>LPNX010309544.1:255351-349667 GCA_001517045.1 Pseudotsuga menziesii | reverse complement strand
GTGTGTGTGTGTGTGTGTGTGTGTGTGTGTGTGTGTGTGTGAGAGAGAGAGAGAGAGAGAGAGAGAGAGAGAATTTATATTGATTTGTATGCTATTTTATTCTTATCACTAGAATGGTTTCAATATTTTATCAAATGGTTGTCTAATACTACATAATATTTAAATTGTATGTTAAGTTAATCTTGCTGATGTTGACACACCTACTGGCATTCAAGATCCAACTGGGCTCTTAAGATTTGGATGAGATGATCCAAACCATCCATTGAATCATACTAAGGCAAAAACAGCAGCATTAAAAAGAGCATTACCACGAGAAAAATTTGAACAATTGATCGTATTAGCATATGATGATGACATGCCACCTAGCATTCCTAGTGAAGATAATGATGAAAATGAAGTGCATGAAGAAGGATTGAATGAAATGCTCATAGGTTTATTTGGGGACATAAATAATGATGATCCTACAGTTGACAATAATTATGATACAAAGAGAAATTTCCAACAACATAATGTTGATGATATAAACCTTAGTGACTCCATCAAGCAAGCAGCGAAGACAGTTGTGTTCAAATCGGGTGCAAGTAGAACATCCAAACTAAGTTGCACACTAATATTACTAGAAATCAAGTCATTGTTTGGTTGGTCTGACAAGAGTTTCACTACCCTTATAAGGTGAGTTGAATTATCTTTGTGGAGTTGCATAGTCAATTGTTGTTACTAACTTGTATATATCTATTAACTTCATTTTCATTTATGTGTTTTTGCCTTAAACAATATATTCTATAGAATTGAAATATTTAATTTATTGGGTGTATGACAATCTTACAGGGCACTAAAAGATAAAATATTCCCTGAAGATAATGTGTTGCCGTCAACTTACAGAGAAGCACGTCAATTATTGGTACATTTGGGGATTGAATATAATGAAATTCATGCATGTGAGAATGATTGCATTTTATATAGAGACAACTACAAAAACCATCAAGAATGTCCTGTATGCAAGCATAAGAGATATAGTACAGATCTACAAAGTGATACAGTTCCAAATAAGGTTTTAAGGCACATGCCAATTATATCTAGACTTCAATGAATGTTTTGTTGCAAGTCACTTGCACAGTTGATGGATTGGCATGCAAAGAATACGAGTAAAGATGGATTCATGCGAATTCCAGTAGACTCCAAAGCAATGAAACACATAGAAGATAAATGGCCAAGAAAATTCAAAGATGAACCACATAGTATCAGGTTAGGCCTTGCAATTGATGGAGTGTGCCCTTTCTCATTCCTAAGCCCAAATTACACTGTTTGGCCAGTTGGATTGATAGTATACAATATTCCCCCATGCATGAGTGTTAGAAAGGAGCACCTTATGCTAAGTCTCATTGTTCCAAGAAACCACCAAGTGAAAAAAATGGATGTTTATCTAGCGTCGTTTATTGATGAGATGCAATTGTTATGGAAAGGCATAACAATGTGTGACATATCACGTCCTTAATCAAATAGGTCATTCATGTTTTATGGTGTACTATGTTGGACAATTCACGATTTTCTAGGACTTGGTGTATGTTCAGGTACGGAAATTATTTTACATATTCGCACATGATATTTAATTTTCGGTTCAATTTGCATAGATCCATTATACTATTTTTTTCCTCTAAACATTAGTTATTGAAGTGCAAGGCTTAAAACAAAGGGGGTTTGCGCATGTCCAAGATGTGCATAAAATTTTCAAGGGCGCTTCTCTAAATATCTACATAATTTTATTTATGCAAACAACAGGGTCTTTCTACCAACAGATCATAAGTTCAGGACTCGGCTCAAGAATCAGCTTGATGGGAAAATTGAAAGTAGAGGCCCTCCAAAGGTTATGGGTCTAGCTGATTGGCTTCAAAAGTATGAAGATGCTGAACAAAAAAACCGAGAACATTTGTTTTTCAGGATCCATCAATTGAAGAATGAGAACAAGTTATGGTTGATATGCCATGAGGAATTAATAGAAAATCCATATTTTATGATCTACCTTATTGGAAGGATCTATTGATATGTCATCTATTAGATCCTATGCGCATATTCAAAAATGTCATAGATTCTATATATAGACATTTATCAGACAAATATAAAGACACTTTATTTTCAAGAAGAGACATTGCTCTTTCACGTACCAAATTTGATAGAAGACATTTGTGGCCAAATAGAGAAAATGAAACTTATGCAGAAGCTCCATGGATTTTGAAAAAGAAAGAGCTAGATAAACTAAAAAATGTTATCCGTACAATAAGGGCACCTACTGGCTATGGCTCATCATTGAATAAAGCTTCACATTTGATGGACATATCACTAGATTTAAAACACATGATTTCGATAATTTTATGAAGGTATCAACATAACTTAATTGTTATTTTTATCATATAATTACCATTGTTTTTATGATATTTCATATTTAAAATAATGAACTAATCTCATTTTATTTAATAATTTGATAGAATATCATGCCCTTGGCGATTAGGGGAGTTTCATGCCTTACCGCTGATTTGAGGAGTGCCATAAGTCGATTGTCAGCATTTACAAGGTATGGGGCGTGAAATGTTTATGTATGTACGAGAAAGTTGTAATACATTGCATTTTTAATGTCATTAGTTATTCATGTTAATTTACCAATGTTATATTAGGTGGGTTTTCTCCAAGGAGATCCATGAGAGTGAATTAAGAATATGGAAGAACGAAATTGTAGAAATTGTATGTTTATTGGAAAAGGAGCTCCCTACAAGTTTCATGGACCTTCAAGTTCATCTCCTTATACACCTAGTAGATGACATTGAAATGGCGGGTGTTGTATCAACAAGGTGGATGATTTTCTTTGAGAGATATATGAGAACACTAAAAAGATATGTCCGACAAAAGGCACATCCAGAGGGTTGCATGACTGAAGGATATGTATTGAATGAAGCTATTTTCTTTCTATGTGAATTCCTTGGTAAATATTATGAAGATGGTCCACGAATATGGGATGAAGCACGTGCAAGAGATATTATAGATGGAGAGAAACCTCAATCTAATGGTGTTCAAGTAGAATTTGGTGAGTAAAATCATGATCTTTGTGGTTATTTTTCCAATCATTTACTCTATAAAATTATTATTTTTCAAAAATATAATAATGGCATTTGCAATTTGAAAATGTACATGTTGATTTTCAATAGGTGTTGATGAACGCATTGTGCTTGACAAGTTCATTCTTTACCACATGGATTGTATGAATAAATGGATTGACTTGTATGAAAAGAAAAGGGAAGAAGTTTTAGAAGCAAGGAGACAATTTAAGAGATCAAACCCAAGGAATACACCACTTCCCATGGATTTGTTTGGGGAATGGGGCAAAGATTGCACATTACAATGGGTTAGTGAACAAATTCAAAATCAAATAGATGAAGAAGGAAATGATGCAAACATAACAAAAGATGAGATCAACATGTCTAGAGGATGTGAAAGAAAGGTACATTTATAAATCTCTCAAAATATTTTTTTACAAAACATTATTGACAATATTGACTATTTAATAATGCATATATAGTTTTTTTTTTCTAGTTGAACTAAAACAAATGGTCTGATACAGCTGAGGAGATATCCTGCAATGTGGGCATATGGTAGACACTATCGTGTGGAAAGAATAGACTTAAAAAGAAGCTCCTTTTATTGTGGTGTCATGGTTGATTTCAAGCAATCAAGTTGAGCAAGTTTAAAAGATAAAAATATTATTGAAGGGAATCTTCAGTATGTTGGAAAAATCCAAGAAATTATTGAGTTGGATTACCAGTCTTTCAAATGTTGTATTTTTAAATGTAGATGGTATGAGGCATTTGAGAGGACGTGAAGACATGATACCCATAATGGACTATTTTCTATAGATTCCTTGAGGTACCTACCAGAAGACAAGGAGCCCTATGTCTTACCAATTCATTATGAGCAAGTATTATTATCAATATAACATAACTATAATCACAAGAATCAATGGTTATATACAATATGTTAATTCATAGTGTATTATGAATATAAATGTGCATATTAATTAAAAATTATACTAGCATGTCTAATATATGATTATGGTTCATGTGCAGGTGTTTTTCTATGAAGATATTATGGATCCAAATTGGATATTTGCCATACATTATGATCCAAGGTTACGACATGTATCTAATGATGTCTCGATGAATATTGAGTAAAACAATGATATCCAACCAATTCCAGATGAGAGATTAAAGAACAATGAAGAAATGACCACCCATGATGATGTTCAAGATGAAGATGATCAAACACAATAAGATGAAGATGTTCAAGCACAACATAACAACATTTTTCATGCCATTAATCAACATGATCTAGAGCTAGATGATCCAGAGCTAGATGAGAATCAAGATGGTGCAAATCAATTCAATGATACGGATTTAGAAGAAAGTGAAGATGAAGATGATTATAATACCACTTTAGCAGGATGGTGTAGAAAGAATAATATAAGAAACTTACAGGACCATATCAATATTGATAAGGAAGCATTGGATGACATATATGCTGATAATAATGTAAATGAATAAGACTTCTAATTTTACAGGATTTCTAATCCATATTACTTGAATAATTATGATCTTATGTCCAAAGCTTTGAGATTGTTTTTTTATCACATGGATTTAGTAATTTTGAATTAGTTTCTTGATTTAAAACTTTTCAAAAGGTTGCTTCTTAACGACTCTACACTTAAATGTACATGGAAATCACTGTTCAAAATAGTCATTTTATTATGGGCTTAGCAAATGTTATTTTTGTTTCAATTTATTTTAATCACATGTGTTCCCCTTTTTTATTATGCATTGAATAATGAATTGCCAATTATTGTTTAGTTAATATTATTCACACTATTGAATAATTCTATGAACTTTACTATAGTAATTTTTCATCTTGCACTATTGAACAATGTTGATGAGGTAGATAACTTAGTTTATCATTAACATTTTTCCAATTAATGTGGTTATCTATATACAATAGCTAATATTTTGTCATAAATTTACCACATCCAACCTATCATTGAAATGTTGTCAAGGACAAGTGCCATTAAGGTCACTCAAAATTCCATTAAGGTCACTCAAATGCTATTAAGGTCACTCAAATGTTGTCGAGGACAAGTGAATGTCAACGTCAAGTACACCATACATTGCATCATCATCATCGTTGAAATCGTTATCATCAACATCAACATCAATAAGTGCATCATCAACAATGTCATGGTCATCATTGTCCTCATCAACAAATACATCATCATTGATAGGGTCACTCATATGCCATTATGATTCATCATCAGTCATCACCATTTTGATCCATGTCATGTTGTTACAATCACTCAAATGCGATTAAGGTCACTAAAATTTTGTCGACAACAACTAAATGTCATTACAACCATTTAGGTGATATTAATATGTCTCTCACATGTCATTATGAACATTTAAGTTCCATTAGGATCAGTCTGTATTGAGAAGTATTATGACATGCATCATCATTGTGTGCATCGATGTTGTCATCATCATCATCATCAATGCCATATGGTACATCAACATCATCTTGATCATTATCCTTGTTATCATGTTCATCTTCAGCATTAAGTACATCATTAACAAAATCACCGCCATCATTGTCTTTATGGTCACTCATATGCCATTAGTGTTCTTAATCACTCGTCGCCATTAGGATTCATGTCATGTAATTGTTAAGGTCATTTATATGTCGTTACAGTCATTTTGATGTTAATAGGGTCATTTAGATGTCGTTACAGACTTTTTGGTGCCATTAGAATCAATCAAGATCCAAAAGTGCTACCACATGCATAATCATTGTTGACATCCACATCGTCATCATCATCATACAATAAATCAACATCATTGTCGTCGTTGTATTCATCATCAATATAATTGCAATAATACTAAGCAAGGAACCCTACTACCTCATAGGAATGGATGATATAGTCTTATACTTATCAAATCATATCCATACACTCCATCATAATTATCGTAATGCATCAACGTCATGTTGTTAGGGCCAATCAAATGCCATTAGGGTCTATAAAATGTGTTGGGGACACTCAAATGTCATTAGAGCATTTTAGGTGACATTAAGGTAATTTACCCCTCATAAGGATTAATCAATATCCAAAAGTGCCATGATTATGCTAATTTAGGTGCCACTATGATAAATCAAGATCCAAAAGTACTATCACATAAATCATGATCATTAACATCAACACTGACATTGATCACTGACATTGACATTGATAAATCTGACATTATGTCAGATGTTTTCCAAACACAATTCCTAGCTCTAAACCTAGGGAAATTCCTAGTGCTATTCCAGACGTTTTTTTGGAGGCTATTTTGGGCATTATATGGGATGATTTTTTGGACGCTAATTGGGACGTTAATTGAGATGCTAATTACATCCAAAATAGCGCCAACTTTTAAATTGGGATGCTAATTTGGATGCTAATTGGGATGCTACATGGGACAACAATTTGGATGCTAATTGGGATGCTACGTGGGGCAACAATTTGGATGCTAATTGGGATGCTACATGGGATGACAATTTGGATTCTAATTGGGATGCTAATTGGGACGCTAATGATTCGTCCAAAATAGTGCCAACTTTTAACTTGGGACAGTAATTGGGATGCGAAATGGGATGCTAATTGGGATGCTAATTAGCGTCCCAAATAGCGCCAAATTTTAAAAAGGGACGCAAATAACGCCATTAAAAGTGCCATCCTATGGAAAAGCATCCACTTTGTCCAAAAAATGATGAAAAATACACTAAATTTGATAGTGGACGCTAAAAAGGAAGCTAAAAGAGATGCTAATCACAGGGTTTTGTTGTAGTGAGATATACTTATCTATCTCTAGACTCTGAAGTATCCTGCAAGATTTTCATGGGAAGAGCAATGTAAATTACACACACATGTGAAAAACGACCTCATCATCGGAGATACTTTGTACAGAAGAGGGGTAGACTCTATTTTGCGCCAATGCCTCACCCATGAAGAGGCTGAGATTGTCCTAAATGATGCCCATAGTGGAGCATTTGGGGGTCATTTATCTGGGTTAGCAACAGCCCATAAGATTTTATGTGCCGGTTATTTCTGACCCACGATATTTAAAGATTGTGTAGAAGCCATGAAGTGATGTCATCCTTGTTAGATTTACACCAGAAAGATGCAATCGCATCCTGTTCCATTATTTCCTATCATCACAGTGGGCCCCTTCACCAAGTGGGGGATAGATTATGTGATGTGCAACCCAGTTTCTGCTTGGGGGCACAAATACATCATTGTCACTGTAGATTACTTCATGAAGTGGGAAGAGGCAATGCCCACCTATAAGGCTAATGGGGAAACTGCATCTTTTTTCATTTTTAACTAGATTATCATGTGTTTCAGTATTCCTAAAGAGGTTTTACTGACCATGGAAATCACTTCCAAAATAGCATGATGACTGAGTTGGCTACAATGCTAGGGCTTAAACAATAACATTCATCTTCTTTATACCCACAAGGGAATGGTCAAGTCGAGCCAGTTAATAAAACCTTGAAGACTATTCTAAAGTGTACTATTAACGTAGCACGGTCAAATTGGCACATCATGCTGTATCCTGCGCTTTGGGATTATCAAACCAATGTGAAAACTTCCACAGGGTTCTCACCTTTCCAACTCGTTCACGAAGTGGAAGGAGTAACCCCGGTTTAATGTGAAATCCCATATTTAAAAATTGCCATTCATGTGTTGCCTGATACGAGTGAGCTATAAGAACGTTTGATAAACTTAGAGCATCTAGATGAACTGCGTAGAGATGCATTAACTGTAAATGAGGCTCACAAAAATAGGGTGAAAAATCAATATGATAAATCGGTCAAACCTAGTATTTTTTCTAAAGGGGAACTTTTCTTGGTCTGGGATCAGGACAAAGAACCCCTGGGGGTAGGGAAATTTAAGTCTATGTGGTTAGGACCCTATGTCGTGTCGAAAGTATTGAAGAAAGGGGCATATGAAATAACTAATTTTGAAGGGAATAAGCTGCCCGATCCTAGAAATGGGCTCTACCTGAAGAGGTACTATGCCTAGGATTAGCACTTTTTCTTGTATGTAACTTTATGTACAATAGATATCTAGTTTTTGTTCTTATATTATCTGTTGGTTGTTACAGATGTCTTCCGAGTGGTTCATATTTTTTGCAGATGGCGCTAGTCGTCACAATTGCAACTTGGCTTCAGCCGCATGGGTTATTTACTCACCCTCGGGACAGCTAGTTTCCTCTGGAGTCACTTGCCTAGGTCCTGCTACCAATAATGTGGCTGAATATAGGGTCATCGTCGAACTTTTATGGGATGTCGTGTCATGTGGAATCACCCAGTTGGAAGTTAGACTTGACTCTCAACTGGTGGTTTCCTAGCTCAATCAAGCTTATTAGGTGTGAAACCCTATTTTATTATGTCAGTTTTTGCAAGTTAGATTATTGGAAAGAAATTTTGATTTTATTACATTCAATCACATTCCAAGAAATCAAAATTCATTAACGGATGCATATGCGAGTTATATCTTAGATTGGCATTTGACACACATTCCATAAAATATATAACAGATACATTGCAAAACACATGTAAATAAATTGGAAATATATATGTGTGTGTGTGTGTGTGTGTGTGAATATCTGTCCATATAGATAGGTTGAGTTCTTGATCCTCAGATCCAGTTATAACTGTATAAATATACAAAAATATACAAAAATTGGATCGTAATCCATAAAATGCTGCTAGGTATAATCTTGACCACCCTGGTCAATCCTGGTCATCATAGGCATCCTATTCCTGAGCCTCTTCAGACTCTTCAGCTGCAGCAACTTCCGTGACCTCTATGTAAACAAGTACCGCCATTTTTACCATCCTCATAAGGCGTATCTAGGTGGGTGGAATACCAACTACTAGTTCCTGCATAATGGTAGGGATCTGCTTGATGCATAAAGTAGGGACTCTTTGGGTAAGTCTGGCCAGCTTCCCCTCAAGAACCCTGATCAAACCCTGATCCTCTCCTGCCACTGGTCGTACATACATACGAGGATTTCCATCAGGGCGAACTGGTCCAATATTTGCATTTTAAAAATTAAAAGGATTAAAAAATTTATACATATGTATATATATTTTATGATGAAAAATTCATAAAAATTTAAAAACTTGAAGAAAAAAAAATACCTGATGCTACCCATGCTCCTCCAGGAGGGAGGACAAGGTCATTGTCACCCCGAAAATCCATCCCAGCATATGGAAACAACTCCAATTCCGGTATCTGTTGTCCCCCCCATAAGTAGAAGTCATCATCGTAGACACTTTGAACCGAGCCATCGCCGCCCTGGCGGAGAAAAATTTCTCCCCACCTACTCAGTCTAGGTTGACGAGGAGAGAAATATGGTAGAGGTACTGCAGGGTTGAGGGTGGGCACTCTCTCAAAGAAAAAGGCCACCAATATACTAGAATATCCAAAGTTCTTCGGTCGGCCTCTCTTGTAGTTAGAGAGTTTCTTCTTCATTATCAGGATTACTCTTGAGCACCAGTCAAATAAAGCTCCATGTAGGCATTCCACAGCAATTCTCATCTGGTTTCGAGTTTCAATATGGAGTGATGACGATTCTGCAACCCTCACTATTGTGCTTACCAACACCTGTAATGGAAAGCTGCGAATATGTACAATAGGGATGCAAGTTCCCCTTTTCAGAGTGTCGGGCGTGCAGTAAATGTTGATATAGTCCTGAACACTTAGAAGGTCACAGCCCCTGCCGGTACCTTCCAAGTTAACAGGTTATCCCCATTATGACAAAACTGCAATGAAATAGATGTCTTCCAGTGCAATTTCTAGAATCTCACCTTGTAGGTCAAATGCACCTAGATCATCATCCCAGTAGTTAATCAAAAACTCCATCAAACGAACATTATATCGCATAGGTGAAGTACAAAAAAACTTTAGCAACCCACTTTTCCTCAATGCATGCATCATGGGGGCACTTCGAAGTGTGTCTTGGTCCATGGTTTCATGTTCCCTCTCCCTCCACTCCAACACCATATTTTAGCATGTTCATAAAGCCAACATCAAACATTAAAATCATTAAAAAACTTTGATTTTGGCCCTAATTATACTTTTTCTATGTTGCGCAGTATACGTGACTGTCCTTTGGACATGTCGTGTATCATACACAGGTTTCCTTCAGGCAAGTCGCGAATAAAACACGTGTATGCGACTATGTAATTTGCATACCCATGTATACAACATGACCCCTTTAAAATTGGCTTAAAACATTAAAATTTTGAATGGATGAAATGAAAGAGCATTAAGAGCTGACTTACCTGGCACTTGTGGATTTGAAAATCTTCCACTAGTTTATCTACACCGAGCGATTGAAGTCAGAGGTAAAAATTGCCTAGATTGGGTAAAAATATGAAATGGTGATTTTGATTTCTATTTTTGAACTATTTATAGAAATAATTTCAAAATGTGGGTTTTTTTAGCCTATAGTTTTAATTTCTATTAAAAATTAAAACTAATACCATGTCATATTTGCCTAATGCAACAGATTGAAGGTTACTTAAAAGTTGTTATTCACTCATATAGGTTAGGATTTTGGTCATTTGTATGCATTTTTGCATTTCTACCTAATCCGACTTAACCCTAGGACACGGGGGCTTCACTTGTTGACCAATATCCTATCACGTTAGTTCATATTGTGGGTTTTAAAATTATCAAAAATCGAACCAATATATTGCAGGTATTGGGGGGATGAGGGGTTTAAGGTGGGGGTGGGCAGGGTGGTTTATAAGGATTGAGGTATAAAACGGGGTGGGGAGTAGGTTTTAAGTATTGGGAGGGGGTTTCAACAAAAAGAGTTTGGGTCAATATCTCTCGAAATTAAGGGTATTCTTTAATATCCCACGATCGCACGTGCTATGTGAGAGGTTCACTAAGTGAAGTCCCCGTGCCCTAGGATCACTACTTTGACCACAGGCTATGGTGTTTAACCATTATTACCTTGTCTATACCATTGTTCTTCTGTGGATAGGGCTTTCCTTCCATGAGTACCCTAGTTTATAACACATTATTGTCTTTTGGTACTCATGCCGCATTTGTCATAGGTTAGGGGAGCCTTCTTAGATACTTTTCATGCCAAATTGAGCCTCATTTTGGTCTCTTTTTACAAGCTATCCCCTTTATAAGTCTCCCCTCCCTTATGGAGTTTCTTTAGGCCCAGGTCTAACTCCTAAAAATATACTTGACTGCTGAGTAAACTTGTTCATTCAGGCTCGTTAAGAATATGTGAATGGGCGTCCACATTGGTGGTAGGTTATCACTTTCTCGGACCATGTGGAATAACACGAGAAAGGATCGCTCTCTTTTCTACAGAATTGAGAAGAGTATTCTCATGCATAGATTTATCACTTTTCCGTACCTGAGGGACTAAACTTATGGAAAAGGAGTGCCCAATTTGAGCTTAGTTTTCTCTTTTTTGTGCTCTGGACCTAAAAATGAAAAAGATTCTGAGTGTTCTTTATGTCTTTGTCATGCTCGTTAAGCACTAAGAACAAAGCATTGAGTTTACTGTTGTAAGACCCATTCCTCATAATCAAATGGATCTTTCTGAGTGATCTTGCTTTCCTTCACACTCGTAAAACTCAAGCTATATGCTACTCTTGAAGGAGCGTTGGGTAGGTGGTAATTTAACCTTTTTTGGACCTCCCTGACTAAGTACGAAAAAGGTGCGCCTTTTCTTCTTCGAAAGATAAGAGAGTTCTTTTGTGGTATGTTTTATACTTTTTCGGCCTCAGAAAACTAAATTGGATGAAAAACTAACCCCCTGGAGTCTTCTTCGGAGTTTTTAGACTCTCTAAACATGAAAACACCAATGATCATGTACTAGTTTGGGCTCGTAAAATCCATGAATTAGTGACATCATCAAGCATTATTCTCTCCCCTCTTCAAGCTTGTTAAAAATGAAGAGAGACCTGAGTTGAATTTCCTGGACTCATTAAAATTTAACATGAAAGATAAGGAAGAAGTTTTCTTTTTGGGTTACAGACGGTGGCAGCATGTCCTCCTTGAACATAGCACTCTCTGAACCTTCTGATACTCATGTCTCAGTGTACACTATCAGCTCAGTTATCACTTTGAGTTTCTTACTCCTTCACTTGTCCTTTATACATGGTGAATCTAATCATGTCTCGTACATGACAAATAAGTCTATTTGTCCTATCTACAAAGTTAAAAGATTCCTTGGGTCATCTCTATGTCGTGCTCACTATTCAAGGATTTATCCCTGTTTTTGCTTATTATCCTTATTCCATCATTATCCTATGTGACTATTACTTGTGTCTGCCTTCTCTTATCCAGTTCCTAGTCACTCTTGTGATCCATTGGAGGATCTATTACCTTCCTCATCACACCATGGTTTCTCATCAACACTTCCTGAAGATGAAGACCTAGAGTTTTGATGATGGTACCTTAGGATTCACTTTCATCATTGGTGAACTCCTTTGCTTCAGTTGTCAGTTTCACCTATTTGATCGACAATCTGTTGAATCCTTTCCATGTTATACTTCAACACATCTATTCAAATGGCCTGGATTGTACCGGTTCCTTTGGATTTTGACGAAGACCTTAGGTTCACATCTATAACCTAAGTTGTGCAAGATTGTGTTATGTTCACCTTACACAGCTTCCAGATTTTGAAGACTCATCATTCTATATTATGGCTTCGATCCACCTTTGTAATATACGTGTTATTGTACCCGTATCATATGATCTAATAAAATATTGTGAAGGAGATAGTGTTCCAATATATTGAACATGGAATCCTCGGATATGATTTTTTATATGACATTGATATGTATTTGTTTCAGGTACTTCCTCTGCTTCCTTGGACTTTTGAGTTCTCCAAGACTAAGATTGTAATGTATTTCAACCATCACTTCCCTCTGACCTCACACACTAGGGGGCATTTTTTATCATCCAAAATGGAACTTCTCCATCCGAGTGCTGACATTCACCATGTCGGTACACAAAAGGACAATTTGTATTGAAGTGGCCAAAACACTATAGATGTGCATGACCTTTGATGCATTATCTTCAAACTAGCCTTATATATTTTTATTCTAAGTTTTGGTATGCATACACGACTATGTGCATTGAAACTCGCATGCCATACGCAACTATGTGCATTGCAACCCACGTATACCTTGCATACGTGAGTTCCCTTTGAGAAAACTGCGGGTCATATGCAAGTTGCCTATATTAATACTCGCGTATACCTTAATTCGACATTAAAAAATATAAATTGAGATTACATGAGATTAGTTGGGTCCTAATCTATAACCATCCCAACTGTCTCAACCATCCCAACCTTCGAAACCACTCTATTTCCCAAAGTATAAATAGAGGCCTTGGGATGGGGCTAATCAATCAATTTTTGGAGAGTAAAGTTATGCTGGTGGTATATCTTCAGAGTCTTGGAGCATCAGAACTCAGAGTCCTCAGTTGTAGAGGAGTCCTTGTGTCAGAACCTGGTTTGTATTCATACCTATTCACCATTTTTTAATAAAGAGAATTCTTCTTCCAATCTTGTATTGTGCTTATCTCATGTATATTGGTTTGATGAATATGTTTAATTATATTGTTAATATGCTTTTATCTAACTTCTGATTTATATATGTATGAGATATTACTTGAAGAATTGGCTCTTTGAAGTTGAAGAGAAGCATCCCTAAAAGATTTGGAGAAGATTGGAGCGAGAGAAGACCAAGCTTGGAACAACCATCATAAACCGGGTAAGCCAAGATATCTTCCTATTCTCATTCCAAATTCTATAAAAGCTGACTGTCTGCAAGTATAATAGTAAGTTGGTAACCCCAGAACCTAGGTTACAAGGGTGAAATGTCCTGTATAACACTTCCATTCCTCGAGGTCAGGAAGATTAGGAGGAACTCTACATCAATAAAATCACCTTTGGAGAAAAAAATCCTTAAGGAAGTTACTTAAAGGATCATGCCGATATTTTGCTCCCCAGATTTCTAAGGTCGAACAAGTGAAATTAAGGTCTCTTGTCACCATAAGGTTTGGTAACTTGAATAAGCCTTCCATTTCTAATTTTATTGAGAAAAACTCTTTTTCTGTAATGTCCCCAAAAATCAAAAATAATTTTTTTTATAGGCTAGTAAAAACTACCTAGACAGAACATTATTTACATATGGAACTCTATCGTACATTTTATGTACCTCTGTTTAGTCGTAAGTTGTTCTTACATTCTGTCGCTTACATTTCAGTCATTATTTCTAATGTATTTTACTTATGATGTTGTACCGTTGTTTACTACTTAGTGTTATGTTTACACTTTTGTTGCTTATATGTCATCACTGGATTTATGTCCTTTGTCCTTTCTGCATTATCGCACTTGTTAATTATGGAGTTGTAACGTCCCCAACCCTTCGACTGGCGAAGGGGACGCTACCAAACTATCAAAAACCTCTGGGAAACTAACCCCATGAACATGAACATACATAAAACCAAAATGCTTAAAACATAATCATTCACATACACAGCAGAAGCAAACATACATTCATTCTGCATTCAACATGTTCATTATAATTCATTAATAGTAAATATAAATGCAAAGATGAAATGGTCAAGAATACTCATCTTATAAAGAAGTCGTCCCACAACCATCTACGTCGCTACAACATTCCACCCAACCATAGGCCAGCGTGCTCATCAATCTCTCAGCAACACTGCCACCCTTGAGTTGGGCATGATTCCCCAAGGAATAAGGGACTAAGTAGGCTTACACATAGCCAAGGTACACAAATCAGCCAATCCCACATAGTAGGGTTTATCAGGCTATCAAGGAGCTAGGAGAAGCTGAATGCTAAGCTGGTGATCTCATGGAAGAGCTAAGGACACCTACACCAGGGCTAGCCTGACTCCTAAGACACCCACACACACCTGAAACCAAGAATCAGTCCCTTCTTTGCTTCACAGTCCCTCAGGCCTTGACTTCCCTTTCCAGTGCTCTCCCGAGGTT
Organism: Pseudotsuga menziesii; assembly: GCA_001517045.1. Classification (NCBI taxonomy): domain Eukaryota; kingdom Viridiplantae; phylum Streptophyta; class Pinopsida; order Pinales; family Pinaceae; genus Pseudotsuga; species Pseudotsuga menziesii. The sequence goes on along the minus strand of LPNX010309544.1, from coordinate 334,533 downwards.
GTGGAGAAGAAATTCAGCCATCTAACTCTCTCTATGTGGCTCCCAAACCTAGGTTTCTCAAGCATACCCAGCCTTCAATCCCACTCCACACAGTCTGAAGACCAACCACTGCATGCATGTAGTAAAACCAAGCTATTCACAGCTAGTACAAGGAAAAATTGATCCTTGAGTCATTCTTGGCCCTATCATGGCCAAAATGACTCAACAGCAACCTACAGCAGCTCGAGAACGCACATGAGACCACAGCAAGTGAACAACGTGGGGAAAACAACAGCAACCACAATACTAGGGAAATAACAACAGCCACGGTTCCCGATGAAGTAATAGGACATTACACAGTCCAGACACAGCCAGCAACATTGGAAAACAATGGTCCTTCCTCAATAATGAAGCCACGGCACATTTTCACAGTCGGCAATGGTGGAGTAAACACAAATTCTTTGCGTGAAGAGGAGGGAAACATCTCACAAGGAAAACCACTGAAAAACATCTCATAGTCTGACAATGGAGAAAGGGAAAATGATTCACTACCAAGATCGGAGGAAGAACCATCCATAGACCAGAAATTCGTGAGAGAAGGGAGAACCAACCCCCAATCAATTGATCGTGGATCCTTTTAACTCAGCTCAGTGTGAGGAAAAATGAACGGCCGATGATGGGGAGAGTGGAAAAAAAAAACAGTTGGTATACCAAGCAACGTGTGAGGAAACCACTCCCATCCCGTGCACGTGATTGAACCAGTTGGTGGACAGTGTGTGGGAGCAGTCTACCTCCCACCACTACCCAGCATTAACTTCCCAACTAACATAGGGGCTTAAGTGGCTGACACCTGGCTTTTCCCCAATGGCTCCCACGAGTTAGACAATCCCCCCCTTAACCTTAGGAAATCATGCCCTTTTCATTAACATTTCATCGTCGCAGCTGGTTGTAGGTTTTTGATTAGTTTTACATGTTTACATGATGCCAGAACTATAAGGTGCCAGATGGCACGATGTACCATCGGCAACGATCCCAATTGCCAAAACATAACACAACCAAATCGATGGTCGGGCTTTTGCCTTTACCTCCTCACCATGATTAATTACAATATATACATCGTGTACCTTTTAATGCAAATGGGGTCAAAACCGAGGTATTACAATCCCCTCCCCCTTAGAATAACACCATCCTCGGTGTTCCAATACATAGGAATGCATATACCATTTGCACATTCAAAATTTCAAAATTTTGCAGATCTGTCCCATGTTCAATTATTTACTTTGAACTTTCAGGACCAAGCCCCTCATATTCCACAAGCTTCTCCTGCTGGTTCTCAGCTTTTGGCTCATCCCCAAGTCGAGGAACTTTGTGGCTGCTACCCTCTTTATGTTCCCTCATTGGGCAGTCCCAGCGCAAATGATGTCCTCCGCATTTCCAACATTTCGCTGGCTGCTTCATCTTTACCTACTCAATTTCTTTTGAGTCTTCATGCCTGGAACGTTTCTTAACAGATTGCTTAGACGAATGTCCCATCATTGATCCACTTTCCTTGCCTTTACGTATTTCCCCCAGATGGATTTTTACCTCCTTTTGCAAACCAATAGATTCTTACAAAATCTGGTGGTTCATCTCATTCTGCCTTTTCTGTATCTTGAGCATCTCTCCAATATTCTCTTAGGTCCTGGAAATCATTTGAAGGAGACTTCCAACCAAGTCCAGCAGCTTTTGGTCTGCTGCCATGGTCAATGTGCACCACTGGATTTCACTTTTCTCACATGTGAAATGCATCATTGAAATTCTGTTAGACCAAGCATAATATAGGCATTAAAATTAGTCAATTAATTGCCCAATTGGCATGACAGTCCAAGTCTCATCAAGGAGACTTTCATACTTTTCATGCCTTCCCAACAGGCACATGAGCTCATTCATGTCCATTCTTGGGCAGGGAATTAACTATTCCAACATTCATAATTTACTATAAGAAAATAAACACATTCTATTTTCAGTCATACATGCAGTCAACAATCCTTTGTTTTCACAATGCATAAGTATATATATATATATACATATAATCAAAAGGCAAGAGAGAGCAGCAAGATTTTTTCCTCTCTTTGTTTAGTTCCATCCTGGAACCCACACCACCGCTGTGGTTTTCATGCTCCCAACCTCTTTGACTTCACCATGAATGCTGGACCAATCCCTCTTGGTCATGACACTTAGTGTCTCCAGTCTATTTCAGACCTCTCAACCATGGAGCCTCCCCACATGGTTCATCTCGGCTGCTAGGACCTCCACAATCTTACTAGCACCTTTTTCATTACTGCTCATCTTGAGCTCTTCAAGACAGTCACATGTCCACATGCACCCCTAGGATGCTTTCATAGTCCTCACTTCCAATGATACCTATATTCAAACATTGAATAAATCTGCATGTTTAGTTTATTCCCATCGATTTTTATCTCTTAAAAAAGGGCTTAAAACATCATAACCAAATCATATACACATGTATATTCATAAGCAATAAATTGCAAATTAATCCAATACTTATCTGTATTGTGCGTTTCCTCTCTCATCCACAGGATCCTACTTCGCTTTGCAAGCCTTGGGATCGCCTATGGACTTGGATGTTAGGTCAGCACGTAGGCTGTTTCACAACATCTTTTTATATATATCAAGCACAGTCAAGCCAACCTTCAGTTGGGTTTATCAGACCGTCAACAAATCGCCTGCACTTATATCAACAATACACTTATATCAACAATGCACTTATATCAACAACCAATCATCAGCCAAGCCAACGCAGTTGGTTTTATCAGGCCATCAACAATATCACATGCACTTATATCAACAATAAATGACCATTTCCAGGTTTCATGTCCAGCCGTGAGCTCTAATTCCATTTAGTGTACAACACCAGACTACATCTATTTAGCCTGACAACACAAGCAATATAAGCAAACTCATTAGCATTATTGCTCTAAAACTGTAATCATAATTCACATCATTCACTATCAAGTATTGAGACACCAGGAGTGTGTCCACTCCCTAGGGTGTAATCAACATTGAAAACCCTTTCATCATCCAACATCGAAAAAGTGTACACCCTTTTCCGGTGTGTGCCATGTAGGCCCTACTCATACTCAGGCAATTGGTCATAATGGAAATAAAATCAAAACATGCTCTACATTTTGAATTTAACAATTTGACATGCATATTCTTATCTAGGGTCACAGAACACTTATCCATTTGCCGATGCAGTATTCCTTCGTTAAGGAGGAATGGGGGCTCCCTTCTCTGAGTTGACAGTCCCTCGGTTTTCCATCCCAATTCCTCTTTACATTTCGTATCCACACATGTCTTACCGACATAACCTATACCATCTCACTCATGTTGCTTACCAAACATGTAGTGTAGATGAGACATTTCCAAAATGTCCAATGGAGTTTCACCCGAAACCCATTTCCAAGATAAGGGAAAACCTTTCCATGAAGTTTGGCTCCTGCAGGTCATCACACATGATAATCCTGCAGTGTGTACCCCTGGCACATTCATCAAATATCCAAACAGTCAGTCATTATCTGATAATACAATCCAAATTTGATTGTTCCATAACCAAGCAATGACATTAGTAATTCAATTCAATAGGAATTTGCAACACTGTCTACTATAGAAATTGAATTGCTTGGCAATGAGGTGATCCTCAATTGTGGGTCTCTTGTAAGCAGCACCACTATTCCCATTATAATTTATGGGTACTAGCATCATCCACTTACAATGGATCCTCGTGACACAATATTATGCAAGCCAATAGTGATTAGTAGTTGTCACCAATTTCTCAAATCTGAAATTCAAAAATTCAAATTTAACAACCCATTATGCATACAAATTATTTTCACAACCATGAGACTCTTCTCATGAGGTTTGGCTCTTTCACATGGTAGATTCCAGCATTTGTCATGGTCTTACTCTCATTGCCATGATCCAAACAATCTACATGAAACCTGAAATTCAATCAGCCAAACACTTGGTAAGTCTGGATGCATATAACCTTTTCATTGTTGCAACCATCACTGAAGCATTTTCAGAATTTATAAAATTCAAATACTTCCAGCTGTTAATCACATAAATATTACCAAAACCCATTTACTTCACGCAATTATTATCATACTTTAAATTACAGGGTACAGTCACATCATTTATGCAATTTAAATGAAATGTTTAGATACTCCTTACTTCACAAGCGTATCATTTGTACCACCTTGCCCTTCCATAGAGCATTTCTGGCAGCCAATTGATCTTGACTACCTTCTTCATGCACTTACTATCCTGCATTCATAACAGCTCTTGAAATGGTTCTATAATTGTCATCAATTCATCATTTCAGCCATTATTTATTCATAATATCACATGCACTATCTCAATGCATTCATGCAATGCATCACAACATTTGCACCCATACTTACGTAATCAGTTACTCACACCCTTCATATGCATCCATTCAATGCATAGCTACAAGATTTATAAAATCCTTTAATGCATATCCACTCAATGCTACCTTGCATTGATTTAGGAATACTATGCATTCAAGCATACCATGCATGGCCTAACCATGACTACTTCATATAGGATGCATTACTATAATCAAGATCATCAGTGCTTACTTTCTTTCGGCTACTAAGCTCATAACAACATATACAAGCATGATAAATTTATGTATGAATGTAGCATAAATTTCAAATACCCACATGGTATGAGACCTCTTGCTTTTACCACTCCATGCAATTTTCATAATTAAACTCTTACCTTCATGGGTCCTACTTACACCCTTGACATTACCAGTTTGGTTGGTCCTTTGTAGGAGATTGCAGAATTTACTCACCAACTTTTGATTCTGGACTTGTTGCCTTATCCCTTTCTCCATAGGGTTGCTCGTCACATTCGTTAGCATCAACAACATATTCAGCCATGTCCATGTTGTCGTTGGTTTTTCCACTAATGCCAACACCAATGCAATAATTATTATTAGTGGCTCATTATAAATGTATAATTCTCACTATTCTTACCAACATGCAATATCTTATGCATGCAAGGCATGTCCTCATACATTTCATGTAATCATAATTAGCAAGACAGGGTTTAAGGAAATTTCCCTTTTCAAGTCCCTCATCCGTGCATGGAACTCCTCCTCCACACAACAGCTGGTTTGAATTCATGGTCTTGCTACCTCTAGGCATGCAATTCCTAGATTTTTCCATATTGACAGCAGCACATTTCTCTTTCAAGTAGTCAGTAGCACTTTGCTGCTTCATGCTCAAATTATGGTGACTCTTCCTTGTTCCCTGATGGATAAGCTTTCCAATGCGTATCCACATGCTTCATTCTGACCTCGGGGGTGAAAACCACACCATTTCAAAAATGATGGCAAAACACACCACTGAATTTTGGTCTGAAATGCAAACTTCAGCCACCTAGGGTTTTCTTCCTTTTCAGTCCTGAAATTGCTGAAAAATCCAATGAGAAATTCACTGCAAAGCCATTGGAACACTAGCTGGAACTGTTAAAAATTCCACTACAAAAACCCAATTTTCCCTTTTTCCAATCGGACCTCTTTCCAACTAAGTTTTTGACGTTTCGGATCCTTAGTGGACTAGTCTTCTGACACTTCGGCGACCCAGATGACTAAATTCTCTAGTGCTCATCGATGGCCAAGGTTTGTTGTGTCGGTGGTTGGAACTGTTATCCCCTACGGCATTGGCAGTCGGATGCACTACTCGTCGGGTGAATAGTTAACTAGGCAGCCAACGGCGAACTCCCAATCGACTAAACTTTTCCAACTTCCATCAGTACTCAAGACCACTATTTTCCCCCAATTCATTGGTGGACTCATCCACTAGCATGTGCCCATTTCCTATAGCCTCAACACTTAGAAAAAATTCGTCGAAAATTTTCTTTTCTCCTTCCAGCGACACTCCATCAGCTGTTTCATCAGCTATTTCTCGGTGACACTGCAGCTACTCCCTCAGCTAGTCATCGACGATCCAGTAAACTAATCGTCGCCGATCCCCAATGGTCTTATCAGAGCTTCATCGGACTAAGCTAGGACTGTGTTTCAGTGTCCTTTAGCTGATCTCCACCAAAACTGCAACTCCCACATCCACTAAGTTTCACCAACGGCTAACGATTCTCATACTTAGAAAAAAATTTCCCGAAATTTCTTCCTTAACCATCTTTCCACCGCTTCATCGGCTCAACCGTATTCTATTCTTTGTCGTCATTTTGGTGCCTTCACTATCTATTTTTCGATGTTGTGGCTACGCCATCAACTAAGTATCGGCGATCCAATCCTTTAATCATTGCCGATGGTCCTATCACTTCAGTTTTTCGCCGCTCCGCATCGGCTGTCGAAACAATTATCTGTTGCAGCATCAGCAGTCGAGCACTCTAGCCATCGGAAGATTAGTCCACCAGACTTCCGCAATAGTAGGAACACGAACCACTAATTCTTTCCAAAGTTCATCAACGACGAATACAACTAACATTTTTCGATGGCCGACGAATACTTAGAAAAACTTTTGCAACTTTTCTTCTCTGTCTTTCGCCACGTCGGCTGTCAGAGCAACTATCTGTCGGGTGGATAGTCCATTAAATAGCCGCAACGGCGGATGCATCATCAACTAATCCCTTCTGATGTTCATTGGCAACTTCATCAGCTACGCATCGGTGACTCAATCAAATAATCATCGCCGATCGCCAATGATTTCATGACTTAGAAAAATTTTCAAAATTTCCTCTCTGCCATCTCTATCGGCGATTCAACGCACTATCCTCTTGGTTCTTCCGTCAATGTTTCGACAGTCCAAACAGCTAACTTTCGCTGATCAATCTTCTAACCTCCACTGACATGTCATCGAAAATCCCTTCATCTTAGTGGCACTGATCGCCGATGATTTTCTCACCTTAGAAAAATCTTCAAAAAAATTCTCTCCACCGTCTCTGTCGGTAGTCCAACCAACTATCATCTTGTTTTTGCTGCCGACGTTTCGGCGCTCACATCCTCTAAGTTTCACCGATGGCTGACAAACACTTAGAGGAATTTTGCAATCTTCCTTCCATCATCGGGTGAGCTTCAGACTACGCATTCCGCTGCGTCGGAGGACCTTCCAACTAAGTGATCCACTGCATCGAAAGAACTTCTCACTAAGTTTTTTGATGAGCCGACAATTTTGACACTTGGAAAATTTTGTGAATTTTCCTATCATTCACCCATTTTCTCTTGGTATCTTCTAGGCAGTAGGCAACCTGCCTCTCCTAACTATTTCTCATGGCCCTTTAAGGCCCAAATGCTGCAACATACACTCTGTCACTGCATCTTCACGGCCCATTTAGGCCCATGCTGCAACCTTTGCTCTGATACCACATTGTAACGTCCCCAACCCTCTGACCGGCGAAGAGGACGCTACCAAACTATCAAAAACCTCTGGGAAACTAGCCCCATGAACATGAACATACATAAAACCAAAATGCTTGAACATAAAATGCTTAAAACATAATCATTCACATACACAGCGGAAGCAAACATACATTCATTCTGCATTCAACATGTTCATTATAATTCATTAACAGTAAATATAAATGCAGAGATGAAATGGTCAATAATACTCATCTTATAAAGAAGTCATCCCGCAACCAACTACGTCGCTGCAACGTTCCACCAAACCATAGGCTAGTGTGCTTATCAATCTCTCAGCAACACTGCCACCCCCGAGCTGGGCATGATTCCCCAAGGAATAAGGGACTAAGCAGGATTACACATAGCCAAGGTACACAAATCAGCCAAGCCCACACAGTAGGGTTTATCAGGCTATCAAGGAGCTGGGAGAAGCTGAATGCTAAGTTGGTGAGCTCATGGAAGAGCTAAGGAAACCTACACCAGGGCTAGCCTGACTCCTAAGACACCCACACACACCCGACACCAGGAATCAGTCCCTTCTCTGCTTCATAGTCCCTCAGGCCCTGACTTCGCTTTCCAGTGCTCTCCCAGGGTTGTGGAGAAGAAAGTCAGCCATCTAACTCTCTCTATGTGTCTCCCAAACCCAGGTTTCTCAAGCATACCCAGCCGTCAATCCCACTCCACACAATCCAAAGACCAACCACTGCATGCATGCAGCAAAACCAATCTATTCACAGCTAGGACAGGGGAAAATCGATCCCTGAGTCATTCTTGGCCCTATCATGGCCAAAACGACTCAACAACAACCTACAACAGCTCAAGAATTCACATGAGACCATGGCAAGCGAACAATGTGGGGAAAACAACACCAAACACAAAATCAATGGTTCCCAATGAAGTAACAGGACATTACACAGTCCAGACACAGCCAGCAACGTTGGAAAACAATGGTCCTTCCTCAACAATGAAGCCATGGCACATTTTCACAGTCATCAATGGTGGAGTAAACACATATTCTCTGCGTGAACAGGAGGGAAACATCTCACAAGGAAAACCACCGAAAAAGATCTCATAGTCTGACAATGGAGAAAGGGAAAACGATTCTCTGCCAAGATCGGAGGAAGAACCATCCACATACTAGTAATCCATCAGAGAAGGGAGAACCAACCCCCAATCAATGGATCGTGGATCCTTTTAACTCAGCTTGGCATGAGGGAAAATGAGCGGTCGATGATGGGGAGAGTGGATAGAACAAAAACGGTTGGTATACCAAGCAGCACACGAGGAAACCACTCCCAGTCCGTGTGCATGACTGAACCAGCTAGTGGAGAGTGCGTGGGGGTAGTCTGCCTCCCACCACTACCCAGCATTAACTTCCCAACTAACATAGGGGCTTGACTGGCTGACACCTAGCTTTTACCCAATGGCTCCCATGGGTTAGACAATCCCCCCCTTAACCTTAGGAAATCATGCCCTTTTCATTAACATTGCACCGTCGCAGCTGGTTGTAGGTTTTTGATTAGTTTTGCATGTTTACATGATGCCAGAACTATAAGGTGTCGGATGGAACAATGTACCATCGGCAACGATCCCAATTGCCGAAACATAACACAACCAAATCGATGGTGGGGATTTTGACTTTAGCTCCTCACCATGATTAATTACAATATATACATCATGTACCTTTTAATGCAAACGGGGTCAAAACCGGGGTATTAGAGGAGTCCTAACTTAACTTTGTTTGTGGAAACAACGTAGGCAGAGTGGCGGGACTTTTTCTCCCATGACGGTTTGAGAGGTAAAGTATAACTTTGTTGCGCATGCTTACTTAGTTCAATCAAACCAAGGCACCTCTTTTATTTACTTCCAGGTTTACCTTGTGACACGAGGCTTAGTAGGGAGCTGGAATCATTTTAGCATTTAATTTTCACTTAATGTTCATCATTACGCTTTATTATTGTTTCAGATTTGGTAGCAAGGAAATATTAAATTTGTTAATTATCTAGCCTAGATAATTAACTAGGTGATACTTTATACAATCTATTCTATTGCACTTGATGTATATTTTATTACAATTATCAATGTATTTCTTGTTTTAATGGCAAGTCATAACTTGGTTACTTGTTCGCACCTTGGTCTTATTATAATTAGAGATGTTACCATGGCATACCTCGTATGCCATGGTTCTTAAGCATAGATACTTTGACACTAAGGGTTTAAGACCCTAAGCTCTAAACCTATGGCCTAAACATTACCTATATACTTAAGCTTGGGTTCTTGACTTGGACTAGCGCATACTTATGTATGAAAGAGACTTTGCAATATGGCATACCATGTAATAGTATATGATCTGCTTTAAGGTTTTGGTGTGGAGAAACCATAACATATGGTATAAACCATACCATATGGTATAAACCATACCATAGCAGGGTTTAAGCCTTCATATGGGAGGTGGTCATACATTGTAATGCAGCGAAACATAAACTATGGAGAGTGGGTTTTGTATGGCTTTAATGGTTTCCAGTCGGTGCATTCAATGCATTTGGAGAACTGTGACAGCCTTCCCTTAGGCTTGGCTCACGATGGTTGTGCATTGTGTTTGTCATTTGGGGTTTTTGCACCTCAGCTCTGCGCAGGGGGAAGACCATGGACGCGACCTCTAGACTATGAGGTATGACTCATTAGGTTTATACGCCTGCACATTGTTTGGTTCAATTTTTCTAAGCGTGGCCATACTTCTCATCCCCAGTTTCAATTGTGTTTTGTAGGTGCCGAAAGGGAATGAGGAGCGGCATGGCTTTAACTCTGTGGGCTCCAAACATTTGCAATCGTGGCCACGGTAAGCCTGTGAGCAAGTTTCTACTTGTTACCTTCTGTCCCTCTTGGGCAGACTGCACATAGATTGTTGCTTGGTTGGGGTTTTATGTTGTGGGTTTCGATGTGGGGTTTTTAATATTCACCTTCAAGCATATGATTACAGACTTGGATTTTGAACAATGTTTTAATGGCTTCAGTTGTGGAGTGAAATCGCACTCCCTCTGGTTCTGTGTATAAATTTGGGTTTGTAATTTTACTTGGGTTGTTTAGTAGCGAAGAGAAGAATGTTTGGGCTTCTAGCACACTTGGTTTTTGTTTATGTGAAATGGTTTTAGTTGGGGACTTTTAGCCATGGGCTGCACCATTGCTTGCAATGGTGAGTTAGCCCATTGGCATGCCTGTGTAAACTTGTTTATGATGTTTAATATGACGATTGTGTATCTTAATTGGCAAGCTCTGTGTAAATGGATGCATATTGTTTTTATTATTTGATTTACTATGGTTTTAACTTATGATGTGCATAGCACGATTTCGTTGCGTCATACTGTTGTTATGGTGGATCTATGTGGGCATTTGTCGGCTTGAAGGTTCTCTATGTAATGGCGTTTACTTAGCTTTTATTGTAAACATACGGAAAGCGTGGGTATAGGCCATGCTGTGAATGGCATGAGCCTTTCCCACAGTGATGTGATAGTATAGTGTAGGGTTAATTTGGTAGGAAAGTGTATTAAATTTGAAACTTGACCGAGCCCGTGACTTATGTGAGTGTTGTGCATTTGTTGGTTTCGTAGAGGTCGGGGTTTAAATACCCTTGATGACATTCGTTGTATTTAGTCGGTAAATGGACTCTGTGTATTTATATTAAAACTTAGTCGAGGCCGTGATTGGATTAGGGTCTTAGGACCTCGATGTTAACATTTGCATTTGTTATTTATATTGTATTGGATGTATTTTAATAACCACAACCTGCATACAATTTGATGTATAGTGTGGCTTGTGTAAAAATGGTTATAGGATTTGGTTGTTGTTTTGTATACACATTACTTATGGTTTGTGATTCAAGCCTTACCTTGGGTCTGGACATCCATGGGAATCGATGTCGCGACCTCTATTGGCAAGCAAGGTTTTAATGTAATGTAATGAATGGTATTTTAATATGATATGATTACTATATAAGATGTATTGTTTTAATTTGCTTATGGTAATGTTTGATGAGTTATGTAAATTTGTTTATGGTTATGTATAGATAGCTTTCATAAATGTTTATACCTAATGGCCTGATCTATATATATATATATATATATATATATATATATATATATATATATATTGATCTATAAAGTAGTTATGTTTGTAAGTAATACCCTAAGGTATCTATTTAGTAAATTTATTTCTTTAATCTTGCTCCAATGATTAAATATTATATAATCTGAACATGTCTCTACTGACAAAAGTAATATGTCAGTAGAGTTATAAAGAATAGGTGAGCAAATAAATAGCAGGTCTGGATTTACCTAGTTTACAGTAGTAATTTCTGAATATTGAATGAATATAGAAACAAACTTAGAGATGCAATCCTAGATATATACAGCCTATGATAACATTTACAACCCAAGGGAGTATTGAAGAAAAATACAAACCCTAGCAAAGTCTAGCCATAAAATCAAATACATAGGGTTAGTAGATACATTGAAAACATTCATCTAACATATCCATCATTTAATCTAGAAGATAGCATAGATAGTCTAGGGATTAGATTTTAAGAAATGTAACCCTAGGAGATATGAACAGAATCATAATTTCCAGGGTTAAAAATATACAAAGAACATTTATATAAAGCATCCAGCATTGACCCTAGAAATGAACTTGACATACTGAGAACTCATACCTGTAATTTTTCTTCCTGAAGCTCCTTTAATGGTTGAACCTGTACACTTTTTAAATAACCAACATTAACAATTTAAGATAGATCTGACCTTTGATTTTGATGACCAAATCACTTGGGAACTACCACATTCCTCCCAAACATGACCTGGAACCATTCCCAGTTTTAATCCGGATCCCCCTGAGTTGGACTCCAACATGCAAGTAGCTTAGAGCTCCTAAGGTAGGGTTTCCTAACTAATATTCAGTTCTGAATCAATCCTCTTTTCCTTATAGGATAAAGTTCTCCAAGAAAACACTTGAGAGCAAAAACAGGTAGATTAATGATTCTCCAAGATAAAAATCAGAACCCCAAGCCTTTGCTTGGCTTGAGTCTTTATAGATAGGCTTTTCAGTCAAAGGGATAGTTAAATCAAGAAATCCTTGATTTTTTGATTTAACCCTTATTAATTACTGGGGTAATTTTCAATACTTAACTTAGGAACTTTTAACTAGTTCCTAGTTAATACTATTTATTAATCCTTTAATAATAAATAATAATTCATGGAGCTTCTCTTCTTTCTTTTATTTTAATTATATATTTAATCATAATTAATTCTTTATACATACTATGTATAATAATACATAGTATTATAATACTTGTTAACATTTGTCTTTGGGCATCATGTACCATGATCCCTAGTCTTAATGACACTTCTTCATTAAGGTCAAGTAGATAGGTGGCTTAGGTCTACTAGGCTAGGCAACTCTAAACATCCTTGCATGTTGGATTTCCCTCGTATAACGTGGTATCTCTTCAGTACTTTGATGAGAATACAAAAATTCAAAATTTCATTTAATCACTTATAAATAAGTATGATGAGATCAATATTTTTCTTGAGTCATTTTCACTCGAAAGTTATTAAATTCTTTTTAATAACCCCTAGCGCTTACCAGAGCCCATACTCAACGCCTATAGCAGGGAGTTACAAACATAGTGCAATTCCAGAGCTTTCGCTCAACACTAAATGCTAGGATATACTTGTATGATACACCTAGGGATACAATGGCCAAGGATTCAATGCACCAGAGCTTATGCTCAACATCAACATGGAAGGCTCCAGGGCTTATGACAAACACATCCAATTATCTTCTCATGTGTTCCAGAGCTTCTCACTCAACACAAAGGTAAGTACTCATGTGTTCCAGGGCTTCTTGCTCAACACAATTCATCAATCACTCAAGTGTTCCAGAGCTCCTCGGTTAACACAAAACATGACGTTAATAATCTGCTTCAGGGTCCATGCCCAACAGAAACAAGCATATACATATATCATCAATAATTGGCTTACACCCAATATATAAAACAAATCATCATGTTCATGTGCAGTGGGGTCTTTGACCCAATACAAAATAAAACATCAATATAGTCATCATAATCAATAGGCATATGCCTATAAGTGTTAGGTCCAAAATTCAAGATATTACATCCCTCCTTGCTTAGAACAACACTGTCCCTGGTGTTCTACGGACTCGAAACGATATCATGAAACAAGGCGGGGAAGCCTTTCTCATGGTGGCTTCGTTCTGCCAAGTTGCTTCGTTAGCCTCAATGTGCTTCGACTGCACTTTCAATTGGACCATGGTGCACTTCTGAAGCTGCACTTCTCTTTTGTCCAATATATGAGAAGGCTTAGGGGCAAACTCCCCATCAGGTTCCACCTATAATAGGGACCAATCAACAACATGTTTAGTATCGTAAACATATTTCTCTAACAAAGATGCATGGAAAACATTGTGGACTCTTACATGCGCGGGAAATGCTAGTTCATAAGCCACTGGCCCTTTCTTGGCCAGTATTTAAAAAGGTCCACAAAATATAGGTGCTAACTTATCGCACCTACCCAAGCTCAATGAGCTTCATTTGGCTTTTACTTTCAAGTAAACATGATCTCCTATTTGAAAGTCCTTATCCTTTCTTTTCTGGTCCGCGTAACTTTTCTAGTGGTCTTGTGCTTCCTTAAGGTTCACCTAGACCTTGGTAACCAAATGTTCCAAGTCCATCAACAAATTAGTCCCTAACATGAGCCGATCCACTGGGCTATCCCAAGTAACCAGTGTCCTACACTTCCGTCGATAGAGTACCTCAAATAGATTCATCTTAGTGGAAGCTTGATAACCATTGTTATACGCAAACTCTGCGAGATGCAAGTAATCCTCCCACTTCATGGGATTGTTCATGACATACATTCGGAGCATGTCCTCGACAATTTGGCTTACCCTTTCAGTCTTCCCATTTGTCTGCGGGTGATATGCAGTACTGAAGTTCAACCATGTCTCTAATTCGGAGAAGAAATATCTCCAAAAGTTTCCTGTGAACTTAACATCTCTATCCAAGATAATTATCTTGGGTATCCCATGTAATCTAAATATTTCTTTCAAGAAGATATCAACAATGTTCACGACCTTGTAGGTTGACTTTACAGGAATGAAGTGTGTTTCCTTCGACAACTTGTCGATGACCACAAAAATAGAATCATTTTGCTTCTTACTTTTTAGTAAACTGGTGATAAAGTCCATACTAATAACTTCCCACTTTCATTCTGAAATGGGTAGCAACTGCAGCAATCCCGCAGGATGCTAATGCTCAGCCTTGACTAGCTGGCACGCCTAACATTTCGCAATAAACATTGCAAGGCCATCCTTTAACTTAGGCCAGAAAAAGTGTCTCTTGACAGTGGATATAATCTTTTGATATCCCAGGTGCCTCGAGTAGGGTGCCCTATGAAATTCTGTGAGGATGCTGGACCGAAGGTCCCCTCCTTCGGGAACATACAAGCGATCCTTGGACCATAGCAGTCCGGATTAGTCGACCTTGTATTCTTTTTGTTGTTGGAACAACCTGTCGTCCTGGACTTTCTTGAGGATCTCTACATAGAAGGGGTTAACTTTGTTGGCTGCTCTAATATTCTCATGCAAATCTGCATCATGTTGACTCAAAGTCACCTCGTAAATCATGTGAGTTCATCGAATTAAAGCATCGGTAACCTTATTCTCCTTACCCTTAATGTGCTTAAGCTCAAAATGGTACTCGCTGAGGAAATCCAACCATCTAGCTTTCTTTGCATTTAGATTTGGTTGATCAAATAAATTCTTCAGACTCATATTGTCTGTCTTCAGAAGGAACTTCCTTCCCATGAGTTAGTGCCTCCACATCCTCAAAGCATGGATGATGGCTACTAACTCAATATTGTGCGTAGCGTAATTTTGCTCAAGTTCTTTCAACTTCCATGATTCATAACATATCACGTGATCATTTTGCAAGAGGGCTCCTCGAAGTCCTTCCTTGCTTGCATCCATGCAAACAACGAAATCCCCATCAAGATCTGCAATCCGCAACACCGATGCGGTCATCAAAAGCTGCTTAAGCTTTTGAAAACTTTCTTTGCACTTGTCAGTCCATATGAACTTATTTGCTTTCTTATGTAAAGCAGTCATGGGGCAAAGCGATTCTCGAGAATTTCTCAATGAACTTTCGATAATATCCAGCTAATCCCAAGAAGGACCTAATGTAAGTGACACTAATAGGGGTAGGCCAATCCTTTATGGCTTTAATCATTTTCGGGTCCATAGCTATCCCTGCCTTGGATATAATGTGACCTAGATACTGTATCTGTGGTTTGTAAAAATCACATTTACTAAACTTAGCGTAAAGATGGTGTTCTCTTAACACTTGTAGTACTACACGAAGGTGTTCTTCGTGTTCCTATTTATTCTTGGAATAAACCAGTATATCGTCAATAAATACTAGGACAAACTTATCCAGATACCTACTGAATATGTTGTTCATCATACACATAAAGTTTGTGGGTGCATTGGTCAACCCGAACGGCATCACTACAAACTCGTAGTTCCCGTACCTTGTATTGAAGGTGGTTTTGTGAATATCTTCATCATGAATCCGTACCTGATAGTATCTGGATCATAGGTCAATCTTTGAAAATATTCTGGCTCCTCCTACCTGATCGAACAAGTCGTCGATCCGGGGGAGTGGGTAATGGTTCTTTATAGTCATTTTTTTCAATTGACGGTAATCAATGCACATCCACATTGTACCGTCTTTCTTATTTACGAACAAAATCAGGGCTCCCCAAGGGGACACTAGGTCAGATATACCTTGTCTCTATAAACTCCTGAAACTGCAGTTTGAGTTCCACCAACTTAGGTGCACTCATGCGGCAAGGGGCTTTGGAGGCCAGAACTGATTGTAAGGTTAGTTCGATGGAGAATTCTAGGTCTCGTTTCGGAGGTAATACGGGGATTTCCTCAGGAAACACATCCTTGAATTCTTCAAGAACGAGGAATTCTTCTATGCATTGTTCCCTATCAGACTCTATGTATCGGATGTTTACTGCAAACAACTTGCAGCCTTTCCTAAAACATTTCATTTCTTGTAAGGCAGATATTTGTCTTACAAAAAATTTCTTTGGAATTCCCTGAACCTTCACTTGGTTCCCTAGGCTATCAGTACACAAGATAGACTTGTGCAAACAATTGAGCATGACTTGGTGTTGTCCCAGCCAGTCCATACCAATAAGTACATCGTACGATCCTAAAGGTAGGATGTTCAGGTTTACTTTCATAAGAAAATCATTCAGGTTTACCTCACATCCTTTAACATTTTCCGAAACCTTTCATTTCGTACCTGTGGCTAATTGAACCAGCCAATTTTTTTCATGTTTTACTTTGCCTAGTTTGCATATATCAACAATTTTAGGTGCAACATAACTCCAGCAAGCACCGGGATCAATAAGTATTGAAACAGAAGTGTTCAAGATCTTACCTTCTATCTCGACCATTGTAGTTTGATGATCTTCCTGTCAGCCATCCAATGCTACATATATCTGGGGTGTTCCAGCTATGTCCTTGACAGTTGGTTCTTCTTGTAAGTTGTGCAAGACCCCACCGGTCTTGTTCTTACAATCTCAGGCATAATGAGGCCTGCTGCATTTCTAGTACTTGATCTGTAGCGGGGTAGCATTGGTTCCACTTGCTACTGGTTTGTTAACATTAGAAGCTAGTACATAAGGCTTCGTACCAGGTTTATTAAAGTTCATGTTCACTTGAAAGCTGTTATTCTTCTATTTGTATGGCTGTGGGTTGGACCCAGGTTTGCAGTTATCAAAGAAGTTCTTAGACTTGTCTTGGCTTTGGTTCGGGTTCTCCTGCCTCAGTTGTCCATGATCGTAATAGAGCCTAGCTTTATGCAACATGGTATCCAAAGTATTAGGCATGTAAAATTCAATCCTTTCCCGAAAACTAGGAGGAAGACATCCTAGGAATTGCTAGATCTTTACCTTTTCTTCCTTGATGTATGGTACATAATGCAACAGATCTAGAAATCTGTTAATAAATGCATCCATAGTCATGGATCCCATGCGTAGATCATGAAACTCTTTCACTTTTCAGTCAAAGAATCTATTCGACATATATTTTTCTTGGAAAAGTTTTCAGAAAGTATCCCAGCGTATTTCCCGCAGCTCATCTTTTTTGGTGTGTTTTAAATCTCTCCACCATCTTGCTGCTTTGACATTCAAGTTGTATATGGAAAGTTGAGCCTTCATCTCACTTGAACAGCTATGAACCTGAAAGCACTTACTCATGCCCAGCAGCCACTCTTCATCCTTTTCCTCCGTATTTACTTCACCTTCATAGGTCGGGGCTCTTATTTTTTTGGAACTCCCCCTGAAGACTGTCATTACTCTTTTGCTTCTTTCTCTGTGGAGAAAGTGAGTCACCACTAGAAGGATTGTGATCATCTTCTTTAGTTTCTTTAGGGGTACATTATTTTTCCTCTTTTCTTGGGCTGCTGGCCCATTTTGGGTAAGGTTCTCTTTTGCAACTATTTTTGGACAGAGTAGGTTTACCTTGCGGGCTTCGTCCCGTCATATTTCTCAGTAAGGCTTCATTTATAGCTTGTTGTTCCTTCCTTTCATTCAAGCTGTCTTCTCTGAAATTTTTCAATTCAGCTTGAATATTGCGTAAATTTTTCAAAACATCAGAGTTTAGCTCTACCACCAGCTCCGCTTCCAGAGTTGGGGTGGTCATCTTCCCTTGATGACTATTTTCTTCCTCAGTATTCATAAACTGAACAGTGCTGTAAAAATTTCCTGTTAACAAAAAAAAATTAAATGACAGAAAAATTTCGGTTAGTAACATAATTAATTAACATACTCTATTTTTCCCTGCGTGAATGCTTGGTGCGCCCATAGGTCTCTTAGTATTGAAACTGGGCTCTGATACCACTTGTAATGTCCCCAAAAATCGAAAAAAAAAAACAATTATGGGCAAGTAAAAACTACCTAGACGGAACATTATTTACTTACAGAACTCTATCGTACACTTTATGTACCTTTGTTTAGTCGTAAGTTGTTCTTATGTTCTGTCGTTTACATTTCAGTCATTATTTTTAATGTATTTTACTTATGATGTTGTACTGTTGTTTACTACTTAGTGTTATGTTTAGAATTTTGTCGCTTATATGTCGTCACTAGATTTATGTGCTTCATCCTTTCTGCATTGCCGCACTTGTTAATTATGGAGTCCTAACTTAACTTTGTTTGTGGAAACAAAGTGGGTGGAGTGGCGGGACTTGTTCTCCCATGACGGTTTGAGAGGTAAAGTATTACTTTGTTACGTAGGCTTACTTAGTTCAATCAAACTATGGCACCTCTTTTATTTACTTCCAGGTTTACCTTGCGACACGAGGCTTAGTAGGGAGCTGGAATTGTTTCGGCCTTTAATTTTCACTTATTGTTCATCATTATGCTTTATTACTATTTCAGATTTGGTAGCAAGGAAATCTTAAATTTGTTAATTATATAGCCTAGATAATTAACTAGGTGATACTTTATACAATCCATTCTATTACACTTGATGTATATTTTATTACAGTTATTAACGTATTTCTTGTTTTAATGGTAGGTCATAACTTGGTTACTTGTTCGGACCTTGGTCTTATTATAGTCAGAGATGTTACCATGGCATACTTCGTATGCCATGGTTCTTAAGCATAGATACTTTGATACTAAGGGGTTAAGACCCTAAGCTCTAAACCTATGGCCTAAACATTACCTATATACTTAAACTTGGGTTCTTGACTTGGACTAGCAGATACTTATGTATCAAAGAGACTTTGCAATATGGCATACCATGTAATAGTATACGATCTGCATTAAGGTTTTGTGCTGGTGAAACCATAACATATGATATAAACCATACGATAGCAGGGTTTGAGCCTTCATGTGGGAGGTGGTCATACGTTGTAATGCAGCGAAACATAAAATATGGAGAGTGGGTTTTGTATGGCTTTAATGGTTTCCAGCTGGTGCATTCAATGCATTTGGAGAAGCGTGACAGCCTTCCCTTAGGCTTGGATCACGATGGTTGTGCATTGTGTTTGTAATTTGGGGTTTTTGCACTTTAGCTCTGTGCAGGGGGGAGACCATGGAGGCAACCTCCAGACTGTGAGGTATGACTCATTGGGTTTATACGCCTACACATTGTTTGGTTTAATGTTTCTAAGCATAGCCATACTTCTCATCCCCAGTTTCGATTTTGTTTTGCAGGTGCCGAAAGGGAATGAGGAGTAGCGTGGCTTTAACTCTTTGGGATCCAAACATTTGCAATCGTGGCCACGGTAAGCCTGTGAGCAAGTTTCTACTTGCTACCTTTCATCCCTCTTGGGCAGACTGTGCATATATTGTTGCTTGGTTGGGGTTTTATGATGTGGGTTTCGATGTGGGGTTTTTAAGATTCACCTTCAGGCATATGATTATAGACTTGGATTTTCAACAATGTTTTAATGGCTTTGGTCATGGAGTGCATTCGCACTCCTTCTGGTTCTGTGTATAAATTTGGGTCTGTAATTTTACTTGAGTTGTTTAGCAGTGAAGAGAGGAATGTTTGGGCTTCTAGCAAACTTGGTTTTTGTTTATGCAGATTGGTTTTAGTTGGGGCCTTTTATCCATGGGATGCACCATTGCTTGCAATGGTGCGTTAGCCTATTGGCATGCCTATGTAAACTTGTTTATGATCTTTAATATGACGACTGTGTATTTTACTTGGCAAGCTCTGTGTAAATGGATGCATACTATTTTTATTATTTGATTTACCATGGTTTTAACTTATGATGTGCATAGCATGATTTCGCTGTGTTATACTGTTGTTATGCTGGATTTATGTGGGCATTCGTCGGCTTGAAGGTTTTGTGTGTAATGGCGTTTACTTAGCTTGTGTTGTAAACATACGGACAGCGTTGGTATAGGCCATGTCGTGAATGGCATGAGCCTTTCCCATAGTGATGTGATAGTATAGTGTAGGGTTTTGGTAGGACTGTGTATTAAATTTAAAACTTGGTCAAGGCCGTGACTTATGTGAGTGTTGTGCATTCATTGGTTTTGTAGAGGCCAGGGTTTAAAGACCCTCGATGGCATTCATTTTATTTAGCTGGTAAATGGAATCTGTGTATTTATATTAAAACTTGGCCGAGGCCGTGATTGGATTAGGGTCTTAGGACCTTGATGTTAACGTTTGGATTTGTTATTTATATTGTATTGGACGTATTTTAATAACCACAACCCGCATACGATTTGATGTATAGCGTGGCCTGTGTAAAAATGGTTATAGGATTTGGTTGTTGTTTTGTATACACATTACTTATGGTTTGTTATTAAGGCCTTGCCTTGGATCTGGACATCCATGGGAATCGATGTCGCAAACTTTGTTGGCAAGTAGGGTTTTAATGTAATGTAATGAATGTTATTTTAATATGATATGATTACTGTATAAGATGTATTATTTGAATTTGGTTATGGTAATGTTTGATGAGTTGTGTAATTTTGTTTATGGTTATGTATAGATAGCTTTCATAAATGTTTATACCTGATGGCCTTATATATATATAAAGTAGTTTTGTTGGTAAGTAATACCCTAAGGTATCTATTTAGTAAATATATTTCTTTAATCTTACTCCTATGATTAAATCTACTATAATCTGAACATCTCTCTACTGACAAAAGTAATATGTCAGTAGAGTTATAAAGAATAGGTGAGCAAATAAATAGCAGGTATGGATTTACCTAGTTTACAGTAATAATTTCTGAATATTGAATGAATACATAAACAAACTTAGAGATGCAATCCTAGATATATACAGCCTATGATAACATTTACAACCCAAAGGAGTATTGAAGAAAAATACAAAGCCTAGCAGAGTCTAGCCAGAAAATCAAATACATAGGTTTAGTAGATACATTGAAAACATTCATCTAACATATCCATCATTTAATCTAGAAGATAGCATAGACAGTCTAGGGATTAGCTTTTAAGAAATGTAACCCTAGGAGATATGGACAAAACCATCATTTGCAAGGTTAAAAATATATAAAGAGCATTTATATAAAACAGCCAGCATTTACCCTAGAAATGAACTTGTCATACTAAGAACTCATACCTGTAATTTTTCTTCCTGAAGCTCCTTTAATGGTTGAACCTGCACACTTTTTAAATAACCAGCATTGACAATTTAAGACAAATCTGACCTCTGATTTTGATGACCAAATCACTTGGGAACTACCACATTCCTCCCAACCATGACCCTGAACCATTCCTGGTTTTAATCTAGATCCCCCCGAGCTAGACTCCAACATGCAAGTAGCTTAGAGCTCCTAAGATAGGGTTTCCTAACTGGTATTCAGTTCTGAATCAATCCTCTTTTCCTTACAAGAGAAAGTTCTCCAAGAAAACACTTGAAAGCAAAAATAGGCAGAATAATAATTCTCTAAGATAAAAATAAGAACCCCAAGCCTTTGCTTGGCTTGAGTCTTTATAGATATACTTTTCAATCAAAGGGACAGTTAAATCAAGAAATCCTTGATTTCTTGATTTAACCCTTATTAATTACTGGCATAATTTTCAATACTTAACTTAGGAACTTTTAACTAGTTCCTAGTTAATACTATGTATTAATCCTTTAATAATAAATAATAATTGGTGGAGCTTCTCTTCTTTTTAATTATATATTTAATCATAATTAATTCTTTATTCATACTATGTATAATAATACATAGTATTATAATACTTGTTAACATTTGTCTTTGGGCATCATGTACCATGATCCCTAGACTTAATGACACTTCTTCATTAAGGTCAAGTAGATAGGTGGCTTATGTCTACTAGGATAGGCAACTCTAAACATCCTTGCATGTTGGATTTCCCTCCTATAACATGGTAGCTCTTGAGTACTTTGATGAGAATACAGAAATTCGAAATTTCATTTAATCACTTATAAATAAGTATGATGAGATCAATATTTTTCTCGAGTAGTTTTCACTTGAAAGTTATTAAATTCTTTTTAGTAACTCCTAGCGCTTTCCAGATCCCATACTCAACGCCTATAGCAAGGAGTTACAAACATAGTGCAATTCCAGAGATTTTGCTTAACACTAAATGCTAGGATGTACTTGTATGATACACCTAGGGATACAATGTCCAAGGATCCGATTCTCCAGAGTTTATGCTCAACATCAACATGGAAGGCTCCAGGGCTTATGTTCAACATATCCAATTATCTTCTCATGTGTTCCAGAGCTTCTCACTCAACACAAAGGTAAGTACTCATGTGTTCCAGAGCTTCTTGATCAACACAATTCATCAATCACTCAAGTGTTCCAGAGCTCCTCGCTCAACTCAAAGCATCTCGTTAATCATGTGCTTCAAAGTCCATGCGGAACACAAACAAGCATATACATATATCATCAATAATTGGCTTATGCCCAATATATAAAACCAATCATCATGTTCATGTGCAGTGGGGTCTTTGACCCAATATAAAATAAAACATCAAGATAATCATCATAATCAATAGGCACATGACTATAAGTGTTAGGTCCAAAATTCAGGATATTACATTTTCCTTGTATGTGTCATATATGTTTAAGAAATTAACTTCGTCCTAAAAGCCAATAAATCCAAGATGTCATTCTTCCATCCCTCTAGCTCTATAATAGAGTTGAAAAAGACCCTTTAGGTCAAATGTTGAATGTTATTATAAAGTAATGATAAGCATATGCGGGTTGAGCTCAAGTGTAAGATTGGAGGTTTCTAAAGAATAAATAAGATCATACCTTCCCATAGATGTTTCCCCATTTTGGGTTAACCACATAAATATGATGTACTCCTTATATTCCCATTCCACTCTTACTTGTGTTATTTTTTATTTGATGTTTGTGTTGATAATAGATTATACTACTTGACTATGATCTACAAGTTAGTAATCTATTGTTCTATGTTAATGCATGTTTCTCAATAATTTAATTGTCTGGGTAGAAACCTACGAAAAATACAACTACACAAAGAAAAATGAATAGAAAATCTTCAACAAAGGAAGATAATTGATAACATGTTATGATAAAATGAATTTCTACTTCATTTCTAAAAAATTAATTAAAAATATTTTTTAAAATTAAAAAAAAATGTTAAGGTTAGGGTTTTGGAAAAAACATCATATATAGAAAAATGGCCATATCTAGGGTAAAAACTTAGTGGTTGTCGAGATATGATGGCAGATCTACAAGGGAATGATGACTCAATAAGAATTTACTAAAGTTTGATGCTTGATTTTTTTAAAATTTACTTAAGGAGGTAAATCTTAGTAATCGGCTATGATGCCATGTTAGAATTGATTAATATGCATTAACATATAACAATATATAAATAACATGTAAATCAATAACCCGAATCTTACTAGTCTAATCTCCTATCAACACAAGCATCAAATAACCAATAGAATATGCAAGAAAGGAAAGGTCATAGGATAGATTTTATATGGTAAAACCCTAAGATAGGGAAACATCCAAGGAAGGTTGGTATTCTTATTCTTCAAGAAACTTTCACTCTTACAATCTTTGGAATCCCCACATAAGCATCACAACACATCCCATCTTGATTTCATTTCAGGATGAGTTTCCAATGTATTTTGTATCAAATGGGTCTCCTTCACCTCTATTTTATATGCTAGAGGTATGGATGTTCATATCCCATAATACATGTGGGATAAATATTTTTCCACCTCTCTTATATAAAGAATGGTCATAGGAGAATTTTACTCCATGATGCATGTGGGATAGCTCCTTTTTTGTAAGTTAGAGAGTTATGAAGAGTATTATGCCTTCTTTTCTAGGTAGAACTCATTGTGTTTACAAAATGTCTTATCTAGGCTTGTACAACAATAGATGAGATCACTAGACATCATTACACATTCTAATAGATAAACCATAAATTCAACTTGAGAATATTAAACTCTTTAGAGGGATGAGATAAGAGACAAAGAGTGTTATATATAATCATTGGAAGATGGTGGCTAAACCACCTCCAGGGGGCATGAGGTTGTGGATTTGTGGCAAGACAAAATAAAAGTGAAAAAGTGAATGCTAGGAGTGGCTATGGAATTAGTGGAGTTATCTTTATATCTTTTAATCCTATCTCACAATGATGCATAGTGATATATATATAATCATGAGTTGGAGAATTCCATGGGATATGCATGATTACATGCTAAGTCGATCCTACTTTTGGCTACAGGTGGATATTACCATGAGTGATGAGATTAATTGAGTTGATGAGACCTTCATTCACTGGTTGGATGTGGATGTTATAACCTTCACTACTTGTACCTTATGTGCCAACTGGAAACCTGATCATGCTGTAAGTGTTTCCACTAGGAATGTCCTCAAATTTTTGGGCCGCCCTATCCCAAAGTGTTGTATATCAAATAAATACTTTGATCAATAAAAGATAGAACAAACTACCATATTGTTGATACTAACCACAATCATACTTATAAATCCATTAATGTCAAACATTCTAATAATACCAAACATCGCATTTGCAATTTTGCTTTCACAAAACTAAAACCTAGTTAAAACCAAATACTACTTCCTCAACTCTCAAGACTAGTTAATGAGATTGAAAAAACCCTAACAACATTGATTATGAAAAATATTATAAAATTAAGTAAATCTCACATCGAATCACCAACTATCTTTAGAACCATAAAATCCCTCTTAATTTAATTTATCCAACTAGTATAAACCTTAAGTTTCCCTTCTCATGTTTTCTCTCATGATTTCTTGCCCCCAATACCTATTTTGTTCTTTATATTTCATGCCCACTTACTTGAACTTTGGTTTCTTTTTTTCTATATGTTTCTTAATTGATTCCTTCCTCTCTCTTATGCCATCCCAATTTTTATTTCTTTCTTTATTATATAGGATTTATTATGTCCCCGACATATAGTTTTCGGTCAGGGGCATTATTGTGGTCGGTATTTTTGTCAAGATTTGCTTGAGAGATAAGGTTTTCACATGTCCATGGGAAATATGTCTTTTTTTTAATGTTTGATATCGCCATTTGTTCTCATTTTTATTGGGGTCGTTCAGGGTGGAATCGACATCGGGTGTTGTTCCCCAATCCTTGTGACCTGTTGTCCTCTTAGTGGGTTTGTTAGGTGTGTTGATGGGAATTAAATGGAAGATGTGACGTCTTGAAGCTTCTTCTTGGTTGCGTTCAACTCTCTTCAACATTAGTCCAGCTTCCATGGCCCTTTGCAGCACATTCATCTAGTGCTAGCTGGCATGGGGCATTATCATGTCTGCGATGAGTGGTGGGGCTATAGTTCAAATACTGGTGTCTGTGTTGCACTTCTTCTTCACAATCAACATTTTGAAATTTCCTTCATTCTCACTTCCTACAATCGCTTCTGCCTTTAAACTTGGTTTTGTTGTTGGTTTGTTTAACCTGCATGTGGGTTTTCTTCTTCACAAATGGTGTCTAACTTCTGTCCATACCGAGTGTTGCTTCCTCAAGTGGGTGTAAATTTTGATTGTGGAATCCGTAGTATTTCTCAGTGCGTTTTCCAAGGGTTAGGTATGGGCCAGCCTCATATCTACAATTCGTGATGGGAGCCTTCTTCAAGTAGAAGTATCTTCACTGTACATGTTTTCAAAAATATTGATTTCCAAATCTTTGGCTCTAGGGTTTTTCAACTGTATTGTCGAGGGTTCGTGTGATTCGACTATGCATATACTAGCTTATTTTCTTGGTCTAGTGTTCATATACCCTTCTTGTGTGGTTTTTTCGTCTCTCCTAAATTTCTATGTTGTGTTATCTTGTTCCTAGTGGTGAGCCAAGAAAGGTCGTTCTCGGTCATCCCTGCTTTTGTTGTTCCCGTGTTCGATTTTTACTTATTTCTCACCTGCGATTACTATAGAAATACTATGCTTCCTCTTCCATTGTCGTCGTCCCCGTAGTTAAAAAGGTGTGTATGAAATTCCTTGTGTCTTGTTTTATACCTAGGTGTTTTGTCTAAAATGGTTTTACATACATGTTGAAATCATTACGGAGCATAGTAAACAGTGAATTTACTTAGATTGTCAGGATTTATATTTTGTTATAATGAGGCCCTCATTTGCAAACCTTTAGACTGTTCCAGACAAGATTTGAGAAGTGGTCTAGGAAATTTGTTTTAGATTCTCCCATTTTTTCCTATGCTTTATTCAGTGCATACACAGGTTAACCCCCAGACATTATTTTTGTTTCAATTGTTTTTAAGTTGGATATGAATTCATGCTAGACCGATGAAAACATTGCTAGTATACGACTTCAATTATGATTGCAACATATGTGCCTCTATGTCATGAACCGATCATTGCCAAAGAACAACTCAATAAAATCTCTATAAGGATGGCGCATAACCATCTACATCTGTTAGCAATCCCTAATTAAAAAAAAAGACATCAACAATAGAGAAATGCCTTACGACAAAGCAATTATTTGCTAAAAAACTTTCCATGAAAATGTATTTATTCATAAAACATTTTTAAGTTAAAATATTTTTCATTACGGTCCGCTTGACTTAGGTTCAAATTTTTGCATGGAGTCTCGTCATCCTTAGTCGAAGCTCTATTATTTCCAATATTGAACAAATGGTTAGGGTTATTCTATAGGAGGCTTTCTTGGGTCATTTGGATTCCCAATTCTCCAACTCAGTTTTGAACTCTCCTTTGGATGGTTGAATATCAAATTAGGCTATTTTAAAATCGTTGGTCCCTCTTGATCAATTTACTTGGACCCTATGCACAAGTAAATTCTATATGGAAAACGTAAATAGGAGTCATAGTAATCGTTAATATGCCATTTTTGTGTGCAAAATATTGGTCGATAGAGTATAGGATGTTCAATCTTGGCATACTAGTTGACCTTTTTTTCATATTCATCCTTGAGGTGATGTAATGCCCCCGAGTTTAGAGATCCTACTTGGTCGAATCTTCTAGTGGTGGTATTCTCATGACACAAAATCTTTTGTTGGAATGAACTCCATCTTTAAGTAGTGGCTTTGGCATTCATATAAAAAATTTCTTAGAATGAAATTGTGTGTGTGATTTTAAATCAAAACATCGTGTGTGTGAAGCAAAACTCTTTCAACATGAAGGACTTCACGTGAATATTAAAATTGAAGGAAGTTTGGTTGAATGTATAACACATAGGTTTTTATCTGGTTGCTACGTTGTAGGTTGAAAATCAATTAAAAAACTATCATTAACTTTTTTTGACATCTTGTCATTTGACTGATTCTATGTGTGCTTTATGATGATCCCAAAACTGATAAATAAATAAAATGAAACCTTAAGATATTGCATATTTAATTATGGCAAAAGAAAATGCATAATTGAGTTCTGTCCTTTGGGATTTTTTATTGTGATTAACAAATGGAAATCATGGAAAATACACATTTATGAAACCATTCCTTGTCATCCTTTCATTGATGTATCTTTTGATCTATACCGATGCCCATATGAACTAGTATGGAATGAAATGTAATTCTTTCATTGTTGACATTACATGTTTCCTTCCTGATTGGAAAACAAACATTTATCCAATTTGTATATTTTAACATCGTTTTATGTATTTTGTTCTTATATTGTTCTTCTTTATTGCATTTGTTAACCATGCACATGAATACCCTTTCTTCTTGACCTAGATTGCTACGTTCGGGTAATGTTACAATTCTTCTCAGTTTTCTTAGTCTTTGGGTTGTCTTTGGCCCATGCTTGTTGTTTTTATCTATGTGAATATAATTGTTGAATAATTCCATTTGCTTGTGTTTCATACTTTCTTGGATGTCAATGTAGACTCGTTTTTCAACACTTTCTCTAAAATCCTCTGATCAAACTCTTTATTCCACTGGATATGATTGTGGTGGACAACCTTATCATTGGATCCTTGATTGTTATAGCTGGATTCTTACATAATTGTGCTTCTTTGTTTTTTCTTCTCGAGTAAAGAACATTATGTCACATTTCACATTTCGATATCTTAAAAAATGTTATATATATATAACACACTTTTGTATTATCAAAAATCACTTAAATATGATGATATTTCAACTATTTCCGATAAGTCTAGAGAGGCCATATATGTGATTCTCCATGAGCAACAATCATACAAAATCCAGGGTCTAGCCCCTATTTACAGTAAATTTCCTCAAAGGGCTACCTATCCATATACCTACATAAAGATTGATTTAACAGACATACAAATATATCAACCTAATTTATTATAACATATATATATTCCAGTTTTTCCTTGGAAAGGTGTGGAGTTCCTTATCATTGAAGGTATGGAGATCGAACAACAATTGTATGTTAAAAAAAAAAAATTTCTAGTTTTTTCATCTCTAGTGCCATTCACGTATGACGAGTTCACACATTTTTCTCAAGATAAAATTGGATAGATTTGAGTGTGAGTTCCTATCAATTTCAGTTAAATAACATCAGGACCCCTATAATTGCTAAAACCCCACCATGACAAGACATTTTCTTAAAAAATGCATAAATTTATTGTGAAAATTGTAAATTTTCATTGCCAAATTCCATGAAAGAACTTGTCAAAAAGGGAAGCATGATCCATGATTAGCCTGCTCCATTAAAATTTACTAAATTGTAAAATAAATTTTATGATTTAATAAATTTTAACACCATAGATGGATTTAGAGACCTCTTAATACATACACAGTGTAAGCGGTGCAAATATGCTTCATGCATTAATGTTGAGTCATGACAAGTGAGGGGGTCTACAATTTACTAAATTATAACACTACAGATGGATTCAGAGACTCCCTAAAAGGGGTCTCTGAATCCATCTATAGTGTTAGAATTTAGTAAATTATACAAATTCATTGCCAAAATTGTAATTTCCCATTGTCAGAGTGACATAACTAAAAATGACCAAATAAATGACCAATTGTTATGTGATCATTTTTAGTTTAGTTCTTATCCCGTAACCAAATTGGTCATTTGTCTTGGTCATTTTTAGTTTAGGTCTTATCCTGTGACCAAATTGGTCATTTATCTTGGTTATTTTTAGTTAGCCCACTTAAAATTTCTAAAATTTGGTCATTTGTTCATTGAAAAAACTGTGGTGACCAAATTGTTTGGTCACCTGGTCATCTATCTCTCATATTGTACTAGTGATTATAATGCCCTTGTTATTCTTGTAGAGAAAAAGCTACCTTCTACCTTTGAATCTTTCAACCAAACTAGGACTAAATCTCTTGAAATGTCTAAAGGTTCTATGCCAACCTCCTTTGAAGATTTTTGTAAAGGTTTGATATGTGAGCAAGATAGATTAATTGCTTCTAGACAATTATCTAATGACAAATATCTAGTGGCACATAGTAAAAATAATCCTAATAAAGTTTTTAATAAAAACTCAAAACCACATACTAAGAGTTAAACTCATCCTTCTTCTAATTATGCCTCTGATGATGCTCTTAAAAAGAAAGTGTTTAATTCTTGTAAGTACTGTGGAAAAACCAACCACCCTGAATTTTTTTTTTTGAACAAAGATGTGAACTTGCTAAAGTCAATAAGAAATCCTCTGAGGAACAACATGCAGATCTTGTGCCTATTAAGTTCACCCAGTTAAATCTTCTTTTTTTTTGGAATGGATAATGGATTATGGTGTTTCTAATCATATGACTGGTGCAACTTCTTTATTTTCCTCTTTTGACACTAATAAGCACACAACATAGAAAGTCTCAATCAGTGATGGTAAATATCTTTCAGTAGTAGGTTTTGGTGATGTTAAAGTTACTAATGGTACATTGGAAGGTGTTTTTCATGTTAAAGGCATGCCCATCAATTTTATTTCTATTTATCATGCTTGTAAAAAAGGTAATAAGTCTGAAACATGTCTAGATAAATATGTTCTTAAAAATATCAAACATAACTTCAAAGTTGTTTCTTTTGATCTTGTTGATCATGATGTCGATTTATATAAATTTATTGGTTTAACTCAATTAAAAATCAACCAATATATTCCTATGTTGCCCACGCTGATGAACAAAGTAAATCATGGCATGAAAGATTAGGTCACTTGAATTATGGTAAAAAACAAATGTTATCTAAAATGGTACTTGGATTACCTTCAATTTCTTCCTCTAAAGGTATTTGTGAAGGATGTGTGCTTGGTAAACATTATAAGTAAATATTTTATAAAGGAAAAGCTTAGTGTGCTAATGAACAATTGCAATTAATTCATTGTGGTATATGTGATCCTCTTGAAACTCCTTCTTTGTCTCATGTTGTCTATTTTCTTACTTTTATCGATAATTATAGTAGAAAATTTTGGGTTTATTTTTTTAAAACATAAAGTGAAACATTTGGTATATTTCAAGAATTTAAATCCTTGGTGAAATTGAATTCAATAAAAGTGTTAAGACATTGAGAACTGATAATGGGGGGAATTCATAAAAAATGATTTTAATATATATTTATCTAAGCATGGTATTCAACATCAAAATATTGTTCCTTATACAGCTCAACAAAATAGTGTAGCTGAAAGGAAAAATAGAAAATTGGTTGAAATGAGTAGATGTATGCTTTATTCTAAAGGATTACATAAAAGGATTTGGGTTGAAAATAGTTTGTCTTAACCATATTTTGAATAGAGTCCATACTAAAGTAGTTTTGCAGGTTACTCACAAAGAAAAATGGAGTGGAAGGAAACTCGATATTAGTAACTTTAAGATATTTGGTAGTGAAGGTTGGTCCCATATTTCAAATGAAAAATGGAAAAAGTTAGAGCCCAAGTCTCACAAATGTATTTTCTTTGGTTATAGTGAGAATTCCAGATCTTACATATTATTTGATCCATCTACCCAAGGTGTTATCATCAAGAGAGATGTTCAATTCAATGAAGTATGTATTGAAACTAAGTATGTTGAAACTCATGTTAACTTTAACTTTCCTTCTTATTATGTTGCTCTCATATATGTTACCCCTTCCTCTAGTTCGGTTCCTGATCTAGATCCTAGATCATCTTCTTCTTCAAGTGGTCCACTTAAATTTTCTGAAGATACTAGAGTGGTTCCCTCTACTACTCCTCTTCTGGTTGGGCCCAGAAAAATATTGAATCCATAGGTTCTAAGATTGGCATTTCATCTAATACTGGATGGACTAAATATGAATTTGATCTCATGACTAAAGTATTTGTCACAGATGATCCCTCAACATATGCTCAAGCTAAAGATAAACTTGAATGGGAAAAGTCCACAATTGTTGAGTATGACTCATTAATGAAGAACAAGACTTGGACTCTTGTTCCCCTTCCTCTTAAAAAGAAATTAGTTGGTTATTAATGAATTTATAAAACAAAGTTTATTGTAGAAGGACATAATGAAAAAATATAAAGCTCATTTAGTAGTAAAAGGTTATCTCAACAAGAAGGTATAAATTTTTTTGAAAATTTTGCTTTAGTTGCCAAAATGAACACAATAAGAACCATAGTTTCTCTTGTTGCATCTTAATAATGGGAAATACACCAAATGGGTGCCAATAGTGTTTTTTTGAATGGTGATATTCATGAAGACATTTATATGCAACAACCACATGATTTTATCACCGTTGAAACTTCAAGTTTGGTATGCAAATTAAACAAGTCTTTATATTGTCTTAAATAGGCACCTGAAGCTTGGTATGTGAAAATTGATATTTATTTCATGAAGAAAGGTTTCAAACTGTGTAAATTTGATCCAAATTTGCATTTTAAGAACTTTGACGATGATGTACTCATTATTGAAAGTTAGCTTTGATTTATACAAAATTGAAGAATAATCTTAAGCATCAATTTGAAATGACAGAGTTAGGATTATTGCATTATTTTTGGGTATTCAAATTTGGCATATGATTGATGGTATATTCCTTTCTCAACCTAAGTATGCTACAAATTTACTTGCTTTGTTTCATATGAGTGATTGTAAGCCTCCACCAACGCCATTTCAGTCCAGTGTAAAATTAATTGTTGATTATGATACTCCTCTTATCGATGCCACTTCATATCTTAAGCTTGTGGGGAGTTTGATATATTTGACACATCGCATGATTGATCTCTCTTTTACAGTCAACATGGTCTTGAGATTTATGCAAAATCATCATGAAATCTACTAGAAATAATCAAAGAGAATTCTCAGATATTTACAAGGGGTATTGCATTATGGTGTTTTCTATTCTAGCAGGGCTACAATTTCACTTCTCAATTATACATATTCTTATTGGGAAGGGGATACTTTAGATAGAAAGTCTACCAAATGGTACATATTTCAGCTTGGTTCAAGTCCGATCTCATGGTCCAGTAAGAATTTGAGAGCTCTTTCTCTTTCTTCTTGTAAAGTAGAGTGCATGGAAACTAAGGAAGCAACTACAAAAGCAGTGTGGATATGACAAGTTCTTACAGAGCTTGGACTAGTTTAGAAGTATCCTACTGAGTTAAGTTGTGACAATTAGAGTCCAATTCAACTTGCATACAATCCAATGTATCATTCCAAGACCAAACAGATTGACATTGATACTTGTTACATTCAAATCTTGTTATGAATGGTGTTATTTGTTTGAAGTATTGTCCCATGGAATAACAAGAAACATATATCTTCACCAAATCCATGATAGAGTCGAAATTTGTGTATCTTCAAAGTTTGTTGGAAATGCAGGAAGTTGTCATCAAGGGTGAATGCTAATGTAATGACATCTTCCTCCATATGTGTGTTCTCCCTAGTCATGATTAAGGGGGGGTGTTGGACCATGTAATGTTAATATTACATGTGTAATGATGTCTAGTGTGATGTTGTAAGATGTTATGATGTCTCATCCAGGAAAGGAAGGAATTATTCTCCTATCTTATGTAAAAATGAGTTATCCCACATGCACCATGGAGAAAAATGATATTATTACTATTCATTATATAAGGAGGTGGAAAATCATTTAACCCATATGTACTATGGGATGTTATTCTTCCATGCCTCTATCTCTATAATAGTGTAGAAGAAGACCCTTTGGATCGAGTGTTGAATGTTAATATAAACTTGTGATAAGCATATGCGTGTTGAGCTCAAGTGTAAGATTGGAGGTTTATCTTCCCATTCCACTCTTACTTATGTTATTGTTTATTTCATGCTTGTGTTGATAATAAACTAGTTGATTATGATCTACAAGTTAGTAATCTATTGTTCTGTGTTAATGTATGTTTCTCAATAATTTAATTGTCTGGATAGAAACTTGAGAAAAATACAACTACACAAAGAAAAATGAATAGAAAATTTTCAACAAAGGAAGATAATTGATAACAAGTTATGATAAAATGAATTCATACCTCATACATGAAAAAATAATTAAAGAAACTTATTAACATTAAAAAGAAAAATGTTGTGGTTAGGGTTTTGGAAAAAATATCATATATAAAAAATGCCCATATATGGTGGAAAACCTCTGTGGTTGTCCAGATATGATGGAATATATAAAAGGGAAGGATGAATCAATAAAATTTTACTAAAGTTTGATGCTTGATTTTTTTTTAAATTTTTTACTTGAGGTAACTAACTCGGATACCATGTTAGAATTGATAAATATGCATTAACATATAACAATATATAAATAACATGTAAATCAATAACCTGAATTTTACTAGTCTAATCTCCTATCAACACAAGCATCAAATAATCAATAGAATATGCAAGAAAGGAAAGGAAGAGCATAGGATAAATTTTATGTGGTAAAACCCTAAGATGGGGAAATATCCACAGAAGGTTGATCTTCTTATTCTACAAGAAAATTTCACTCTTACAATATTTAGCATTCCCACATAAGCATCACAACACATCCCATCTTGACTTCGTTTCACATTGACTTTCCAATGTATTTTGTCTCAAATGGGTCTCCTTCACCTCTATTTTATATGCTAGAGGTATGGATGTTCATATCCCATAATACATGTGGGACAAATATTTTTCCACCTCTCTTATATAAAGAATGGTCATAGGAGAATTTTACTCCATGATGCATGTGGGGTAACTCCTTTTTCATAAGTTAGAGAGTTATGAAGAGTATTATGCCTTCTTTTCTAGGTAGAACTCATTGTGTTTACAAAATTCCTTATCTAGGCTTGTACAACAATAAATGAGATTACTAGACATCATTACATATTCTAATAGATAGACCATAAATTCAACTTGAGAAGATTAAACTCTTTAGAGAGATGAGATAAGGGACAAAGAGTATTATAGACAATCGATGGAAGATGGTGGCTAAACCACCTCCAGGGGGCATGAGGTTGTGGATTTGTGGCAAGACAAACTAAAAGTGAAAAGTGAATGCTAGGAGTGGCTATGGAATTAGAGTTACTTTGATCTTGTTTTATTCGATCTCACAATGATGCATAGTGATCTATATACAATCATGATATGGAGAATTCCATGGGATATTCATGATTGCATGCTAAGTTGAGCCTACTTCTAGCTACAGGTGGATATTACCATGAGTGATGAGAGGACTTGAGTTGATGAGACCTTCATTCACTGGCTGGATGTGGATGTTATAAACTTCACTGCTTCTACCTTACGTTCCAACTTGCAACCTGATCATGCTGCAAGTGTTGCCACTAGGAATGTCCTCAATTTTTTATGTCGTCCTATCCAAGGTCCTACGAAGTGTTGTAGATTAAGCAAATACTTTGATAGATAAAAGATAGAATAAAAGCGCATATTGGTGATACTAACCACAATCATACTTCTAAACCCGCCAATGTCAAACATACTAACCATATCAAACATCGCATTTGCAATTTTGCTTTCACAAAAATAAAAACTAGTTAAAACCAAATACTACTTCCTCAACTCACAAGACTAGTTAATGAGATTGAAAAAATCCCAACAACATTAATTATGAAAATGCTTATAAAATGAAGTAAATCTGACATCCAAACATTAACTATCTTTAGAACCCTAAAAATCCCTCTTAATTTCATTTATCCAACTAGTGTAAACCCTAACTTTCCCTTCTCATGTTCTCTCTCATGATTTCTTGTCTCTAATACCTATTTTGTTCTTTCAATTTCATGCCCACTTACTTGAACTTTGGTTTCTTTTTTTCTATATTTTTCTTAATTGATTCCTTCCTCTCTCTCTTATGCCATCCCAATTTTATTTTCTTTCTTTATTATAAGATTTATTATGTCCTCGACATATAATTTTTGGTCAGGGACATTATTGTGGTTGGTAATTTTTGTCAAGATTTGGCTAAAGGCTAACATTTTCGCATGTCCATGGAAAATATGTATTTTTTTAATTGTTTGATATCACCAATTGTTCACATTTTAATTAGGTCCATGCAGGGTATCATCATAATCAGGTGTTGTGCCCTAGGCCTTGGTGACCCGCTGCTATCATTGCTACGTTAAATGCCATTTCATTGGGTCTGTTGGGTGTGTTGATGGGAATTAAATGGAGGATGTGACCACTTGAAGTTGCTTCATAGTTGCGTTCATCCCCCTTCTGCATTAGTAAAGCCCCATTCTGCTGGGAATGGAGCTTTATCATGTCTGCGATGAATGGTGGGGCTATGGTTCAAATATGGTTGTCTATGTTATACCTCTTCTTCACAATCAACATTGTGAAATTTCCTTTGTTCTCACTTCCTACAATCCCTTTCGCATTTAAACTTGGTTTTTTTGTTGGTTTGTTCAGCCTGATTGTGCGTTTTCTTCTTCGAAAATGGTGTCCAACTCATGTTCATACCAAATGTTACTTCCTTCGATGGGCGCAAATGTTGATTGTGAAATCCATAGGCTTTCTCAACACGTTGTCCAAGGGTTAGGGATGTGGCAGCCTCATCTCTACAATCAGTAGTGGGAGTCTGCTTCAGCTACAGGTCTTTGCATTGTACCTGTTTTTGAAAATATTGTTTGCCAAATCTTCGGCTCCAAGGTTTATTCAGCTACTATTGAGGGTTCTTGTGATTCGACTATGCATTATCAGCTGTTGTTCTCGGTCTAGTGTTTAGATACCCTTCTAGTGTGGTTTTTTGTTTCTCCTGCTTTTCTATGTTGTGTTCTCTCGTTTCTGGCAATGAGCCAAGAAAGGACGTTCTTGATCATCCCTGCTTTTGTTGTTCCTCTATTTGATTTTTGCCTGGTTCTCACCTACGATTACAGCAGAAATTCTCCACTTCCTCTTCCACTGTCATCATCCCCGTAGTTAAAAAGGTGTGTATGACATTCCCTATGTCTTGGTTTCTTCCTAGGTGTTTTGTCTAAAATGATTTTACATACATGTTGAAATCATTACGGAGCATAGTAAATAGTGAATTTACTTAGATTGTTAGGATTTATATTTTGTTATAGTGAGGCCCTTGTTTGCAAACCTCTAGACTTTTCTAGCCGATATTTGAGGAGGGGTCTGGGAAAGTTGTTTTAGATTCACCCATTTCTTCATATGCTTAATACAGTGCATAGATAGGTCAACCCCCAGACATTGTTGTTGTTTTAATTATTTTTAAGTTGGATATGAATTCATGCCAGATCGATGAAAACCCTCATTAGTATACGAATTCAATTATGATTACAATAGATGTGTTTTTATATTGTGAACTGATCATTTCCTAAGAACAACTCAATAAAATATCTAGAAGGATGGTGCACAACCATCTACAGCTGTCAACTCTCCCCAATTAAAAAAAACATCAACAATAGAGAAATGCCTTACGACATAGAAAGTATTTGTTTAAAAAAGTTCCATGAAAATGTCTTTATTTGTAAAACATTTTTAACTTAAAATGTTTTTCATGATGGTCCGCTTGAATCAGATTCAAATTTTCGTATGGAGTCTCTCTAGCCTCAATCAAAGATTTGTTGATTCCAATTTTGAACAAAAGGTTAGGTTTCTTCTACAAGAGGCTTTCTTGGGTCATTTGGATTCCCAATTCTCTAACTCAGTTTTGACCATCCTTTGGATGGTTCGATATCAAATTAGGCTATTTTAAAATCAGTGGTCCCTCCTGGTCAATTTACTTGGGCACTATGGACAAGTAAATTCTATATTAGAAAAGTAAATAGGAGTCATAGTAAACGTTAAGAGGCCATTTTTTGTGCAAAATAATGGTCGATGGAGTATAGAATGTTCAATGTTGGCATACTAGTTGAATTTTTTTTCAAATTCATCCTTGAGGTGATGTAATGTCCCTAAGTTTGGAGAGCCTCCTTGGTGACATCTTCCAGTGGTGGTATTCTCATGACATAAAATCTTGTGCGGGAATGGACTCTGGCTTTAAGCAGCGGCTTTGGCATTTGTATAAAAAATGTTTTAGAATGAAATTGGGTGTGTGATTTTAAAAAACATCGCTTGTGTGAAGCAAAACGCTTTCATCATGAAGGACTTCACGAGAATATTCAAATTGAAGGAATTTTGGTTGAATGTATAACACATAGGTTTGTATCTGGTTGTTGTGATGTAGGTTGAAAATTAATTAAAAATATGTCATTAACGTTTTTTTACTTCTTGTCATTTGATAGATTCTATGTGTGCTTTATGATGAGCCGAAAACTGATAAATAAATAAAATGAAACCTTAAGATATTATTTTTTAATTATGGCAGAAGCAAATGCATAATTGGGTTATGGCCTTTGGGGTTTTTTATTGTGATTAACAAATGGAAATCCTGGAAAATACACATTTATGAAACCATTATTGTCATCCTTTCACTGTTGTATATACTGATCTATACTTGCGCCCATATGAACTAGTAGAATGAAATGCAATTATTTCATTGTTGACAATATCTAACATTACATGTTTTCTGACATTAACTGTTTCCTTCTTGATTGGAAAACAAACATTTATATAATTTGTAAATTTCAACATAGTTTTGTGTATTTTGTTCTTATATTGTTCTTACTTACTGCATTTGTTAACCATGCACAAGAATGCCCTTTCGTATTGGCCTAGATAGCTACATTTGGGTAATTTTACAATTCTTTTTAGTTTTCTCAATATTTGGGTTATCTTTGGCTCGTGCTTGTTGTTTTTATCTATGTGAATATAATTGTTGAATAATTCTCTTTGCTTTCCTTTCATACTTTCTTGGATGTCAATGTAGACTCGTTTTTCAACACTTACTCTAAAATCCTCTAATTAGACTCTTGATTCCACTAGATATGATTGGAGTGGACAACCTTATCATTGGATCCTTGATTGTTATAGTTGGATTCTTACATAATTGTGCTTCTTTGTTTTTCCCTCCACAAGTAAAGAATATTATGTCACATTTTGAGATCTTAAAAAATGTTATATATATAGGGGAAGGGCGGAGATGGCACTCTGCAGAACAACGCAAGGAGCAGCATGCAAATATTCGTGGGGGAAGGAAGCAGATCGTGAAGGAGAGAAGGGAAGAAGGGTCGCAATATTTTAAACCTTATATGTCTTCCTGCTCTTACAATTATTGAAATCATAGAACCAATGT
This sequence comes from Pseudotsuga menziesii, assembly GCA_001517045.1. Classification (NCBI taxonomy): domain Eukaryota; kingdom Viridiplantae; phylum Streptophyta; class Pinopsida; order Pinales; family Pinaceae; genus Pseudotsuga; species Pseudotsuga menziesii. Next base: position 295,518 of record LPNX010309544.1, on the reverse strand, counting down.
TATTAGGTTTCATTATAGACAAGACCTGTCGCATGCTCGATTACCAATCCACAACAAAACTGAGAAGCATACAATGTATTTGGAGGAGATGGACTATGAGCCAGATGTACAGAGTGGATCCATCTTCTGCATAGATCAAGAGGTGTTGTGTACAAAGGAGGTACATGAGACACAAAATGAAAACTCACCACAGACTAAAACCATATCGCCCAACACCGTTATGATGGAAGCGGCTCCAGAAAATCGTGTGAATGACATCACCAAATCCTCAACCAAGCCAAGAAAAACCAGAGGCATTAGGCCAAAGAAATATTTCGTTGAACTAACAGTTGGACCAGGATATTCATATAGAACAAATCCTAGAATACTTGAAACCGATGCTAACAGGGAGATTCTACAGAAAGACACTAGGCAGAGAAGTGTTGAAGTTATGGATGGAGTCTAATTGGAATTCATTTTCGGGATATACGCCCAATTTCCATTTCCTCCCATGAGCATGATTCTTGCTCAAGTTAATATAGGAGGAGGATGGCCAAAATATCTTAGAGCGACATTAGCAATGGGGGCATCATGCCTAATTTTAAAAAACTGGAGAATAGATTTCGACGCCAAACTGGAGCCACACAATCAGTAGCAGGTCTGGGTCATTTTACCGGGGCTACCAATGTATTTTTGGCAAGAACATATTTTGGAGGCAATGGGAAACAAGCTAGGAAAATTCATCGCCCTGGAAAAGGAATGGGAAACAAAAATAGATCGCAAGTGCGCTCGAATTCTGGTCAAAATGGATATGAGGGATGCACTTTATGAAGAACTATTAATATCAATGCATGGAAGCCTATGGAAGCAAAGGATGGATTATTGGAACCTTCTGTTTAGGTGTTACAATTGTCACCGGGTTGGTCATTTGCAAAAGGACTGCATCATGCACGAGGAAATTCCTCGACTCAAAAAAATATGGGTAAAGAAGCCTTCTGTCATGACCAGGAATGATACAACAGAAGGTGGTGGAAATGTAAAAGGTGGTGAGGGTAGGACGCCAGTCAATTCTGTGGCTAAAAAATATATAGAAAAAGAGAAGGCTCAGGCGGGCAGAAAATCACCGACCACAATGGTGGAGCACTCTAATGGACAAGTCAGCAGCAGCGCATCGAGCGGATCTCAACAGGATGAAGAGTATACCCCAGATAATAGAGGTACTAATACTGTTATTCCACATGTTAACCCTTTTTGTTTAAAAGAAGTAAATAAGATCTTACCAAATAACGAAACAAAACCACTCTTAAGCTCTCTCTCGCCTCAAAAGACAACAACAATAGTTAAAGAAACCTTGTTCGAACAGAGAAAGGAGTATAACCTAAGGTCAAAAAAACTTCATACCGAAGAAGAGGAGTGTGCTTCAACAGGAGGCCTAACTCTCAACCCCCTTATAAAAGTTTAGGCCGGAAGGAAACCACTGTTATCCAAGGCATAGAAACAAGCGGTATTGGACGTGAAACAAGGGAGACAAACAACAATAACACAGGATCTTAGAGTAGAAACAACCCCGACCAAGGGTCCTTTATAATAGTCCTTTCTCTCAATGCAAGGGGGCTAGGGGGGGCCTCCTAAAAAAATTCCCTTAAAAGGTTTTTAACCAATATAAAATCGATGGTATTGCTAGTACAAGAAACTATGATAGAAGGGGAAAAGGCTAAGGAAGTAGTCAGTGAGTGCATTAAGTACGGGAGTATGGATAGTATAGGTGCGGACAAACATTTTGGTGGTTTTCTAATGGCATGGATCCAAGAAATGAAAATTATTTTAGTAACACGATACGACCCAGTCCTTGGGACTCTGTTGGAAGATGGAGAGACAAGATTAAGTTACACAATTTTAAATGTCTACGAGCCTTTTTATGGTAGGAAATATTTTTGGGAATTGGTGGGAAATTCGAGTGCTTTGGATCAAGCAAACATGATTCTAGGGGGGGATTTAAACCTAACCCTCAATTTGAATGAAATATGGGGAAAGAATGCTAGAAGCAATGCTCTGAGCTCCTTTTTCAGTGCCTTCTTCGAGTAGAAGGGACTGATAGACATAAATCCCTTGAAATTGGAACCTACATGGAGGGACAAAAGAGGGGGAGATCAAGAAATCTCTAAGAGATTAGATCGTTTCATGGTAGCAAAAAACCTAGACAATGAGCAACTGCTTTGACACTCTACGATACAAATAGGAGGAAACTTGAATCGTCGACCAATAGTATTAAAAATCAGGGTTCCTAAGGAAAAGCCACCATCACCCTTCAAGTTCAATCCCTAATGGCTAGAAGAGGAAGATTATAAAACCCTAATACTAAATGCATGAAAACATCTGCAAGAATTTTAGAATCACTCTCTTATGCAACAATTTTCTGACAATCTGGCAAGAATGAAAAGGATCTCCAAGGAGTGGGATAAAAAACACAGAACAAGCCAGCAAGAGGAGCCATCAGGGGTGGAAAAGGAAATTCAAGAACTATATGACAAAAAAATTGAAGGAGTATTCACTGTGGAAGAAATAGGAAAACTAAAGCAATTAGAAGGTAAAAAGGATTCACTGTTGTTAAAGGATGAACATAAGTGGAGATTAAAAAGTAGGGAGCTTTGGCTGGAAGAAGGTGATCGAAACACGAAATACTTTCACAGATTTTCCTCTCATAGAAGAAGCATACACGCCATTCATGAAATCAATACATGCCAAGGTAACATGGTTATGACTTTTCTAGAAAAATCTCAAGCAGCAGTAGACCACTTTCAGATCATTTTCACAGAACCTGAGGGATGTCCAATTACTGAAATCTTCGAGGTGATAGGCCTGTTCCCAAGACTGATTACAACTGAAATGATTGAAGATTTAACCAAATATATTATGGAGGAAGAGATACAACAGGTTCTTCTCTCTTTTCAAAAAGGGAAAAGTCCAGGCCCAGATGGTTTCACACTAGAGTTCTTTTTAGGATTCTATGATAAAATAGAGGATATTTTGGCAGTGGTCAAGGGGTCACAGAAGTCAGGGAAAGTGTTGGGAAATATAAACTCAACCTTCATAACTTTGATTCCAAAAAAGAAAAAAACATAATCCTTTGATGATTTCAGGCCAATATCATGTTATAATATGATTTATAAGGTGATAGCAAAGGTCATTGCACTAAGATTAAAACCCATTCTGAGCGAGGTGGTAACAGAAGAACAATTCGGTTTCCTACACAACATGCAAGTTCATGATGCAGTTTCACTGTCTCAAGATGCAATCCACACTATCAAAAAAGAGAAGCAATGTCAGAGTAAGCTAGATCTCTCAAAAGCATAGATCTCTCAAGCTAGATCTCTCAAAATCATATGACAAAGTAAGCTGGACTTTTGTAAGACTCTAGTATTAATTCAGATAGGAATGGATTTGGAAATAGTTGGTTGGATCATGGGGTGTATCCAATCAACCACTTTCATAGTATTGATTAATGGATCACCCTAAAGGCTCTTCATCCCAACCAGAGGCATCAAGCAAGGGTGCCCCCTCTCACCCTTTGTTTTCCTTTAGTTAATGAGGCTCTGAGCAGATTAATACATAATTCAAAGAGTGACATAAGGATCAAAGCGGTCAAAGTATCCAGCACAGAATAAATCTCTCACACCCTCTTCGTAGATTATGTTCTTCTGTTTGGAAAGAGATCAGAGGAAAACCTAAGGGTCTATGCCTCTCTACTTGATAAATACAAGAGGGCCACATGGATGTTGATAAATATAGGAAAATCAAGCATGACTCACAATGAATTCATAGAGGATCTCACTCAGTAAGAAAAAGAGATAATACCTTACACAACAATCACAATAACAAAAGGCTTCAAGTATTTGGGTTTTTTTCTAAAACCAAATTGTTATGCTTTTCAAGATTGGGTATGGTTGTATAAGAAAGTTGAACCCTGCATTACAGAATGGACTAATCATTTCCTCTCCAGAGGAGGTAGATTGGTACTTTTAAAGGAAGTATTACAAAGCATACCAGTGTATTGGGCATCTATTGCCTACATCCCCAAAGGCATGCTAACAAAAGTAAGGAAGAAGTAATTTTCATTCCTTTGGACATCTAGCAGATAGGATGAAGGGATACCATTGGTGAAGTGGACAGCTGTATCTCTTCCTAAAGAACCAGGAGGATGGGGGATAAAAAACCCAACGCCTTTCTATAAAGCCCTGGTTGCAAAGTCTTTGTGGCAGCTAGTTCAAAACCCAGGCACCTTATGGGGTAGAGTCCTGTGCTCTAAATATTGTCCAGACACCTTACTAATCAAATGGTTCAAGAACTCCAACAAAACTCATAAAAATGGGTGAGTAGGATGGAAAGCAATGGTTCTGGATTTTGCATTAATAGGAAAATGGACAGCCTGGAGAATAGGGAATGGAAAGAGGTTAAGGCTGGGTGAGGACCCATGGGCAGGGGAAGGAGAGGATTTCAAATTACTAGATTATGTCTTAACACAGCTAAAGGATCAACGAATCCATAAGCTAGCGGATGTACAAGCTCAACAACCTCAATTAAAAGGCATAGCAGGCTAGAAAAGCACGCAGGAACTAATATTGGAGGGGGAAGATGTAGAGGAATGGAACAAGTATGTGAACAACTTGGTTGGAATATTTATACATCTATATGAGGATGACCATGATAAGTTTATATGGACTAAGAATGCAGTGAATGGGGACTTTACAACAAATAAAGGTTACGAAGCAACCATATATGAACAATTCGAAGGAGAAAACAGGTGGTGGTGGGGAAAAATTTGGGGAGTAAACAACCCTATGAAAACCATCATAACCTTTTAGCTAGCAATGAGCAACAAACTTCTAATCTGGGAAAATTTGAGGAAAAGAGGATTTCAAGGACCAAGTATTTGTATTTTGTGCAAATCAAGTGAAGAACAGTTCTCTCATTTGTTTAGCTCTTGTCCTTATGTAGGGGATGTGTGGACCAATGTAGCAAGGTCTCTTACACAATATAGGATGATCATGCTCTGTGAATCCAAACTGGAGCAACACGCTCAGAATTGGTGGCAGAACATAGGGGTATGTTTTTTTGGCGCTTTCCCTACTCTCTTCATGTATATCATTTGAGAAGCACGTAACAGAGCAATCTTACAAAATATGGACCCCTTTTGACATCACATTAGCTCTGTTGGTTCAGAAAGCACAAGAGCATAAAACAATCCCCAAACAAAGTAAAATACAGGTCGTAACAACGCTAGATATTAACAAAAACCAACCATGGGCTTTATTTGATGGCGCAAGTCAAGGTAACTCGTCGTTAGGAGTAGCAGGAGGCGTCATCTATCTATCTGATCACAGCAAAATCTCCATCAAATTTGCTATGGTACATGCAACAAATAGCAAAGTTGAACTTTCAGCCTTATGAACAGTCTTGAAGATTGCCAAGGATAAGTAGGTATCAAGAATACACATTTATGGTGATTCAAAAATAGTGATCGATTAGGTAAATGGAAAAAACAATATCAGAGCTCCACATCTACATAATATTCTAAAGGAAATTCAAGCTATGAAGCCTTCCTTTGAATCAATAACATTCTCGCATATATACAGAGAGCTAAACACAGAAGCAGACACTTTGTCAAAACTGTCTCTAGCAATTTAACCAGGAATCATTGAAGGAGATGAACTCATCAACGATCAAGTATCCAATTTTTTCATAAGAATATAAGAATCCAAAACAACGAGTTAAGGAGAAGAAATCTAGAACAAAATTTTGTGTACAGACAATAGGAAACGTACTCCACCAAACAAAAAACAACAAAGGAACCAGTTGGTCCATTTGAAAAAATATGGAGTTGGAGCACGAAATCGATATGAAAGAAATTCATTTTTGCAAAGGAAGATGGCAAGTAGCAATGTCTTATGTTTTTGTATGAAATGTAAGCCTATAGGCCGCGCCTATTGAAGCAGAGAAACTGATGTAAGTCCATATGGACAGTTCATGTTATTCTCAATGAATAAAATGATTTTTTCTAGGGAATATATATATATATATATATATATATATAACAATTTTGTATTATAAAAAATCACTTCAAGATTATGATATTTCAAGTATTTGTGATAAGTCCATAGAGGCTGTAGATGTGATTCTCTATGAGCAATAGTCATACAAAATACAGGGTCTAGACCCTATTTACAATAAATTTCCTCAAAGGGATACCTGTCCATATACCTACAGAAAGATTGATTTAACAAACATACAAATATACCAGCATAATTTATTATAACAGATATACATTCTAGTTTTTCCTTGGAAAGGTGTGGAGATCCTTGTCATTGGAGGAATCCTTGTTTTTTATCCCCTTGCTTTACCATAAGAAAATCCTTAGTCATTTGCATTATTTTGTAGCATGTTCAAGAAATGCATAACTATTATAAAATATGTCCAATTGTGAGGGGTCTATTTAGGTTAGCATGTTTTTCAACAAATAGGTCTGAAGGATGCCATTCTAGAACTTTCTTTCAAATTTGTTTACTATCCATGTCCATGATTTAGTTGATAAAAAATATAAATCGAAATAGATTTCCAAACATGTGATGTTCTATCTTGGTTGTATAGTTCTTTATCTCTTCAACATCTACTATACATAGTCTTATAGACCAATGATTAAGGAGATTAATGAAGCATATCAAGGGTACAAGATCCTTTCTTATTAAAATATTCACACCACACATTTTGTAGACTTTAGATATTGCTCAAAAGGTGTTTCTCCTTCAGCATGGTGTGTTCAACAGTTTAGTGATAACCATGAAACCTTTGTGCAGATATGATTGTCATGGGATTGAAGGTGTTAAAATAATGTAACTTGAGAAGTTATTCTATTTGTATTATTGTTATTCCTCCATTCGTATATTTCCTTGATCTAATTGGTCATGTAAAAGTCATGAAGTAAAACCTCCATTGTAAGTTGGGGCAATAGTACCCAAAAAAGTATTTTATAAATATTATTTTGTGTCTTTCTAAGTAGGTCGACCCTAATTAGAGAACATGTTCAACCTAGTTAGGTAATTGAGTGACTCACTTGAGGAATATAAATAGGTGAGGCACCTCCTTCATTTGTACACACTTTTCACTCAAGCAAGTTCATTGGAGAGAGAATAAGTGCTCTAGAGAGAGGAGGAGTTGTCTTAGGGTTTTACACTGTCTTGGTTGAGTTCTATATTAAGGAAATTTTGTGGGGTTTTCTTCCTTGTGGTTTCCCTAAGGAAAATATCTTTGTTCTTTGTGTTGTTGTGCTTGTTGTTCTTTCACGGATCCTACTATGGTAAATTGTCTTAGAATATAATTTGAGCAATTAATAATACTTAACATGGTATTAGAGCCACCTTTAAAGGAGACATTATGCAACTAGGGTTTGTTATTCTGAACATTTCCCTTGACATATCAAAGAGAAAAGAGGGATCACTCAACTCGCCCTAGGAGGGCGCATCTTTTTGTGAAAACATAACTGAAATCCAAGAAGTTTCATTTTTGGGCCCAACAATCCTGCCGAAAAGAACTAGGGCTTCAGTTTTTTCAAGATTCCATCATCAAGCTTAGGAAAAGTAAGATACAGTCTATCTCTCCTTGGGGAGGCACATATTTTCCACCACTCATCCCTACAAGTGATCTTAACTGAAAACTAGGGTTTTACCATCAAACCCTAGGTCATCCCGAAGAAGGTCATCTAGAAGCAGTTTTTCGAAGTAGGTATTGTTTCTTCTATTTACATTTGAGGTTCTCATTTTGTTTGAGATGAAAAAAAATACCAAGCTAGATGAGAAGGTTGAGGGTTCTAAGAACTTTGAAGCATGGAAGTATAGGATCATGCTCATCCTAGAAGAGAATGATCTAGAAGGCTTCATAAAGGATGAGGTTGCAGAACCAGAAGGAGATAAAACAAAGGCCAAGCACAAGAATGATATGATCAAGTCTAATGAGATCATAGTTGACTCCATCAAAGATCACTTGATCTCTCCAGTATCTTCAATGAGAGCACCAAATGAAATGTTTGATTCCTTGTTCAACCTATTTGAAGGAAGACATATCAATAAGAAGATGACCTTAAGAAATCAAGTCAAGAGTGTGAAGGTTCAAAATTCAGATACCATGCAATCTACTTCACAAGAGTATCCCAAATCAAGGAGAAATTGGAAGCTATTAATGACATGGTATAAGAAGCTGAATTTGTAATGACCACCTTGAATGGTCTCCCAAGAGAATGGGAATATTTCATTTGAGGAATATGTTCTAGAAGAAAGCTGACCAAGTTCCAAAAGTTATGGGAAGAATGTGTTCAAGAATAAGAAAGAATAACAGTCAGATAATAGAAGTTGAATGAAAATGAAGATCAAGCCTTGGCATCCCATACCTAGGGAAAGAACAAGAGGAAGAGTCATGGACCTCCTCCTAGAAGAACTCAAGGGTCTCAAATGAATAAGAGGGTTAAGAAGGACTTTTCAGCTTTTGAATGCTTCACTTGCCACAAGATGGGACACATCTCCATAAATTGTCCCCTTAAGGAAGAACAACTCAAGAAGAGGAACAAAAGGTTCCAAGCCCATGCAACCGAAGGTGATGATCAAGAAGATGAGAAGAGGACTAAAGAAGATGAAGATTCATGTGAAGAATATGTTTTGATTTCAATTGTCACAAGTTCAGTTTCACTTGGAAGTGATACTTGGCTATTAGATAGTGGTTCCTCCAAGCATATGACAGGTTACAAGGATTTTATCTCTTCTATTATAGAAGGATTCGCCACACAAAGTAATGCTTGGAGATGATTACCAATATTTCATCAAAGGGATGGGAGAATCCTCTTATAAGATGGACTCCAGAAAGTCCATGGATGAAGGATGTTATGTATGTCCCAGGTTTAAAGAAGAATCTCCTTTCTATATCAGCTTTAGATAAGAAAGGTTTCATAGTTTCTTTCGTAGATGGTAAAGTCCTCATGTGGAAAAAAGGGAAAACTATAGATGATGCCATGGTGATTGGAGTTGAAGGAGGAGGACTCTACAAATTAAAGGGGTGTGCATATTTATACTTGAATAATACCACTATAAGCCTCTTTTGAATTGTGGTGCAAAATACTTGCTCATATACATTACAAAGCATTTCCAATTGTGAGCAAGGTAGTGAAATGTTTACCAGAGATCTAGGTAAACCATGAAGGAGTGTGCAAAAGATGTGCACAAGGAAAGAACATGCAGAACCCTTTTCCAAGTAGTGACAGTAAAGCAAAAGGGATCTTAAACATTATTCACTTAGATGTATGCAGACCAATGCAAACTACTTCACTAAGAGGGTATGTTTACTATGCCTCCTTTATTGATGACTACTCCCACAAAAATTGGATTTATTTCTTGAAGAAGAAAGATGAAATATTTGAAAAGTTCAAGGAGTTTAAGGTTTTTGTAGAAAGCCTCTGTGAAAAGAGGATCAAGACCTTAAGATCAGATAATGGATGTGAGTTCACATTAGGTGAATTCAATGATTACTGCAAAGAATCTTGGATTGAGAGGGAGCTCATCATCCCCTATAGTCCTCAAAAAAATAGTGTGGATGAAAGGAAGAACAAATCTATCATGGAAACAGTAAAATCCATGATCCATGATCAAGATCTACCTAGTACTTGTGGGCATAAGAAACTAGAACAACATTCTATGTACATAACAAAATCTCTCACAGTGCTCTTGGAAATAAGACTCCATAAGAGATGTTTACTGGAGAAAATACTAAATTCAGTCACCTAAAGGTATTTGGTTGTCTGGTATACATACACATTCCCAAGGAGAAGAGATCAAAGTTGGACCCTTCAGGAAAGAAGGTATTGTTTGTAGGATATAGTGAGCACGAAAATTATTACCGAATCTATATCCTAGGATACTGTCAAATTGAAATCGACAAATATGTCACATTTGATGAATATACAACCTTCAGAAAATCAAGGAAAAATCAGGAAGATGAAGAAGAGCATGAATCTCCTAGAGTTGCAGAAATATCCAAACTAGTCAGAAATGATGAGGAATAACATATACTTGAGGATCATGACATGACATATATATGTTTTCTTTTTGTTGTTGTGCTTGTTCTTCTTCTAGTGATCCTACTATTGTAATTGTTTTAGAATATCATCTAAGCAATTAAGAAAACTTAAAAAAAGGTACAACAATTATCGGTAGCTAAGTGGGTTAGGTGCATGCATCTTTAAAGTTTGGATGTGCTAGCTTTAGATTTATTCACTAGATTTGCAAGAAGGTGGTTGGCTGTGCCATCTTGAGCATACATTTTTTACCTTTAAAGAGTGCTTTTTAGTTTAGTTTAGGTGCTATCTTCTTATGTTTACAAAGTGTTTTCCAGTTCTGTTTTAAGGCACAACGTCTAAGTTTAGGTAAATCACATGGTTTAAGAGGTTTCCATATTTTTATTAGGGCATACTTTCCTATGAAAGGAGGTACTGTATTCTAGGAAACCTTCTCATTCAGGTTGGGTGTAATCTTCTTAATAGCCATGGTTTTGTTTCTAAAGCAAGGCACACAACTAGGATGGTACTCATTCATTGTAAAACCTATCCTCTTATTTTATAAAAGAGAGGCAAGATATACCATGATGTGTTGTGAAACAGTTAGGGTCATGAGCTATTGCACTATAACTTTCCTTCTTTTAGTTAATAGAAGATATATGTGATTGAGTGGTTAAGATTTTGTTATGCCAAACAAAATCCTTTTTTAAAAATGTTTTAAGACTATTGTCTTTGTCAAGTTTTACAATAAACAAGTCGAGTTACTTTACAAATTCTTATGCCACTCAAAGATGAAATAATAAAATTGCAATTCCCAACAACCTCTTTGCTTATCTAAAACTTTCCTTTGTCTGGTTTGTTGATTCAATTGCTAGCCACAATCTTGTCAGCTGTTTTTAACTCACATTTCAAATATCTTGGAAAAAGAAGCTACACAACTCTTGTACAAATGTAGGAAAACAAACAACTCAGAATATGCGTCCTGCATTATAGTATATGCTTATTTTTCTGTATAACATTTTACTCTTTCTTTGTCACATAAAACTAACAATAGTGTTTTTCATGTGCAGATAAAATAACATGGTAAAGGATGGTGCAATGCAGTTATCCACCATCTAGCTCAAAGATTCAAAACCTGAAAATGTACATTTGATCTGCTACCACTAGAACATTTTTCCTTTTTAACATACTCTATAACATTTGGACTAGATTTTACTAAATGCATTGGACAACTTGCTTGGGATTTTCTATCTTTGGAAAAATTTCCTAATGGTTTTTTGATAACGTTTGTATATGAATAACTTGGCAATTTGAGACTTCACCTACTATGTTGGAAAGCATATAACCTATAGAAAAGAGATAGTTTTTATGCAATGGATGCCAATATTTTTTTATCTCCATATTCTGATGTAGAATTAAAACAATTAAAGGTGTTGTCTATCTTAGTTAAACCATTTGGATTTTCTTTATTGTTTAGCATGTTGTCAGCGAAAACTCTTACAATGTTTTCATGCACAACCATTTCCATTCCACAAAATTCTGCCCCTGCTTTAAAAAATACATGAAAATACCTAACAACACATGCATGTGAGAAAGCATTACTATAATAATTATGCTTCTTTCAAGTTTTTCCCCTACTGCACCGGTTCTTGCTTCCTGCACTTTTTCTATTTACATATGATTACTTCCTTTATATTGTGTAACAATCTCATGAAAGTAATGGAAATATTCTTCCTTTATTTTTTATATATCTTAAACAAAATCCTTCCCTTTATCTTGTATATCTTACCATGGAATTTTGGTTGAATGTATAGCACATAGGTTTGTATCTGGTTGTTGTGTTGTAGGTTGAAAATTAATTAAAAAAAATTCATTAACGTTTTTTTGACTTCTTGTCATTTGACATATTAAATGTGTGCTTTATGATGAGCTGAAAAATGATAAATAAATAAAATGAAACCTTAAGATATTGCAGATTTAATTATGGTAGAAGCAAATGCATAATTGGGTTATGAGCTTTGGGATTTTTTTATTGTGATTAACAAACATAAATCTTGGAAAATTCACATTTTTTAAACCATTCTCGTCATCCTTTCACTGGTGTATATACTGATCTATATTGGTTTATGTAATGAAATGTAATTCTTTCATTGTTGACATTATCTAACATTACATGTTTTCTAACACTACCTGTTTCCTTCTTGATTGGAAAACAAACATTTATCCAATTTGTAAATTTCAACATCGTTTTGTGTATTTTGTTCTTATATTGTTCTTACTTCTTGCATTTGTTAACCATGCACAAGAATACCCTTTCTTCTTGACCTAGATCGCTATGTTTGGGTAATTTTACAATTCTTCTTAGTTTTCTCAATCTTTGGGTTGTCTTTGGCCCGTGCTTGTTGTTTTTATCTATGTGAATATAATTGTTGAATAATCATTCTTTGTTGGCCTTTCATACTTTCTTGGATGTCAATGTAGACTCGTTTTTCATCACTTTCTCTAAAATCCTCTAATTAGACTCTTTATTCCATTGGATATGATTGGAGTGGACAACCTTATCATTGGATCCTTGATTGTTATAGTTGGATTCTTACAGAATTGTGCTTCTTTGTTTTTTCTCCACAAGTAAAGAACATTATGTCACATTTTGATATATATATATATATAACAATTTTGTATTATGAAAAATCACTTCAAGATGATGATATTTCAAGTTTTTGTGATAAGTCTAGAGAGGCCATATATTTGATTCTCTATGAGCAACAGTCATACAAAACCCAAGGTCTAGCCCTTGTTTACAATAAATTTCCTCAAAGGGATACCTGTCCATCTACCTATAGAAAGACTGATTTAACAAACATACAAATATACCAACCTAATTTATTATAGCAGATATACATTCTAGTTTTTCCTTGGAAATGTGTGGAGATCCTTGTCATTGGAGGAATCCTTGTTTTTTATCCCCTTTTTTTCCCATAAGAAAATCCTTAGTCATTTCCATTCTTTTGTAGCATGTTCAAGGAGGAAATGCATAATACTATAAAAATATGTCAAATTGTGAGGGGTCTATTTAGGTTAGCATGTTTTTCAACAAATAGGTTCGAAGGATGCCATTTCTATAACTTTCTTTCAAATCTGTTTACTATCCACTCCCATGATTTAGTTCTTGAAAAATCTAAATCGAAATACATTTCCAAATATGTGATGTTCTATCTTGGTTGTATAGTTCTTTATCTCTTCAACATCTACTATAGATAGTCTTCTAGACCAATGATTAGGGAGGTTAATGAAGCATATCAAGGGTACAAGATCCTTTCTTATTAGAATATTCACACCACACATTTTGTAGACTTTAGCTATTGCTAAAAAGGTGTTTCTCCTTCAGCATGGCATGTTCAACAGTTTACTAATAACCATGAAACCTTTGTGTAGATATGCTTGCCGTGGGATTGAAGGTGTTAAAATAATGTAACTTTGGAAGTTATTCTATTTGTATTATTTTTATTCCTCAGTTTGGAGATATCCTTGATCTAATTGGCTGTGTAAAAGTCATGAGGTAAAATCTCCATTGTAAGTTGGGGCAATAGTACACAAAAAAGTATTTTATAATTATGATTTTGAGTCTTTCTAAGCAGGTCGACCCTAATTAGAGAACTTGGATGACCTAGTTAGGTAATTCAGTCACTCACTTGATGAATATAATTAGGTGAGGTGCATCCTTCATTTGTACACACTTTTCACTCAAGCAAGTTCGCTAGAGAGAGAAGAAGAAGTGTGCTGAAGAGAGGAGGAGTTGTCTTGGGGTTTTACACTATCTTGGTCGAGTTCTATATTGAGGAAGTTTTGAAAGGTTTCCTCCCTTGTGGTTTCCTTGAGGAAAATATCCGTGTTCTTTGTGTTGTTTTGCTTGTTGTTCTTTAAGTCATCCTACTATTGTAAATTGTTTTAGAATATAATCTGAGTAATTAAGAAAACTTAACATGGTATTAAAGCCACCATGAAAGGAGACATTGTGCAGCTAGGGTTTATTATTCCGAACATTTCCCTTGGTAGATCAAACATAAAAGAGGGCTCACTCAACTCTCCCTAGGAGGGCACATTTTTTTGTGAAAACATAACTGAAATCCGATAAGTTTCATTTTTTGGCCTTACACTCCTGCCAGAAAGAATTAGGGCTTCAATTTTTTCAAGATTCCATCATCAAGCTCAGGAAAAGAAAGATACAATCTATCTCTCCTTGGGGAGGAACATATTTTCCACCACTCATCCCTACAAGATATCTCAACTGAAAAACTAGGGTTTCACCATCAAACCCTAGGTCATCCTGAAGAAGGTCAGCTAGAAGCAGTTTTTCCAAGTAAGTATTGTTTCTTCTATTTCTGTTTGAGGTTCTCATTTTGTTTGAGATCACAAACAATACGAAGTTGGATGAGAAGCTTGAAGGTGTTGATAAATTAAGAGCATGGAAGTATAGGATCATGCTCATCCTAGAAGAGAATGATATAGAAGGCTTCATAAAGGAGGAGGTTGCAGAACCAGAAGGAGATGAAACAAAGGCCAAGCGCAAGAAGGATATGATAAAGGCTAAGAGGATCATAACTGAATCCATCAAAGATCACTTGATCTCTCAAGTATATTCAAGGAGAACACCAAAGGAAATGTTTGATTCCATGTCCAACTTATTTGAAGGAAGAAATATCAATACGAAGTTGACCTTAAGAAATCAACTCAAGAGTGTGAAGGTTCAGAATTCAGAGACCATGCAATCATACTTCACAAGAGTATCCCAAATCAAGGAGCAATTGGAAGCTATTGGTGACATGGAATAAGAAGTAAAAGTTATAATGACCACCTTGAATGGTCTCCCAAGAGAATGGGAATCTTTCATTCAAGGAATATGTTCTAGAAGAAAGTTGACCAAGTTCCAAAAATTATGGGAATAATGTGTTCAAGAATAAGAAAGAATAGAAGTCAGAGAAGAGAAGCTGAATGAAAATGAAGATCAAGCCTTGGTATCCCATACCAAAGGCAAGAACAAGAGGAAGAGTCATGATCATCCTCATAGAAGAACTCAAGGGTATCAAATGAATAAGAGGTTCAAGAAGGACTTCTTAGCTTTTGAATGCTTCACTTGCCACAAGATGGGACACATCTCCATAAATTGTCCCCTGAAGGAAGAACAACTCAAGAAGAGGAACAAAAGGTTCCAAGCCCATGCAACTGAAGATGATGATCAAGAAGATGAGAAGAGGACTAAAGAAGATGACGATTCATGTGAATAATATGTTTTGATTTCATCCCTCACAGGTTTAGTTTCACCTGGAAGTGATACTTGGCTATTAGATAGTGACTCCTCCAAGCATATGACAGGTTACAAGGATTCTCTCTCTTGTCTTGTACAAAAGGATTGCCCACATAAAGTAATGCTTGGAGATGATTACCAATATTCCATCAAAGGGATGGGAGAAGCCTCTTATAAGTTGGATTCCGAAAAGTCCATGAAGATGAAGGACATTATATATGTCCTAGGTTTAAAGAAGAATTTCCTTTCTGTCTCAACTTTATATAAGAAAGGTTTCATAGTTTCTTTCGCAGATGGCGAAGCCTCATGTGGACAAAAGGTAAAACTACAGATGATGCAATGACGATTGGAGTTGAAGAAGGAGGACTCTACAAATTAAATGGGCATGTATATTTAGCCTTGATGACTAGCACTGTAAGCCCATGTGAATTGTGGCACAAAATACTTGCTCATATACATTACAAAGCATTGCCAATTGTGAGCAAGGTAGTGATAGGTGTACCAGAGATCCAGGTAAACCATGAAGGAGTGTGCAAAAGATGTGCACAAGTAAAGAACATGAAGAACCCTTTTCCAAGCAGTGTCAGTAAAGCAAAAGGGATCTTAGGCATTATTCACTTAGATGTATGTAGACCAATGCAAACTACTTCACTAAAAGGGTATGTTTACTATGCTTCCTTTATTGATGACTACTCCTGCAAAACCTGGATCTATTTCTTGAAGAAGAAAGATGAAGTATTTGAAAAGTTCAAGGAGTTTAAGGATCTTGTAGAAAACCTCTGTGAAAAGAGGATAAAGACCTTAAGATTAGACAATGGAGGTGAGTTCACATAAGGTGAATTCAATGATTACTACAAATAAGATGGGATTGAGAGGGAGCACACAATCCCCCATAATCATCAATAAAATGGTGTGGCTGAAAGGAATAATAGATCTATCATGGAAGCAGTAAAAGCCATGATCCATGATTAAGATCTACTATGTACTTGTGGACATAAGACACTAGAACAATAGTCTATGTACATAACAAAATCTCTCACAATGCTCTTGGAAATAATACTCCAGAAGAGATGTTTACCGGAGAAAATCCTTAATTCAATCACCTAAATATATTTGGTTGTCTAGTATACATACACATTCCCATGGAGAAGATATCGAAGTTGGACCCTTCAGTGAAGAAGGGATTGTTTGTAGGATATAGTGAGCAAGAAAAGTCTTACTGAATCTATATCCCAAGATACCGTCAAATTGAACTCGACAAATATGTCACATTTGACGAATATACAACCTTCAGAAAATCAAGGAAAAATCAGGAAGATGAATAGGAGCATGAATATCCTAGAGTTGCAGAAATATCCAAACTAGTCAGAAATGATGAGGAGGAACATATACTTGAGGATCATGACATGACAGATATATGTGTTCTTTGTGTTGTTGTATTTGTTGTTCTTCTAGTGATCCTACTATTGTAAATTGTTTTAGAATGTCATCTAAGCAATTAAGAAAACTTAACAGAAGGTACAACAATTATGGGTAGCTAAGTGGGTTAGGTGCATGTATCTTTCAAGTTTGGATGTGCTTGCTTTAGATTTATTCTCTAGATTTGCAAGAAGGTGGTTCGTTGTGCCATCTTGAGCATACTATTTTTTACCTTTAAAGAGTTCTTTTTAGTTTAGTTTAGGTGCTATCTTCATGTGTTTACAAAGTGTTTTCCATTTCCGTTTTAAGGCACAACGTCTAAGTTTAGGTAAATCACATGGTTTAAGAGGTTTCCATATTTGTATTAGGGCATACTTTCCTACAAAAAGAGGTAGTGTATTCTAGGAAACTTTCTCATTTAGGTTGGGTGTAATCTTCTTGGTAGCTAGGGTTTTCTTTATACAGCAAGACACACTACTGGGATGGTACTCATTCATTGTAAAACCTATCCTCTTCTTTTATAAAAGAAAGGTAGGATATACCACTATGTGTTGTGAAACAATTATGGTCTTGAGATATTGCACTATAACTTTCCTTCTTTTAGTTAATAGAAGATATATGTGATTGAGTGGTTTAGATTTTGTTATGCCAAACAAAATCCTTTTATAAAATGTTTTAAAACTATTTGTCTTTGTCAAGTTTTACAATAAACAAGTTGAGTTACTTTACAAATTCTTATGCCACTCAAAGAGGAAATAATAAAATTGCAATTCCTAACAACCTCTTTTGCTTATCAGGAACTTTCCTTTGCCTAGTTTGTTGATTCAATTGGTAGCCATAGTCTTGTCAACTTCTTTTAACTCACATTTCAAATATCTTGGAAAAAACATCTACACAACTCTTGTACAAATGTAGGAAAACAAACAACTTAGAATATGCATCTTGCATTATAGTATATGCTTATTTTTCTATATAACATTTTACTCTTTTTTTGTCACATAAAACTGACAATAGTGTATGTTCAATGTGCATATAAAATAGCATGGAAGTGGATGGTGCAATGCAGTTATCCACCATCTCGCTCAAAGATTCATAACCTGAAAATATACATTTGATCTGCTACCACTAGAACATTTTTCCTTTTTAAAATACTCTATAGAATTTGACCAAGATTTTACTAAATGCATTGGACAACTTGCTTGGGATTTTATATTTTCGAAAAAATTCCCCTATGGTTTTTTGATAACGTTTGTATATGAATAAGTTGGCATTTTCAGACTTCACTGACTACTATGTTGGAAAACATATAACCTATAGAAGAGAGATAGTTTTTGTGCAATGGATACCAATATTTTTTTGTGTGCATATACTGATGTAGAATTAAAACAATTAAAGGTGTTATCTATCTTAGTGAAAACTCCTGCAATGTTTTCATGCACAACCATTTCCATTCCACAAAATTCTTCCCCTGCTTTGAAAAATACACAAAAAATACCTAACAACACATGCATGTGAGAAAGCATTACTATATAATTATGCTTCTTTCAAGTTGTTCCCATGCTGCACCGATTCTTGCTTCCTGCACTTTTTCTATTTACATATGATTACTTCCTTTATATTGCATAGCAATCTCATGAAAGTAATGGAAATATTCTTCCTTTATTTTTTATATATCTTATATAGAATCCTTCCCTTATCTTGTATATCTTACCATGTTTTTAGATCTATAATTTTTTTGAAAATGATGGAGTTTTTTCAACTTAGCGTTAAGCTTACAAATAGGCAATGCAATTATTGTATTCTGCCTATTCAACATTCTAGAAATAATGGGATTTTTTCTGCTCTACACTTGTTTAAACAAAAGGATAAATATCTCTGTTTTTTCACGTTGTTCTTTCTTTTTTAATAAAAAAAACAATATGTTCTACGGTTCTACCAACAATAATTTGGATTGTTCGTTCCATCATAAATGAAATTATGTTAAAGTATATTGTCTTCCAAAACTTTTCACAACAATTTTTTACAAAATTTAAAACAAATATAATAAAAATCTATATAAGGCCCCCAAATGCTGAAAATTTTTAAAATTTTAAGTAAATATTATAAATATCTATATAAGCCTTATAACATTTGGAATCAATTCACATTCAATTTATTTTAGTTTTCAAACTCTTAATTTCCACCCGAAAATATGAAACTTTCTTAGTTTCCATTATTTAACATTTAAATTATAATAACAATTAGATGCTCTAATTAAAGATTTCTCATTAGGAGACATGTGCACTAACTAAATACACGTATGGAGCAAGATTGAATTAATAAACAATTTATCCATGGCTATTTATTCCCAATTTTTATGTTTTATATTTGTTAATTCCATTGTAATCATTCCATTGCAACCTTTGTTTTTGGTCATATTTTCTTCTTATTTCAATGTATGCAATTCCACATACAAACTTTTCAAATGACAATGTTGGGGACATTGTCACTTTGTGGCTCTTGTTGGTTATGTTTGTCCAATGATAAAATTTTCCTCCTCCTAAGTCATGTAGTTGTAGAAATGGTCTTAATATTAATTGTTCCTAGGTCTTCAACATTTGATGCATTTTCCAAGGCTTTTCATATAATTTTTTGTGATTTTAATACATTGTTAAAAACATCAAGACTGAAGTACATATTTTATTTTTAATAAAGTACACAAAATTAAAAATACAACAATAATTATAAAGTTGTAAAGCTATGGTCTTGACAAAACCCCCCCCATAGTACAACTCAATCAATATTTGTACTCATCTCAAACTTCATGCTAAGGTTATATTAAGAGCTGTTTCTTAATTAAACTCTATTAAAAGGCTTTTGAATTACTATCCATGCATACTAACAATAAGTAACAATTAACCCATAACCCATACTAAAGTGACCACATTAACCCTAATCCCGCACTCTCTTTTTTCGCTCACTCACTATCCTTGTATGCATGCAAACTAATAATAAAAATAAATAACATTTGATCCCAAATAGAGATGACAATATTAGCACTAACCCAACACTTATAGCTTGATTTAATGACACTTGACCCAACAAGAAGTGACAATATTAGCACTAACCCAAGCTTTTCTTTTTAGGAAAAGATGTTGACTTGATTTGATGACACTTACCCCAATTAAAGGTGACTATATAACCCAACACTTTCCTCTTCTAGGAAAATATATTGGATTGATTTGACATATTGTCCTCAATACGAAACAATACTTGCCTTAACTCAAAATATTATGGTTCTTTCTTGCATATTAAAATTTTTCTCTAGAGATTTCAACATCATGATATATGTAATTTCAACTTTTTATCATTTTTTCCATTATACAATAATACACATCTCTTCTATAATTATATTGATTGGTTTTGTAAAATGAGTTTCCCATTAAAAAAAATTTGGTTTCAATATAATAAAAAAGCTGTTTGTTTCACTATTCCCCTTCCTTTGCCCTTTTACTATGATGTTTATGTTGGGGGACAACATTGGAAACTCTAATCCAGATTTTGTTACCATCCAAAACATTGTTGCCAAAAAAATTTCAGGTTTGAAATTGAATGTGGAGGTTGGAGCAAGCAATCACATGGTTTTTTTTTTAATTATAAATTATGGTAATTTGTGATGACAACAACTACTACCAAACCTTTATAATATAATATAGCGTGGATATGCTAATTTGGCAGATGATGATAGGATATGAGGGCAGAGAGAGCATTGACCGTTCATACTGCCGACAGGGCTCGGCTGTTTCCTGACTTTATTGCTTCCCCGGCGTTATTAAATAATCGCTGCTACTGACACGTGGCAAAACCACAGCCAAAAATATTCCGTACAGTAATAAACTAAACAAGGACATCAACGTGGGCCCCACTTTTCCAAATGGCCCTGTTCTTGCTTAGCGTCTGGCGCCGAGCCTGCTGGAGCGGCACGTGTCCGCTTCGACCTTGACAGGAGCCCGCTAACTTTACATGGATCACATGGTGGTTGCGCATGTGACCGTGACCGTGACCGCAAGTCTTATTCCCTTAGGCTGTCGCTTTAAGCATACCGGGGCTTGAGCCTTGAGATCACGCACGGTCATGTGGTCCTGGCAATGAGACCTATTGGAGGCTCCCACGTGACCGCAATTTTTGCCGCTGCGTAAGCCTCGAGGGTTTCTCGGGTTTTCTGCGTGTCTTAGAACACGTGAGTCAGCTTGGACTTATGGCCTGGATTTGTAGCCCTTATTGGAGGCTCTCACGTGACCGAGGATCTAGCAGGTCTGTGGAGCATTCGTTTTCTCCCAAGTGTATTCGGACGTGGGAGCTCGGATATAGAGGCGGTGAGAAATAGGGTTTTTCTTGGCCCCTGTCATTTCTGGGTTCTGTATATGAGTTTATGAGCATGGAGGTATCAGTGGAGCACGAAAACATTCCATGCCATTGAAAATAGGCTCTCAATTGCTGGCCAAATTCAGAAAGGGATCCTTGTGGAAGGTTTTGAGAGCACTGAGTTTAATATAGACAAATAATGGGGTTCAACTGGGTCCAAGTTTATTTATGTTGTGTTGTGGCTGGTATTTTTTTCCTTGTTTTTAGATTGGAATTTGCCTAGTTTACTGATGGGTAGCTTTGTTTCTGTTGTTGAAGGGAGTTTCTGTTGCTGAAGGGAGTTGAACAGGATGATGGTCCTGTTATACATGCCATGGCAGGGTCCATGAGGGATTATTGTAAAGTTTTCTGACTGTGGATGCCGATGGTTGAAGACTGAGAATAGACAAGATGATGGATGATGCAGGTTGCGCAGTAAAATTAACAGAGGAATGCAAGTCTATGATGCAGATTGGAGGATTTTCTCCCACTGGGCTTAAGGTCCTGGTTGTGGATAATGACCCCCTTTGCCTTCTAGTGCTTGAAAGAATGCTTCGCCAGTGTAATTACACCGGTAAGATCTTCTTACTCATATGACTTTGAACTTGTTCTTTTGCAGACCATGAAGTTTTAAGAGTATTTGGTCTCAGATAAAATTTTGAACACCACTTTTTATTTTGAAAGGAACCAAGAAGCCAATTTTAGAAAATATAACCTAAGCTCAACCTGAATTTGGCAACAGCTTTGTTTATACTGTGTTTTGTATCTACTCAAAAGATAAACCCTTAAGAAATATTGATCTCAAGTATCTATGGATAAAGATTGAAGTTTTAAGAAAAGTATCAAGCCAAATGGAATTTTGCAAAAATTACAAACCCTCCGGGTGGGTGTTATTTGACCTAAATGGAATTTGAGAACTTAGTGACCCTAGGCGTCATTTAATCCACATGGAATTTTGAGAATTTTCCGACCCAGGATGTTATTTTGAGATTCATATTGAGCCAAGATTAATTTGGAAGAAATTTGTGTAATCTTTTAGGAAATTTTGTGAATATGTAGACCATAGAAGATGAGCTTGTAGAGTACATATGCTTTTAGTTTGGTATTTTCTCAGAATCACTACTTATTATATATTTTGTCAGTGACAACATGCAGCCGAGTTCCCCAAGCAATATCAATGGTTAAGGAAAACAGAGACCGTTTCGATCTGGTTATGTGCGATGTGTATCTACCGGACGAGGACGGGTTCAAATTGCTTGAAATTGTCGGATTGGGACTGGATTTGCCTGTAATAAGTAAGTGTTTTCCTTCTCTCTGGGCTTAGTTTTTTTCCAGAACATGAAGTCTGAACTACCCACCAGATACCCTGCAGCATCAAATTAGTGAACCAACCAAAAAGTTTTGCCAAGTAGCTGGACTTCTTGTTGAAGATGGTCGGATTGCTTGAATTTTGACTGTGGGAATTAGGTTTTTAAATGTTATTTTCCCTATTTGCTCTGATCGAGTTGAGAGTCTTTCCACTTTATACTCTGATCGAGTTGAAAGTCTTTTTGCCCTTTTATTTTTGTATATCCAATGCAGGAAGTTAACAAGCAACCAGTTTGGTAAGTTGAGCCATGTTACACCGTGTATGCCCTTGGATTATTGTGTCCGCAGTGATGTCAACAAACGGAGATACTACTGTTGTGATGAAAGGCATCACTCATGGAGCCTGCGATTACTTCATCAAGCCTGTAAGGATAGAGGAGCTAAGAAACATTTGGCAACATGTTGTGCGCAGACGAGGCAGAGAATCTCTCAAGGATGACTTGGGAGAATGTGAGGATCGTGAAGCAAGTGATTCACCAGAAACAACCTCCAAAAAGAGGAAGGATACCAGTAGTGGGGACTTTTCTGATGAGGTCATAGATGACATTAGCAGTCTCAAGAGAGCACGAGTTCATTGGACTGTGCAACTTCATCAACAATTTGTTCTTGCAGTGAATCAGTTGGGAATAGATAGTAAGTTTGAACTTCCTTAACATCCCTCTTAACATCCCTCTACCAAGCAGGGAGAGGTTTTGTAGGTGAACTATTTCCAAATCCTGAAACTGTTTTTGTCTGAATTGTTTTACAGAAGCAGTTCCAAAGAAAATCGTAGAGATTATGAAAGTCCAGGGACTTTCACGGGAGAATGTTGCAAGTCATTTGCAGGTATCCATTCATTCATCTGACCATTGTAGGTTTTAAGAGAGGAGATTATATTTACAAAATAACAAAAACCTATGGTTATTTATAAGTTCAAACTTTCAAGGTTATATTACCAGGATATCCCAAAGGAATAAAGGTATGAGCATAATATCTTATCTGGGTAGTATTCACTTAGTAGCAGACTAAATTATTAGATTAAATTATTGGTAGATTATTGGTGTCTTGCTTGGCGGTGATTTTAAAAATAGATTATTATTATTATTATTATAGAAGTCAGGATGATGAAGAATTACGGTGACATCTTTTCCTTTTCCGAGCTTAAGAATATAAACAATCATGTTTTCAACCAAGCCAATTGCAGAGTCTACTAGATCCTGTCTTCTTGGTCTTTTATCAAGATAAACAAGATAATTTACCCCGTCTCTAAAAGAGAAGACTCCAAGGATGTACTAAATCATGTTTATGTGTCTGTGTGTAGAAATACCGATTGTATTTAAAGCGACTGAGTGGAGCCATCACAGAACCATACCCAGTAGCTTCGTTCCAGGCTGCAGATGATAGCATATCTGGAGGAAAGATGAAATTACAGCAAGGCGAGAAAGGTGTTGCTTCATCATCTGGTGCAAAAAGCTTGAATTTGGGTACTGGAGTAAGTTCAGGTTTAGGAGTTAGGGGACTAGACCAAAGCACTCTCAAATCCCTTCAACAGTACAGGGCATATCAGCAGAGACTGGTTGCCAACAGAGCACAAGTTTTGGGAGGCATAGGAATCCTTCATTCAAACGTTTCTAATCCAGCCAAGGTGCTCGAGTCCACTGGAGGCACAAAAAGTGGCTTACAAAGAATGTCCTCCATTGATATGGGTTTGCTGTGGAAGGCCCAACGTCAAGAAGCTGCAGATGAGAATGAAAAACATGGGATAGCTGATTTACAGAAACTACCACAAAAGAAATTGAGTAGTGTTTCGAGGGAGAAGGAAATTGTGCTTCATTCAAGTTCTCAACAACAGCGGTTTAGAGAGTTGCATCCTAGACATTCAAGGACACGAACTATTACTGACATGCCTATGGTTTTTCAAAGTGATAAACCTGAAGTAACTTTTAAGAACACTCTGCCTACTAAAAGTATGCTCCAAGACGTTGATGAACTTCTACCCATGGAGGATATTTCATGGCTTGACAGTACATTTAAGCCTGAAAGTCCAAGAGGAGCTGTCATTTCATTCGATTGTTTTGTGCAAGACTTTGGAGGCAGTTCACTTTCTGCAGCTACCACTGAGGAATCTAATAGACATGCCTTTGCTAGTACCGATTTTGAAGGCCAAAGAAAGACAGGTGCAGGAAATGAAGATTTCATTTCGAGTGGATCTACTGATATCTCAGATTACCTTGTTGATGATTTGATTCCTCATCCCAGATGAAACAAAAAACACAAATCACAACTTTACCAGCACTGTATTAGTACAGGGCATTGATCCTTCAAAGCAGATTTTCACTTGTAGAAATATGAACCAATATTTTACTTTGTTGTTGTATTACATTGTCCATGAAAGAAGCCAAGAAATGGATACGTTACCTGCTACAAAGGTATTGTATATCGATAACAGATCAAGAAATGAGAGTTGAGACTAGCTTTCTAGCATAAGTATAGGACCATGAGTAGAGTGCTTGGGTACGATAAGGTGGTGAGTTGTAATGACGAGGATCATGATTTCCTTAATGTACACAATGCACATTTCAATGTAGAGCTCATAATTGCGTTTCTGGTAAGAATTGCAATATAAATAGCCCTTACAGAGTCCTGAGGTCAAAGTAGCAAGTAATAACAAATGCATGTATAAGGCGTATATAGCAACTCATGTATTACTTCTCCTGTTCTGTTCTGTACGTTTTCATTCATATCGATCTCTGGTTCCTTAAACTGTTAGGATGAAGTAACTGCTATTTCTAGCAACAAAAAATCTAAAGTCAGAAGACAATTTGTTATTGGCATATTTTTCTATGAAACTAGCACATTCACATAGTTTGAGGCTGATCCTGGATCACGTCGATAGGGATCAAATGGTTAATAGATAGTTATGGAATGGATTACACTTTGGAATTTTTGTATCCCTCATATTCTTCTAGTTATCCATTCATCAGCTAGGTGCCAGTTATTTTTTATATTCATTTTTTTTTATAATTGTTTATTTCGAATTTTAAACTACTGTCATAAAATCAATCTCGACAGTACACTCAAAATCTCAAATAAAAACGTCTATAGACTCTAGCTAATATGATAGACTACATTACCAATGTTGTGTATGTTGTTTAGAGTGGATAGTAAATGTCTAAAAGGGTGCTGTCAGCAGTAGAAGTCTGCTGAATTGCTTTTTATCTTTTATCTTCGATCAAATTCACGCACCCAAACCAAGTAGCACCTAGTTCTATTAATCAAAATCATTGTTCTGGACATGGCGTTAAAAGAAAACAGGTATACATTATGCATTTTGCCCCATAGGTTGGCGGAAAGCAAATTCATTTTCACAAAATTTGTCATTTATATATTGGAACTTGTACTCGTCAGAACAAATGTGGGTTACCAAGAAGGTTAGCAAGAAAGCAGAAGGGATAGGGATTTTATAATGTAAACGTTTTCATATGCATGGCATGCCCGATTTTATTGTTCACTATTCTAAATAGTAGATCAATTTTTATTGTTCACTAATCTAATTAGTAAATCCATTTATTAAAGGGCGTGTTATTTCTCCAGCAGTCTTTCCCTGACTGTAAAGGGATTGAGCCTGGTAACTTAAATAGATCAATAATGCATGGGAAATAGGATCAAGTTGGATGACTTGATCATTCCTCACTTGCATAAAACATGCATTAACACACTCAAATGGACAAGGCTTTCAAGTTTCAACCACCGTTGTTCATAGAGTTTATAAAAAATGGATGTATGGAGAAAACTTATTATATCGGCAGAAACATACACACAGTATATATGAATGACCAATTACAATAGGTAAGGAATACTTGCAATTCTAACTTATCAATGCAATGATAAGATGATAGTTATCAGGGATTTGACAATCATGAACAACATGAACGTAATATTCATAACATTCAAGTGCAAGTACAGAAAAATTGAAGATGGAAGTCTGAACATCAATGGCAAAAGAAGCTTATATTACTGATATGTAATGAGAAGTCTGAGATTACAAGTATGAGAAGTCTCCAAAGTCGAACCCCTCAGTCTCTTAAGACTGAGCCCTCGCGTTAAACAATGTTATCTATCTTGGCTTTATAGCCTTTACATCAAAAACTGTGATACCCTGCGTTAAACAACGTTATCTATCTTGGCTTTATAGCCTTTACATCAAAAACTATGATCCTATAAAGAAGGATCGAGAATACTAAAAATAACATAGTATAAAACTAATTTACAAAATGATAGGGATTAGATCCTATGTAAAAAGAGTCCAACCATATCCTAATACTAAGTCTTTGACAGCTCCTCCTGTGTGTTGGACGATGACTAAGCCTTGTTAGAATCTTTAATTGACATCTGGAAGCTAATCTGTTCATCTTTCAATTAAAAATATGATGATCTTTGAGCTTTTTCTTCCTTAAATGTGTCTCAAAACTTTGAAGAAGAGAGTAATCTTTACCCATTTTAATGTTGATAATCATTTGGAACTCTTCTTGACAAATGAAGTCTAAAAAGATTCGAGCCGAGCAAAAATATTAGCACTTTGCCATGTTCTGCACTTGTGAAGAAAATTGCATCGAGACTGGATTTATGAGCATCGTCATCATCTGCACCAGTTTTGCTCTCAGCTTTACTAAAACTTTTTCCTCCCTCCGCTTGAGATCCATCTTTTTGATTTGCAATTTGATCGGGTCTCTTTGTCGGAACCAAAGGCAACTTATTTTGCTGCTTCATTTGCTTCAATTCTTCGGATCAAGCCTCAGACTCTTTTAACAACTGTCTAAAGGTATCATCAAAATCCGTGTAAACCGTTCGCTTTGGATTGTAAATTTCTGCAAATTCTTGGTTTACCTTGTCTAATAGCTCATCCACATACAAAAGATGCAACATCCGCTGATAAACATCCAGAAAAACCAAACCTAACTCATTATGAAATGTCCACTGCAGAGTGTATGAACCCCAGGGCCGTCGTATTGATAAGCTGCATCACTAGATATTTCCTCCAAAAGACGAGACCGAATAAGAGCATCAATAGGCGAACCTTTAAGAACATATCCAAGCTCTCGGTATGTCCAGAGAATTAATCCGCCTCTAGTGAAGATCAACAATTTCTTGAGCATTTGAATACACAGAGAAGATCAATTGGCATTGCAATTTATAGTTAATCAGATTGGTGAGAAACGCCTTGATACTTTGATTCTAGCAGTTTGGGCGATGGATACCTTTCAGCTCGATGAAAAAGAGTTTTAATCTTTGTATTTACCGTTAGACATCTGCACACGCTGTCATCTACCTGGAAATCGGTCATTTGGCTTTAGGTTTTGATCTGATTGTGTGCTAGGCTTAAGTGACTTTGACTCGTGGCTTAATCCATAGCTTTGACCTGTGATTAGGCACCATAACACTTGTACTTCGTGCTAATTTTTAGCCTACTCTGTGATTTCGGTGGCTTAGAGTGCCTCGAATTTTCCGGTCTTAACTGCCGAAAGCGAGCATTTTCGGTGGCTTTAGAGGTCATTTTCTAGTGCGCTTAGCCACTGAAAACTGTTATTTTACACTTTTAACAATTGAAGAAAACTTTCAAGAGTTCTTACAATATACAACTTTAGAGCTCTTGAAAAAGACTCTCAAACATTTAAAAATGTCTGATCTAATGACTTTCCTATCACTTAATGAACTAAATTTGAAAAATTTATTTGAGGAGATAACATTTGGCTCCTACTCGGGGATGAAAGCCTTCCTGTGAGGTTTCAAGAACCATAGATATGATGTCTTTCTTGGACAAACAAAATACATAACCTAGTCTAGTGTTCCATTGGGCATGGAGTCTTTTAGCTTGTGCAATTGATCTCTGTACACCTTCAAAAACTGTCATTCTCATAACCTACCTTTATTCACATAAGCTCACTGATATTTATGTTGCAAACTGGAAGAAAAAAAATGCTCGGGCAGCGAGCTTATTTCCTACAGTACTCTACTCTAACTTGTTTTGCATTTGGGTTAGGTAAATGCTGATTCCCATAACAACCATCCAAGCAATTTTAAAACTGAAGAAATCTTATCTTTATCACTGATTAGCAGCTGATGTCTGAAATGTCATAGTAGTGATAAGAACTCATTCATGAAACCGTACTTAAACATAAACAATGGCAAGCTAAGGAAATCTGAAATCTTCAGGTTTTCTAAAAAGTATGAGTCCATGAAGGCCGTCACCGGGTCTTTGAAACCAAGATCAAAAACATGTTGATCCACGAAAAACCCTTGCTAAAAAATCACTGCTTCTCTACTGAAAAACTGATGACCTTTTTGTTCTCTTCTGATCAGATCTTGATCATCAATCATTAAAATTTCCTTTTGAGAATAGCGCTCACAATAGGATGATAAAACATGGTTTACATCATATGAATAAAGATCAATTGAAAACATATAATTGCCTATACAATAATCAGTTATCATAGGCTCATCCTGGTTTTCAAACTGATCATAAAATTCAGATTCATACCCGCCTTGGGAGTAATTTGCAAACACTGAAGAATCTGATTCTAAATCTGAAATGGGCTCACATGCTCGTTGCTGTTCCAAATCTCCTTCAGAGTCGTAATCTTCCTATTCAAAATCTGAATCATACTGATATTTATCTGGTTCAGGTAGATGATGGTTTTCAAAATCAAACTGCTCTGGGATTCTCCTTGAAGCACAAATGTTTTTCTCCTCCTCTAAAGCATCTTCAAACATAATGCTTAATGATGAAGATTTTCTTTCTCGCAGAAGAAGAGCAAGTTTTGAATGTAGTCCCATCACATAATATATCATGGCAGCTGGCTCTGTAGGCCGGATCTCCGAAGGCATAGCATGATAAGTGTTGTAGAATCTTTGATTGAAGATGGGAAAAGTTTCGTCTTCCTCTTTCTTCAAAGCATATAAATCAACGAGATACAAATTGAGAGATTTGTCCTCACCCCAATGCTTCAAAAAGGCATTTGACAACTCGATCCAAGAGCTAATAGAATCAGCTCTCAGACCCTTAAACCATGCAGCAACATTTCTAAACAAAGTTTTGGAAAATATCCTCATAATCACATCATCATGAACTATCTCAAACTGATCAAGGAAGTTCTCAAAATCCCCTAAGTGCCTCTCAGCTGTAACATAATCATCTCCAGAAAACCGAGGAAGATACTTAAAGAAATCAAGAGGATAAGGGTTAAGGTGATAGGGCAGCCTTAAAGGTTTAAACATCCTATTTCTGATTTTGACGTGAAAAGCATTGGGCTGAACATGAGAGTTAATAGTTTGATAAGAAGGATCAACAATAAGGGCAAAAGGTGTTGCGATATGGACAAGTTTTGAAACAAGTTCAACCTCCTCAAGGTTACATGGATGCTGAAATTCAGAAGGAATTTGAATGTAGAACTCTTCTTTATGAATAGGCCGAGGTAAAGATATAGAATTAAAATCAACCACACAAGGAGGTTGCAAACCTTCTTCTAAAGATGGATTTATAAACAATGGCTGATAATCTTCAGAATATACAAAACAAAGGATAATTCTTTTAATATATAAAGGGAAAAGTATAAAGGAGCTGATAAAGAATAACACCAATTCGTAAAGTAAATTGATGAACTGGTACCTGGATTTTGAATTTAGCATCTTCATTTTCTATCAACCGGATCTTCCTAGTGGAGTCGCCAGGCAAATGATTACAGTTGAAATTTATGTGCATCTCTTGTCTACCATCAAGAAACAAATCTATGTCATTCTCCCAGGGAAACTCTGCTTTCACTTTCGTTACCCGACAACGGCGCCAATTTGTTCTCTCTCCAGCAGTTTTTCTCTGATTGTAAAGGGAATGAGCCTGGTAATTTAAATAGATCAATAATGTATGAGAAATAGGATTAAGTTGGATGACTTAATCAATCCTCACTCGCTCAAAACATGCATTAACACACTCAAATTGACAAAGCTTTCAACCACCGCTGTTCAGAGAGTTTATAAAAAATGGATGTATGGAGAAAACTTGTTATATTGGCAGAAACATACACCCAAAGTATAAATGAATGGCCAATTACAATAGGTAAGGAATACTTGCAATTCTAACTTATCAATGTAATGATAAGATGACAGTTATCAGGCATTAGACAAACATGAACAACATGAACATAATATTCAAGTGTAAGTACAAAAAAATAGAAGATGGAAGTTTGAACATCAATGGCAAAAGCAGCTTATATTACTGATATGTAATGAGAAGTCTGCGATTACAAGTATGAGAAGTCTCCAAAGTTGAACCCCTTAGTCTCTAAGACAGAGCCCCTACGTTAAACAATGTTATCTATCTTGGCTTTATAGCCTTTACATCAAAAACTGTGATCCTATAAAGGATCGAGAATACTAAAAATAACATAGTATAAAACTAATTTACAAAATGATAGGAATCCGATCCTATGTAAAAGGAGTCCAACCATATCCTAATACTAAGTCTTTGACAATGCCTCCTGTGTGCTGGACGATGACTAAGCCTTCTTAGAATCTGGAAGCTAATTTGTTCATCTTTCAATTAAAAATAGGATGATGTTTGAGCTTTTTCTTCCTTAAATGTGCCTCAAAACTTTGAAGAAGAGAGTAATCTTTACCCATTTTAATGTTGATAATCATTTGGAACTCTTCTCGACAAATTAAGTCTAAAAAGATTCGAGCTAAGCAAAAATATTAGCACTTTGCCTAGTTCTACACTTGTGAAGAAAATTGCACTGAGACTAGATTTATGAGCATCGTCATCATCTACACTAGTTTTGCTCTCAGCTTTACTAAAACTTTTTTCTCCCTTCGCCTGAGATCCATCTTTTTGATTTGCAGTTTGATCGGGTCTCTTCGTCGGAACCTCATGCAGCTTATTCTGCTACTTCATTTGCTTCAATTCTTTGGATCGAGCCTTAGACTCTTTTAACAACTGTCTAAAGGTATCATCAAAATCTGTGTAAACCGTCCGCTTTGGATTGTAAATTTCTGCAAATTCTTGCTTTACCTTGTCTAATAGCTCATCCACATACAAAAGATGCAACATCTGCTGATAAACAACCACAAAAACTAGACCTAACTCATTATGAAATGTCCACTTCAGAGTGTATGAACCCAGGGCCGTCGTAGTGATAAGCTGCATCACCAGATCTTTCCTCCAAAATACAAGACTGAATAAGAGCATCAATAGGCAAACTTTTAAGAACATATCCAAGCTCTCGGCATGTCCAGAGAATTAATCCGCCTCTAGTGAAGATCAACAATTTCTCGAGCATTTGAATAAACAGAGCAGATCAACTGGCATTGCAATTTATAGTTAATTAGATCGGTGAGAAACACCTTGATACTTTGATTCAGGCAGTTTGGGCGATGGATACCTTTCAGCTCGGTGGAAAAAGAGTTTTAATCTTTGTATTTACCATTAGACCTCTGTACATGCTGTCATCTACCTGGAAATCGGTCATTTGGCTTTAGGTTTTGATATGATTGTGTGCTGGGCTTACGTGACTTTGACTCGTGGCTTAATCCATAGGTTTGACTTGCGATTTGGTGCCATAACACTTGTCCATCGTAATAATTTTTAGCCTACTCTGATTTCGGTGGCTCAGAGTGCCCCGAATTTTGCGGTCTTAGCTGCTGAAAGCGAGCATTTTTGGTGGCTTTAGAGGTCATTTTCTAGTGCGCTTAGCCACCAAAAACTGTTCTTTCACATTTTTAACAATTGAAGAAAACTTTCAAGAGTTCTTACAATAGACAACTTTAGAGCTCTTGAAAAAGACGCTCACACATTTAAAAATGTTTGATGTAAGGACTTTCCTATCACTTAATGAACTAAATTTGAAAAATTTATTTGAGGAGATAACAAGGTGCAGAGTGTCAATTTTTATTCAATTTTTATTGTTCACTAAATTGTAGATCATTTATTAAAGGGTACAGAGTGTTTTGCAGCATAGTAATAATATTTGGTATGCATTGGCGTTTTGTTTATGGGAAATTATTATGGAATTCCAAAGGGTTTGCCTTTGACTAAGAAACCACGATGGCATCAACCTTTAATATGGTTGGATTTTTGGTGTCTAGGGTTTCAAACCTGCGACCATTCAGCTTAAGAGTGTCTTTAACACCAACCACCAACTGTTCTACATCTCCCAAATAAATTTATTTATTAACATAAAAGTGGAATTCAAATATACTAAAACACAAATAGCATTTTAAATAAATTTATACATTAAAACATAAATAATTCATTTTAAGTAAATTGGCTATTATTGTATGTACATTGATCTCATGAATTGATATTTATTTATTATATTCCATATACATTAATATCATGAACTGATGTTTATCTATTAAACTCAAGTTTGAAATATATTTCTTGTTTCTTACAAATTAAAAAAATGAATATTTAAAAATCTTTTTTCATATATTTCTTGTTTCTTACAATAAAAAATTAATGTTTAAAACCCAAATTGGAAATATATTTCTTGTTTCTTGCAATAAAGAGTTAATGTTTAAAATTCAAATTGGAAATACATTTCTGGTTTCTTACCCTAAAGAATGAATATGAATATTTAAAATAAAAAAATGAATGTTTAAAATTATGAATGAGCTCTTAATTTTCTAAAATTTTAAAAATACAAAAATACAAGTTTCCATATTCTTTTTAAGTATCTTGACTGCTGCTTGATATCATCAATTTATTTTTAATGTCATGACTTAGTTACACTAAGTAACTAAAAGGATAAGCACGATTATGAATCCTTTTAAGTATCTTGACTACTGCATGATATTTTCAATTTATTTTTAATGTCATGACTTAGTTACACTAAGTAACTAAGAGTAACTAAAAGGATAAGCACGATCATGAATGAAGTTTAGGCATAAACTTTTAAAAATTTCTCTTCAACCTGTTACACTAAGTAACTAAGAGTAACTTAAAAGATAAATATGATCATGAATGAAGTCTAGACATCAGTATAGATCCATCTTAACTATGGCTCTACCAAGGGCCTAGAGGGATCAAGTTATCTTGAGGTGCAAACCTTTTTTAATTTACAAAAATGTCTAATAAGTATTCTTACTTTGGAGGGAAATGACCACCTCGCTTAAGTAATTTCAAAATAGGGTAAATACCAGTGAATAACATTAATAATCATATAATCAAACAGTTTTCCAAAAATTGCTTTACTTGCATTTCTTTAAAACCAATAATGAATATTAAGAGTAATTAATGATTGAAATAATCCTTGTAAAATTTTAAAATCTAGATTTATTGGAATTTGAAAAACATTTTACCATCAAATGAAGATTTTAAACATTTATCCAAATGTTTTTGTGAAATGACTTGTTTTTGTTCATAACTAAAAATGAACATTTACATGTTAGGGTTAACCTTGACATGGGAATGAGTAAAGATGTAAATGGTTTAAGTCACATTGTTTAAGTGGCCTGTAGTTTTTTGCTAGTTGTATTTGCATTTAAAGAACCTTCTAAATATGGTTGTAATATTTCATTGTAATAGCTATAATTCTGTAATTTATTTTCTATTACATATATTATTCCTAACATTATGTGTGCTTAGGTTTCAAGTCAACAAAATTTTAAATTGAAATTTGATACATAATTATATAAGTGTGTTTTACAATTTAGCTAATTTTAAATTAAATTTTATATGTTTTTGGTTTTATAATTTTTCTTTTTACTACTCAAGTCAATTGAATTTTATTACTAATATTTGTAAGATTGCAAGTATTTTACATGAGTATAATATTTTTATTTTTTATTTTTTTAGTTATAAGTCCACATGTTATAAGTTTTTTTATTTTTTACATTTTATAATTCTGTAATTGTTGCTCTCACGGTCTTGGACTAAATAGCTATCTACATTTTCATATCAAATATTTAATTTAGTTTGAATTCTAAAATAAAATAATATTTATTATTTCGAAATGCTTCTATAAAGAAAACCCTGTAATTGCTATGCTCACCGTCTTGGACTAGATACCTATCTACATTTTGATGGAAAATATTTGGTTTGGTTTGAACTCTAATATAAAATAATATTTATAATTTGATATTGAATTGAAATTAATTTGATTATGTCGAATGAAGTGAATCCATTTACATGAATTTTTTTTTTAGTGAATGAAAAACTTGTTCAGTGTTTTAATGCCCAAAGTTTTGGACTTCTAATTGAGATCATTATATGGGGATCTTCTTACCATCACTATAATTAAAGAGAACGTCTATAAATACCTATTTGTATAATTAAAGAGAGCTTATAAATACCTATTTGCATGCTTATTTGAAAGGAGATCCCCTGATTATGATGGACTCACCTAGAAGTCTGAAACTTTGAGCATTAAAATACTGAATTAAATATAATTTTTTTTTTGATGTTTAATAGATTTCTATTTAAGATGGAATTA
Organism: Pseudotsuga menziesii; assembly: GCA_001517045.1. Classification (NCBI taxonomy): domain Eukaryota; kingdom Viridiplantae; phylum Streptophyta; class Pinopsida; order Pinales; family Pinaceae; genus Pseudotsuga; species Pseudotsuga menziesii. The sequence continues at coordinate 260,513 of LPNX010309544.1, read as the reverse complement.
TGTTTGTTTCATTTATTTTTTAATTTATGAGTTTACATGAATTTTTTAATTACTTTTTATTTTTAGTAATATTATTAACTTTATGTGACAACATCTTCCTCATACTAAGTTGAAATAGAGCACCTCACTACTCTCCATATAATAAATTAACTAATCAAAATTCCAATTAGTAACACAAATTAATGAATACTTCACTCACTTTTAACTATTATATTTATAGTATACATTTTCTAAAATACCAATAAAAACCTTATTTATGTCACAAAATTCAAAAGTAAACCATCTATATGATATGAAGATCTTTCATATTTAGCCTTAAGTGCCATATGTGGCTAAAGTATAACTGATATTAAAAAGGGGTCAAATCAAATCATAGCGAAGTTATAACAGAAATGGAAAAGGGGGCACCCACATAGTGAGGCTTTTGCTTTCGAATCCCCACCTTGGCAACTCAGCTGCATTCCTCTCAAGGTGGAGAGAAAAATATGAAATTAAAGGAAATAAAAACTAGATGGGCATTTATAGATGCTAGATAGGTAACCGTGTTTAGAAGTGATTTAGTTTGACCATATGGGAGAATTCTCAACATTTGCAAATAAGTGTTGATGATGACTCTATGCCATAAATCAAATAAATTATTTTTATTTGTGAAATAATGTTTATGTAGTGACAGTTTCCAAGGAAACCTCATGGGATACTCCTTTCTTCATAATAATTCGACCGAGGGTGATGCTATTTTCATAAGGAAAAACTCATGGATCTCCCTTTCCTCAAAATAATTGGACGGACCTTGATTTGGATTTGTTGGATTCTGTGGATATAAATCGAGGTATTCCTAGGTCCACAGCCGCTCCTCTCACTCTGGATAATTCTTCTCCTCGCACCAGTGTCCCTCGTTGTGGTTCCAATGACTCGCCTTTTAAGCGTCCCTCTTCGCCCTCTGTGGTTGTAAATCGAGGTAATCCTTTGTCCTCAGACGCTCCTATTTCTCGGGATAGTATTTCTCCTCGATCTTGTTACCCTTTTCGTGGTTCCAATGTCCCGCCCTCTTCTACAATTTCTCGCTTTCCTTCAACTCTGGTGACTCCTAAGGATTCCCCTTCACGGGATTCTGTTGCTGCTCATCTTGTGGCTATTCCGCTTTCTCCTCCTTTGCAGACTCTTCCTCCGGATTCTGTTCTCCCCTCTCCTCTTTTCACGGAAGCAGACTTCCCCCCTCTTGGCACCTCTGGTCCTTCGCCCTTGGTTTCTCCTCCTCATAGCCCAGTTACCTCTCCATCCTTCACCGACCCTTCCTTACAAAAGTCTCTATGAGTATTTTTTCTGATATGACACCACTCTCCCCCTCGGTTCTTCCTCTCGACTCCATCCGTTTTGAGAACGTTACTATAAGGTGGAAGAAGAAAAACAAATCTCCTCTGGATGCTGTGGATCTTGTCCAGGGTCCTTATACCCCATTATCTACAAGACTTAAAGCTGCAGCTCGTAAGCCTTCCTCTCCACCACAAAGGGTCCTTAGAGCTTCGACCCCTCAGCAGATCGATTCCTAATGTGTATTTTCACCTTGAATGTCCGTGGTTTGGGGGGCTTAGCCAAGCAAAAAATCCTTTGTGACCTGTTTGTTTCGCTCTCACTGGATGTCGCACTTTTCCAAGAGACAATAACCAGTTCTTACCCTGCATTATTTTCCTTTTCTAAACTCTGTCCGGGATGGGAGTTTTGTGCCCTTAATTCTAAAGGTCTTTTAGGGGGCATTTTATCTAGATGGAATCCGAAACTTCTCAAATGTAAGGCCTTCCATACTATTGCTGGTATATTACTAAAAGCCTCGGTTCGTGGTTCCTCTTTCGAGCTATCCATTCTAAATTGCTACGGCCCATACCTTAACCGTGATTCATACTGGAGTGCTGTAGCTTCTGGTGGTCTTCTCTCGTTGCCAAATCTTATATTGGTTGGTGACTTCAACTTAACTCTGAATGCCTCGGAGATTTGGGGTTCTAGAGCTCAACTTGATCCATTGGGATCGTTTTTCACCAAGCTTTTCTCTGATCATCATTTAGTGGATGCAGCCCCCTCCTGTGCAGGCCCAACTTGGAGGAATGGAAGGATAGGTGAAGATGGTATCTCGAAAAGGATTGATCATTTTATGTTATCGGATCAACTTATTAGCTCTCTTCCTAGGTATCGGGTTTGGGCTCACAGATGTGGGATTTCTGATCACTTTCCTGTATTATTTGATTGGTTGGATCATCAGAGTCCTTGTGCCTATCCTTTTAAGTTTAATCAATCATGGTTAGACAATGAGGATTTTATTCAAATGATTCGAGCCGAATGGCCACTCATTCGTTTGGACAACTCGATGGATGCTATGTATGAACTCTCATATAAACTTCGCGTCCTAAAAGAAAAGGTCAAATATTGGACAAAAGTTGAATCTCTGAAAATGAAGGATAGGTCAGTTTTCTTGGAAGAGGAAATTAGTTCTCTCCTTTTTTCTTCTCAATCAGCGTTATTAAATGAAGAACAGCAGCTGAGACTGAACTCTCTCAAAACTGATCTGCAAAAGCTGTTAGACCATGAGTTATATTCAGCAAGACTTCAAAGTAGGGTTACTTGGGCTCTTAAGGGTGATGCTAATACTAAGTATTTTCATGCGGTGGCTTCGGCTCGGAAAAATCATAATGCTATTTGGAGCTTAAAAGATGAAAGTGGTACTTGGGTTTTGGATGACCATAGTATCAAATCCCTTGGGATTCGTTATTTCAAGACTATCTTTGAGGATGATCACTTGACTAACCTTGCTGCCCAGCTTAAGGTTATTCGCCTCTTTCTTTCTTATATCAGTGCTGGGGAGAATGAGACTTTCACTAGTTCTGTTACCATTATGGAAGTTGAGAGGGCGCTTAAAACCTTTAAAAGAGATAAGGCGCTAGGCCCGGATGGCTGGCCTGTTGAGTTCTACTTGAATTTTATAGATCTTCTGGGACCTCTCCTCGTCAATATGGTGGAAACTTCTAGGATCTTGGGCAGAGTGACTCCCGCCCTTAATTCTACTTTTTTAGCTCTCATTCCAAAAGTTGATCTGCCTGTCTTCTTTGTTGACTTTCGCCCCATTTCTCTCTGTAATCTCTGCTATAAGCTGATCTCTAAAATTGCAGCCTTGAGACTTAAACCCTTCTTAGATGCTTCTATTTCTCCTCAGCAATTCGGCTTTCTAAAGAACCGCCAGATTCTCGAGCCCATAGCCATAACGCAGGAAGTTTTACATTCTGTAAAAACCAATAAGAGATGTGCTCTCATCCTTAAGTTGGATTTGTCAAAAGCTTTCGATAGGGTAAATTGGACCTTTATCCGTCTTATTCTCATTCAAATAGGGGTCCCTCTTATTGGGGTGAACTGGATTTTAGGCTGTATCTATTCTACAAACTTTGCTGTCCTAGTGAATGGTTCTCCTATTATCAATTTTCAGGTCTCTTGTGGTATCAGGCAGGGATGCCCTTTATCTCCCCTATTGTTCATCCTGGTTATTGAAGGTCTTAGCCTTTTGATTGAAGATGCCAAAATGAATGGAAAAATTAAAGGGATCAAAATCTCGACTAAAATTTTTCTCACTCGTTTACTTTTTGTAGATGATGTGATCTTATTTGGTTTGGGTTCATTCGAAGAATGGGTGGCTTTCAAGATCATCCTTGATACTTTTTGTGAGGCCTCCGGTATGAGTATAAACATGAATAAATCTTGTTTTCTTCATAATGGTTTGGATGAGGTCCTTCTCCGAAGTATTACTGGTTTCCTCCCTTACAGATCTGATTATATTGATAAAGGATTCATTTACCTGGGATACTTTCTCAAACCCTCGGGTTACCTGGTTAAGGACTGGTATTGGATTATATCAAAATTTGAGAAGAGAATCTCTCATTGGACTAATTGACTCCTGTCTATTGGTGGACGTTTAGTCCTCATTCGATCTGTTCTGTCGAGTATTCCAGTGTATTGGTTGGCTCTTTTTCTGATTCCCTCCTCAATCTTAGACAAGCTCAGAAAGCTGATTTTTACTTTCCTTTGGGGCTCTTCTTCAAGGAAAAAAAAATTCCATCTGGTGGATTGGCATCTTCTGGCGCGTCCTACTCTTCTTGGTGGTTGGGGAATCAAGCACCTGCCCAGTTTCAGTCTATCTTTGAGAATGAAAAGTTTCTGGCTTGCTCTTAACCACAATGGCATCTGGCATAATCTCATCGCTGTTAAATACATGAAAAATATGTCTTTGCATTCTTGGTTTAGGGGAAAAAATTTCAAAGTTTGGAATGCCTCGATAATTTGGAGGGGCTTTCTCTCTACTCTACTGTGGATTGGAAAAGGTCTCCTCTGGCATGTTGGTGACGGATCTACTATTTGTCTGGGTGCAGATCCTGTTGTTGGTATGTGCTCCTCTTTTATACTACCAAGAGAATTGAGAATTTACTTGGAAGACTACGGGATTGTTTCCTTAGCCCAAGCAAGAAATCACACTTCCTCTGCTACGGGCTACTGGTTCACGGCGGATGAGATAGATATTGGAGGGGAATGGAAAATTCTCAGGGAAAATTATATTAGGGGGCTGGAATTTGGCAGAATTCGTCTATCTAATCAATGTGATTCTCTTCTCTGGTCACAAAATAATTATGTGGGCCCGTTAACTGTTGAAAAAGGATATGATTGTATTCTCTCTGTCAGTTGTAAAGATATTCAAGAACCTGTTTTGGATTTTCTGTGGAATCAAAATATGCCACTGAAAATAGTTTGCTTTACTTGGCTTATGGCTCGAGGTCGGATTTTAACATGGAATCAGCTTCAGAGTAGAGGGTTTCATGGGACGAGTAGATGTGCTTTGTGTGAAAGGAATGAAGAGGATAGTTATCATCTTTTTTTGGCTTGCCCATTCTCTGTTTGTATCATAGCTCATTTCGAGGCTAAGTTTGGGTTCTCCCTTCCTTCCTTTAGTTCTGTCTCGTCCTTTCTGGCTGGGTGGTTTAACTCCTCTGCGCGTTCGGCTCCCTATAGATCCCTGCCAGNTTTCGAGGCTAAGTTTGGGTTCTCCCTTCCTTCCTTTAGTTCTGTCTCGTCCTTTCTGGCTGGGTGGTTTAACTCCTCTGCGCGTTCGGCTCCCTATAGATACCTGCCAG
>LPNX010309544.1:238883-255266 GCA_001517045.1 Pseudotsuga menziesii | reverse complement strand
TAACTGTCTTTTTGAAAACAGGAAACCTGCTTTCTCTGCTCTTATCTCCAGGGTTGAAGGTTTATTAAATTCTTACCCTCCTCCATTGAAAATTAAAAAAATTCGAAATATTGGTTGTAAACCTTTGATGGCCTATCCTTGTGGATTTTTCAATGGGGCTGCTGCGAAGATTATTGGTGTATCAGGTTTCGTGATCTATCTAAGTGATACTCATTATTTCAGCTTCTCTATGGGATGTGGATGCAGCACGAACACTAGAGCAGAATTATTGGCTCTTTGGGCAGTCCTTAGGGTGAGTTTGATGATGGGCCTTCCCATGCATTTGATCTACAGCGACTCTATGGTCATTATTTCTTGGCTAAATGGACTCTCTGCACTTGATGTTCCTTCACTGATGCACTGGTGTAATGATATAAGAAATATGCTACAAATGGCCCCTCCGGTGATTTTCAAACACATATTCCGTGAGCATAACTCGCTGGCAGATGACCTCTCTAAACAGGCCCTGAATTTGGAAATGAGATATGGAAATTTCTCTGAAACTTTGGATGGAATGGTCATAAATCATGGCCAATTGATTCTTTTTTAGTGTTGCTGAGCCATATGTTTTTCAGCCTTTGAATTTCAGCATTTGATTGATCATCTTTGACTGTTATGTATGAGATCTTCAGCCAGCAAGTCTTGCTCAGGAATGTTCTGTTTGACGATCATCTTCGATCTTACTCAGCATATTCTGACCTGATTCATCAGGGATGATGAGAAAAGTTTGCTATGATCAGACTTTTTTTTCTTTTTGGCTGTAGTCAGCATTGTTTCTTCTTATGTCTATGCGATGTGTTATTTCTCACAGTCATATAGATGGTAAATGTACTTGATGTGTTTTGATTCCTATGAATAACAAAGACTGGTATTTTTTCCTCTGAAAAAAAAAAAATGGACGGAAGATGATTCAATTACCAACCAGAATATCGACCAATGACCTTAAGAGACTCTACTGGATTTGAACATATGATCTATGGCCTTCAAGTAGACAATATGCCTTGGGTGGATTGTTCAATTGATTGAGATATAACCTTGGTGCCATAAAGTGATGCTTTATCAGTGCTTTGCCAATTAGAGGGAAATTTCAACTCAAAATGGGCCTTTTAACTTTTATTCAAATTCCATGTCATCATGTGTTAGCCAATGAAATTGCTTTAAATTTGAAATACCGTATAGGTCTTAAACACTTTTTTAATATAAATTTGGGGATAGGTATCATAAAAAAAACTACTTGTTTTGTTTGTATTTTTGACATATCTCCCTGTGTTTTTACTCAAATTTCGATCGGGAGAGCTCGTTGGATGCGGAATTAAATTCCGCATCCAACGAGTACCCACTCGACATACTTTTGACGGACCCCACTACCCCAAAATCGTCATTCCGTTTTTCAGGTATTTCTTGTTTTTGGGGTAGCGGGGTCCATTAAAAGTATGCCGAGTGGGTACTCGTTGGATGCATAATTTAATTCCGCATCCAACGAGCTCTCCCGATCGAAATTTGAGTAAAAACACGGAGAGATGTGTCAAAAATACAAACAAAAAAAGTAGTTTTTTTCTTTTCTTTCTCCAAAATTAATAAATATTATTTTATTATTTTAGCTATTATTTTATTAATTCATTTTAGGAGGCCCATTTTGAGTTGAAATTTCCTCTAATTGATGCAAGGAATATAATGAAATAAAGCCTTAAAAAAGAAAAAAAAGTGCACACAAGTAATAAATTCAAAAATATATTGTTTTGATGTTAACTTGGATTGTAATTAAGGTGGTATCTTTCTAAAATCTTCTAGGAAGACAAGAGTTTTCAAAAATTAATTTTAATTGAAAAAAATTACATGTATAATCACCCTATTCACAAAAGTTGATGCATAGATTATTATGTTATTAACATCAAAATTACTTAAAACAAACTTGTTTTAAAAAAGAATCCATGCAGTGGTATTTGAACATTCCAATACTTTATCATCTTGTTTTCTCAACCAAGACATTTTCAAAAAATGTAACATCAAGTGAAGAATTTGTGAACCAAGAACCCAATTGAGACAAGTTAAGAATTTGTTGAATATGAATGCATTTGAGACAACATCACACTCTACATCAACAACCCTTTGAAAGCCCAATTGAGACAAGTTAAGATTTTGTTGAATGGAAATGCATTTTAAACAACATCGCACTCTACACCAACACCCCTTTGAGAGTCCACTTGAGACAAGTTAAGAATTTGTTGAATGGGAATGCATTTTAGACAACATCACAATCTACATCAACACCACTTTGCCAATTATTTAAGTACATATCATTTTAAAAGGTGAGGCTTCTAACACACCTAAGGTATACTACCACCTATATCATAGTAGTAGAGTATAAATAATCATCCTGTAACAATTATATAAAAATCGCTATCAATAATTATAAGTCATAATGAATATTTATTACTACCCTATTGTAATGGTAATTATGATAAGTTGCTTTGTTACTAGAAAGTAGGACCTATCTCCTATTGTAGTTATTTATACAAACCACTATAATTGTATTATAATCTATTAATTCAATGTATAATTGTATCATAGTCTATTATTTCAATATCATTTAAGCATTTCATAAATATTATACTTTTAATGTAGGCTTAGGTTGAATCCACGAAGATGGGTGTCTATTTTGGGGTGTCTTGTGAGAAAATAAATCTGATTTTTCATGTTTTTCAACTTTGGGCAAACTAAAGTTATATTTTTGTTTAGAATTTCACTTTTAAGTAAAAACAAAACTTTTAGAGAATTATGTTAGCTTTATATTCATAATTTTTTTTAATTTTTTTTATTGATATTTGATATATCATTATGGCAAATGTTTGACAGTGTGTCCTTATAAAATGAAAGGACTAAAAAATAGTCATGTTTGATTGCGCCCCTAAAATCATTGTTAAACTTGTGTTTTGCAAAAAAAAAATATGCTACGACAATCTACACACAATATACTATTGTGGTGACTATAAATTTGTAACCAACAAATCTATATACTAATTTTAATAATTTTTTGAATTCAATCAATGGGAAAACTTTGTTGGTTTTAAACATGTTTTTGGTTGTAACACTTTTCTCTCAATTGACTATAAAACTTAAAAATCTACGAATTCCATTTTGAAGTAGACACTCCAATTAACCGCACCATATTTATTTCAATTTTTTAGGTGGTGTATTTTTAAAGTTATATATTTTTCATTTCACCGCATCGACACATGTTAAGAAACAAAAAAAATAAAAATATTGGATCTCACATATACACAACAAAATCTATACCTACGGAAAGTAGATTTAATGACGAAAGTAAAGGTATCAAGCCCGACAATCGATTTGTAGTGTAAGGCATCCATTTTACCTTCTGAAAATGGAGAAACCTAAAAACTATGCAGGTTTAAGGTCTCAGAGGTTATTCGACCGAATAATGTTTTTCTGTTACGGAACCGTTACAAGCAAAGTTGTTCGGCTGAAAAACTAAACACAAAAAGAAATTTCGTCGGTCGGTTTTTTTTTTTTTTTTTACGTTATCTATATATTCGTATAAATAAAACGAAAGAGACTCATTATTTTCGCACTTTTTCATTTTGTATAAGTAAAAATATTTTTGAAGGGGTTTTCAGAGGAGATTTCTTTTGCCAAATGAGTTTTTTTATGAGGTATTTTTCTTCTTATTTATTTCCAAGGGGTACATTGAAATAGTTTTTTCCCAAGACACTTTTGCCAAAGATTTTGTGTTCTAAAGTATTTTTGCAAAAAAGTTATTTCTTTGCAAGAAGTTTTTTCATAGAGTTTTTTTTCCAAGATATTTTTGCAAAGTAGGTTTTTTTTTGCAATGGGTTTTTCCAAAGAGTTTTTTTTTTCAAGGTATTTTTGCAAAGGAGTTATTTCTTTGCAAGGGGTTTTTTCAAAGAGTTTTTTTTTTCCAAGGTATTTTTGCAAAGTAGGTTATTTCTTTGCAATGGGTTTTTCAATGAGTTTTTTTGGAAAGGAGTTTTTTTTTTCCAAAATATTTATATAAGTTGTTTTTTCAAAGAGGTTTTTTTTTGCAATTGTTTTACAAAGAAGATTTCTTTACAAAGTATTCTTATTTTTTTTCAAAGGTTTTTCCAAAGGAGATCAAACAATCATGGGAAATAAAAGAAATCGTAAAAAAAAAAGTGATCGTAAACGTGATGACGATGCTAATAGGGAAAACAAAAACTAAAAAATAGAGCCAAAAGAGCAAGGGTTGTAGAAACGGAAGAGAGAATTGAAGATATAAGAACAGATTTACATTACACTATTGATGAAATGGAAATTGAAAATAGGGTACAAGAAGAACAAATGGAAGTTGAAGAGACCATTGTTGAAGATGCAAATAGTGATTTACATGTTAATGTTGATGAAGTCAATATTTAAGATCAAAATCAAGATCTAGAAATTGAATATGGTATGTATATATCATGTATTTTCCAAATTCATTTTTTATAATGAATTGTATTTTTGGACATATGTTAAGATAAATTTAACTTGATGCATAGGTACTTTCACCATTGATGATGAAATGTTAGAAGACATTGATTGCGACAAATATGCAGAAAAATTACCCATACATGTTGCACGATATCGTGCTACAAAAATTTATGATGATATTCTCAATGATTGTTCATTAACATGACAAGTGCAAATTTTGAGATGTTTATTGGTGTCCAAGAAGTTAGAAGGTGCTACGTCATTATTGGGTATTCACAAGGTGACAAAAGAGTCGATACTGAAACATAATATGATAGAAAATATAGGTGATGCAATAAAAAATTTGGAAAATCCAAAAAGAAAGATACCAATGCTACACGCAGAACAATTCAGATAGCAATTGTTTCAGCTAGTACTAGATAAAAACGTTTGACAACACAACTAGCACAAGCAATTGAAACCTCAAGAAAGACATTATACAAGCATAGCAAATTCAGAATGAAAATAGATGAAAATGATGAACTTACTTGCTGGGCAATTATTTGTAGACAACCTTACAAAGATAGAATGGGAGAAGGTGTTAAAGATATTGTATAGAAATATTGGTTGGAACATGCTCGAGTTTCACCAAATTCAAGGGATGTGATACGACAAAGAGTATCACGAAATGTATATGAAATCCGTACAAAACATATAATGGAAATGACACAAGTACAATTGTTCATTAAATTCAAGGAGGATCATCGTGGATATAATATGTCAATCACTACATTTGTGCAACAAAAACCATGGTATGTTAGACCTATTACTATATGAGACACATGTTGTTGTCATTATCATGTGCAATTTCAATTATATTACGACACGTTTCTTGAATTTGGTAAAATGTTTTGAACAAATTCACCACCTCCGCCCACATTATGTGAATTCATATCTCAAACTATACATGAGAGAAATCACGATGAAGTATTTTATAATAAGAAATGTGTTAATGGAAAAAATTGTCATGGTTGTGGAAATCTTGTTTTATTCCACAATAAATACCCTATCGATAATGATCAGTCGCTTTCAAATGTAACCATTGATTGGAGAAGATATGAATACAACAATTATTCTACGAGTTCTAGTGATGCACATTCCAAAAGAATTGATTTGCGAGAAGATAAAATATGTGTGATAGATTTTCTTAAGAAATTTGAAAGTGAAATTTATAAATACACCAAGCATTCACATAGAGCATGATGGCAAGACCTTCAATTCAAACATTCTCGTGAAATTTTTCTAGCTGGAACAATTTTGTCTGTGGTTGATTTTGCAGAAAACTACACATTTGCTTCACAAATAGAGATTCAAAGTGAATACTATCATTTTGACCAAGTTTCAATATTTGTCCATGTTCTATATAGACATTCTCAACAAGATGTTGATGGCATTGAAAACACGTGTGATAATCGAGATGTGATTAAATAATATCACTTTTATATTAGCGATGATCGTACACACGATACACATTTTGTTCAACATTGTATTGAATTTTTTTTCTGTAATTCACTGAAAATTCGTAAAGTTAAATTCAATGAACATTGGATATGGTCGGATGGATGTGCGGGACAATTTAAATCTTCACGATTATTTTTTTGGTTATGTCGACTTCATAAAGCACTGAACATTAAACATCGCTGAAATTTCTTTGAAACTGGACATGGAAAAGGTGAACATGATGGCGCATGAGCATGCGTGAAAAGAGCACTTCGAAGATGGGAAATGAACCATTCTTCTAGACGATTCCATTCAGCTGCAGAGGTTGTACAATAGTGCAAATCACATCTAAGCCATGATTGTAGTCAACAGTCAAAAGATGTACGCATGTATGTACATGATTTTTTTAATTTATATTAATTGTCAATTTTAAAAAATGTATGTATTAACATTGAAGTATTTTTACACTAACAATAAAAGTTGTCATTTGTGATTTATCATTTATTGTGTAGGTTTTTTTGGCTTGTTGGGGTCCAATATATAGATAGATCAATACCATACGAGGCTAGCACCATACATGGGACTAGGGAACTTCACTCTATTCAAACAAAATCTTTCCAAAACATGTTTGCATTTGACACTAGAAAGCAATCATGTTTTTGTCATATTTGCACTGAAAATGTTGAATCTACAGAAGTTTGTGAAAACATAACAAACAACTACGTAAAACATTGGAAACACACAGAGATTAATCCAAAAGAAAAAATGCCACTAGCAAGCATAGAAGAATTAGAATAAGAAGAAATAGAAATATCATTTGATGGCGCTAGAATTTCAGATCTTGTTAGAGAAGGCAATGATGTTGTTGATTGTTCAATGTTGTCCATTAGCTTATGTGTATATAGTCAATTTAATTCACTTAAAAACTCTAACACCAATAGTAATTTGCACACGAGATGTTTTCACTGTGATTGCACCTTTAGACAACAAAAAAAATGTAAAATATTATTTGATGCGATGCACTAAAGGAAAAATGAAGTTATTGGAGGACTACAATGACAACGGATTTACATACGAGAGATGATCCATCATTTTAAAAGGCTATTTTTTTGCAGTAGACCCGTATGACTCAAAATTATGTTTACTTTCAGGATTATGAACCCGATGTTATATGTTGTCAGTATAGTCATTTAGTATGTGCATCTTGAATAAAATTGGTACAAGTTTCATCGAAAAAAAACTTAAAAAATAAAAAAATGGAAATTGTCCAAATATGACCATGAACGGATAATTGAGGATGACATTTCATTGCGATGTTTTTAACAATATCGTTTCTTGTTTTATGTTAAGATTGACTATCATGCTCAAAGATGGATTGATGTTTTAGAATTCAGAATAATTGTGTACTTAGTCATTTAGTATGTTACCTTATTAGAAGTCATTTTAATGTTATCTTAAAAGTCATTGAACTTTAATTTATTAGAATTCAGAATCAAGTTGTTAATGTTACCTTAGAAACTTCATGGATTGAACTTTAATTTATTAGAAATCAGAATCAAATTGCCAATGTTACCTTAGTAATAAAAAATATTAAAATTTAGAATCAAGCTGCTAATGTTACTTGAGAAATAAAAAATAATAGAATTCAGAATTAAGTTTCTAATGTTTCCTTGGTAATGAAAAATATAAGAATCCAGAATCAAGTTTCTAATGTTACGTTAGAAAATTCATGGATTGAGCTTTAATTTATTAGAATTTAGAATTAAGTTGCTAATTTTACCTGTGCTTGGATTTTCCCTATCAAAACTTCGTAACATTCCTAATTTTTCCCAACATTCATTCATATATTTGCATCTATCAAAACTTCTTAACATTCCTAACATTTTCTAACATTCATTTCTAACATTCCCCACATTGATTCCTAACATTCCCCACACATTGATTCTTAACATTAGATTGCACCTATCAAAACTTCCTAACATTCATAAAATTCTCAACTTCTCAACACTAAAAACATTTTACATCTACAAACATACATAAATTTAATAATACATACATTCATATATTTGCGCCTATCAAAACTTCCTAACATTTCCTAACATTCATTTCTAACATTCATATATTTGCACCTATAAAAACTTCCTAACCTTTCCTAACAAACATTCTTAACATTCATATATTCTCATCTATCAAAACTTCTTAACATCCATTTCTAACATTTTCCACATTGATTCATAACATTATCCACATTGATTTTTAACATTAGATTGCACTTATCAAAACTTCCTAACATTCTTAAAATTCTCAACTTCTCAACACTAAAAACATTTTACATCTACAAACATACATAAATTTAATAATACATATATTCATATATTTGCACCTATCAAAAATTTTTAACATTTCTTAACATTCATTCCTATTATTCATATATTTGCACTTATCAAAGCTTCCTAACCTTTCTTAACATTCATTCTTAACATTCATATATTTGAACCTATCAAAACTTCATAACATTCATTTCTAACATTCCCTACATTGATTCCTTACATTCCCCACATTCATTCTTAACATTAGATTGCACCTATCAAAACTTCCTATTATTCCTAAAATTCTCAACTTCTCAAGACTAAAAATATTTTACATCTACAAACATATATAAATTTAATAATACATGCATTCATATATTTGCACCTATCAAAGAGGTGCAAATAACATATGTTAGGAATGAAAATTCATTCCTAACATTCATATATTTTCACCTATCAAAACTTTCTAACATTTCCTAACATTCATATATTTGCACCTATCAAAACATCATAACATTTCCTAACATTCATTTCTAACATTTCTCACATTGATTCTTAACATTCTCCACATTGATTCTTAACATTATATTGCACTTATCAAAACTTCTTAACATTTCTAAAATTTTCAACTTCTCAACACTAACATTAACATTCCCCATTCCCACATTCACTCCTAACATTCCCCATATTCATTTTTAACATTAACATTCCTCATATATCCATTCTTAACATTGGATTGCACCTATCAAAACTTTCTAACATTTCTATCATTCTCAACTTCTCAACAACAAACATATATTATAATAATATATACATTCATATATTTTCACCTATCAAAACTTCCTAACATTTCTAACATTTACATATACATGTATATAATACAAAAAACAATATCTAAGGTCAATGTACATGTATATAATCCAAAAAACAATATCTAAGGTCAATATACATGTATATAATCCAAAAAAACAATCATGAACATGTCTATAATCCAAAAATAAGCTCCTCGATGTCCGAATCAACTACAATATATGCATAACAAAAAAAGAACAATATAAATAATTCTTTAAGTGGAAGTCCACCAATATCCTCCACTAGGGTCTTCCCTTGGACTCATAACAATCTACAACATGTATAAAAACAGATTATGAATACCATAAATTATTTAAACAATTTTAAACTAAAATCAAAACATTAAAACATTAAACTAATATATCAAAGAACAATACAATTATTAACAAAATTACATCAAATTTTCTTTCATCCAATGTAGTATTTCCTTTGCCTCTAAAAGGTAGAGGAGACCCAAGCTGCAACATGTATAAAAACAATTTATAAATTTTACAAATTATTTAAACTAAATTCAAAAAAAAATATATTAAACTTACAATCCCACCACTATCTTCCAATGGAGTCTTCTCTTTGCCTCGAAAATATCAAAGAGACCCAAGCTTCAACATATATAAAAACAATTTACAAATGTCAGAAATTATTTAAACTATTTAAACTTCTATATCAGAGAACAATTTAAGAACAATTCAAGAACAATTCAATTATGAACAAAATTACCTCAATGCCAATATCCACATCCATCAGAAAACCTATATCTTCACCACTAATTTCAATATGTTCTCTTCCTTTAAAATTTAAATTTTGTTAATAAATAAATCATAGTAAAAGAAAAAAAATAAGCTTAAGCAATTTACTTAAAACCGAAACAAAAAAAATAAAATCATTAGCTCACAATAGATGGAAATCATATAAAAAGTTCGAATCGAATGAAACCTGCATGGATAAGTCAAATTAACAATAAGATACATAGTTAAATTTAAAAACAAAAAATAAAATATCTTTCAAACATAAATATAAATATATGTAAGTACTAAATATATCTCTCAAAAATGCTCTTCTACATTTCTAGCATTTTGACTAGTGGAGACTTTGAAATTATGTTCATTTAAAAGTTGAGAAAACTGAAACCAATAAACATTTACATAACGTATTTATTACTATACATCAAAAAATAATTTATCATACATAGATATAATGTAAGTTCAATTCAAAATAAATAAATAAAGTTAATAGATTGAAAGTACAAAAACCTCTCTTATACTTGACGTGTCATTGGATATTCTATCCGAAGCTATATCACGACAAACCTTGGCATAGGCCTTTAGATCTTCAATGCCCATACAGTTTAACTCATCATTTGTTTTGTAAATAAAATCTTGCCGAATAGTGGCTTGAGCCCTTTCTCGACTCAATCTAACATCAACTCCTACAAATGCCGAAGTTAAACCTTCGGCAACATTATGCCTTGCAGTTCTCCCAACTTGTGATGTGGGCTCCATCTCCAATTTGTAAGTCACAAGCCTAGGTGGATGATATATCTGAGGTGGAGGTCGAAGAGCACTGAGATCTCTAAGAGCACCTTTTCGATTGTATATCCTCCTCTTTCCAAATACATAAAACTCGGAATGAATATTAGTATAGTCTGGCTTCATTCCTAAAAAAAAATTCGGCATAAAAAATCTAACAAAATAATTAGGAACCTCATCGTTCCATGGCAACCGACCATAGGCTGCAAGGAATCGATCATACAAAAAATGTGCAAGTTCAGGGTGCTTAAAATATTGCACTTTCAATGCTTTACACTTTATGCCCTCTTTGAAGTTAAACATTGAGTTGGCATGTTCTCTAGTCACTATTTCCTTCACAACAACCCACTTGTCTGGACCCATCACTTGTGCCTTTCTTATCTGCATCAAGGCAACAAAACCGTCTGTTGTTGGTCCAAGATATTCATATATCTCAATGAATTTTTGCAATGATTGCAAAACCATTTTTATATTTTGTTTGTTCTCTGGAGCGAGCTCCAAACTAGAAAGATCGTTTTGCAGCATGTCATAGTGAGTCCTACAACTTTCAAGGTTCGTTTGTTGATTACCAGTTTCCCATAAAAGCTCCTTCGGTAAATTTGATGGATAGGTCGAAATGGGTGTACAACCCTCAGCTAGTTGGACATATTGCATCCTAGCTTGACCTTCGCCACCCTGTGTAGGATGACGAGCCTCTTGTGAACCTTACTCTGCATCCACGCTTGTCTCCCGTACAAAAGGTCGAGATCCATGTTCACCCATAGAGGATAAATGAGAATCATCTCTATCACTATCGCCACATCGATGATCATACGAATGTGAACTATACAATAAGCTTGAATCCTGAGGTGAAGTCGACAATCTTCGATTTTCATTTGGGACACCAACTCTCGAAGAATGTGATGACCTCCTACGCTTCTGTCTCAAAGGCTGCTTCCTTTCCATTTGATATGATATCTACAAGTTTACACAAATATCAACTCATCACATATTAAAATTCTACATGTTAATTAATCAACTTCAAATATCTAGCTACTAAAAAAACTAAGATTTTAATAAGGACGTAGATGTCCCTAATATTATCTAATAGTTCTTAAAATGAATATAACTAATTTATTATCTATTTCCATTTGATATGATATCTACAAGTTTACACAAATATCAACTCATAACATATTTAAATTCTACATGTTAATTCCTCAACTTCAAAGACGTAGCTACTAAAAAAACTAAGTTTTTAATAAGGACCTAGATGTCCCTAACATTATCTAATACATCAACTCATAACATCTTCAAATTCTACATGTTAATTCCTCAACTTCAAATACCTAGCTACTAAAAAACTAAGTTTTTAATAAGAACCTAGATGTCTCTAATATTATCTAATAGTTTTTAAAATGAATATAGATAATTTATTATCTAATAGTTCTTAAACTGAATATAGCTACAAATATTTTCATTGTTCCATAAAATCATAAAAAAATTGTTCCATAATATTATCTAATAGTTTTCAAAATGAATCTAGCTAATTTATTATCTAATAGTTCTTAAAATGAATATAGCTACACATATTTTCTTTATTCCATAAAATCATAAAAAAAATTGTTATCGATTTAAATTATTAAGATATGTGGTTACAATGTAAGCGCTCAAAAATAAAAACAATTAAAATTATACTAATCATCTTTATATAGTAAGCCACACAAATACAAACAAAGCAAGAAGTAAGCAATGCTAATTATAGAGTTAATCTTGGAGTAGTGGGATAAAAATTTTGATTTATTTTGTATTAACTACATGCGACATATAGGTACACTTATTAGCAATATAAATACTTATCATAATAAAAGACATGTTATAACAAAATAAAGTATAGGAAGCAATGGCAGAATTAAATTCCAAACAAAAAGATGTTGCACTCCGTCCATTTGGACAGAATTCATGTACTCTGTCCACATGGATAGAGCGCATGAATTCTATCCATTTGGACAGAGTTTATGCACTCTATCCAAATATTAACTATCTAATGATAAATTTGGGTAATAGTACATACATTGAAGAAGAAACAAGTAAAAACATTACTATTTTCGCTTCCTCTAAATTTTATGTGTAGATATCAATCGTGGAGTAATTGGAGTTATAGATTAGATCAATCATATCTATAACTCCAAATACTCTGCGACCCATATCTACAAATAAAGTTAAATGATCATTTTTTGTATAAATGACACTGCGACCGATACCTACAAATAAACTCGATCAACAAAGGAAGCAAAACAAACCAACCACTGAAAAAACGAACAATACTTGCAAACAATGTACAAAAAGTTATAGTATGAAAAGTGTAATCATCAGAATTTGGATATTACTTCATATTAACACAGGTTGTAATCAGTTCAACTTAGAGCTTATGTATAAATAGTTTACTTTGTATATATTATTTCTATAACGCTTTGTATATGTTAAAGCTTAACCAAAAACAGATCTTACTTTTATGAATGCAGAGTTGATCTTTGGCTATTTATAGGCTTAATAATCAGATCAATCAGTACAATATCCTAATATAATGGTAAGTATAAACTATAACTAATAATCATTATACAGGTTATTTGGGATTATTTTATGACATATATTAATGGAAATGATACTAACCTCAGTGTAATAATAATTGTTATTTGTAATTAAGGTATTTTATATTAAAAATACATCGTTTAAACAATCAGTAATCGATAATATTTGGTATTTTATGTGTAATAATATTTTTTTTGTTTATGATTTATTTAAAAACAACTAAAATCCCTTATGCTAAGTAAAGTGATTAGGGAGGGACAAAGTTGATGAACTCTGCATGGACAAAGTTCATGAATATCTTCATCATAATACATATGAACTAAAATTAAAATTAAAAGAAATCTACAATATCCTAATATAATGGTAAGTATAAACTGTAACTAATAAGCAAAAAACAACTCAGAAATCCCTTATGCTAAATAAAGTGTAATAATATTTTTTTTGTTTATGATTTATATAAAAACAACTAAAATCCCTTATGCTAAATAAAGTGATCAAGGACAAAGTTGATGAACTTTGCATGGGTTGTTGAACTCTGTCCATGTGGAGAAAGTTCATCAACTCTGTCCATTTGGACAGAGTTCATCAATGAATATCTTCCTCATAATACCTATGAACTAAGATTAAAATTAGAAGAAATCCACACTACTAATTAACATATGCAAACTTTAAGATAAAAAAAAACTATAAACTAAAAAAAAACTACGACGAAAAAGAAATTTAAGCCATTGGCTACGAAAAGCCATGAATCACTTGTTCAACGTTCGAATTATAAAAAAAAATGCAAAAAAAAACCCTGAATACCTGATAAGAAGATAGCAAAGCACGAACAGGCCACGAACAAACCCTCCAAGCTCAGAACACGAACATACCTCCACGAACAGACCTCCACGCCGAACAGACCTCCATGCCGAACAAACCTCCACGAATAGACCTTCACGTTGACAAGGTGCCAGACAGGTGGCAGGGTGGCAACGTATACGTCAACGCAAAAAAGGAGGGACTGTAGGCAGAGGTGAGGACGGGGATGACAGGCGACAAATTGGGTGGCAGAACAGGTACAACAGGCGACCAGGCAGACAAGCACGATGGGGTGGCGGAACAAGCACAACAGGGTGGCAGGACATGCATGAAGGGGTGGCGGGACATGCACAATGGGGTGGTGGGGTATGCACGATGGGAAGACAAAAAACGACAGTAGGCAGAAACCATGAAAATGGGGCCGCAACCGACCTTTTATGCAGAATAATTGTTCGACCGAATACACATTGAACCACAGGTTAAAATTACCGGTCGACTATGCGTTCCGTCAAATTAAACGGTTCCCATTAAAAAGTATTCGGCCGAATAAAGGATCCGTTATTCGACCGAATAACTATAGTTATTCGGCCGAATAAAAATATTATTTGGTCGAATAATTATAGTTATTCGGCTGAATAATGTCTGCTATGTTGCTCGAGCACTCGATTCTCACGGAAATGTTACCCAACTTCGTGTTTTCACCCCTTAGCTTACAAAAAATGGGTTTATGAACCATTTGATTCGTATAAACCCACACATTAGTGTTATGTTGATAATTATATATAAGGAATTTTCATTATCACATAGTTCTAAAATAAAAATTTGGAAGTTTATAATTTTTTTTATGACCCAAATTAGAAGAATCTGTTTTTTCTTAAAGTTTTAATGAAAGTAAAACAAGACCAAAAGAGTACATCCAAATCCTATTACAACTTTATTAGAAAATAAGTCAACTTTGCAATAATCCATTCTGCCATATATCACCCAACAATTCCCTCATTGCTTTTCACCATTATACAATTATTGACAAAGATTAACGCACAAAAAAAAGTGGATCTAAGAATGTTATTACATCATGCTGTAGTATATAAATAAATATCGGTCATGCCACTCTAGTGACCAATAATTCAATCTAGAAACCATTTACTCTTCCATGCCTCATCTAATAATCTTTATTGTTTTTTATCATTAGAAAAAAAAAATTATATATGTATATATATATATATAATCTTGACTTAGTAAGACAATTGGTGAATAAAGCTTCTTGTTTTGGGACAAGAAACCCTTAATGCAATGAACTTGATTACTAAAATCAAGGTGTACAAACCATACTCCCTAATGATCTTCACCGATCCAACAATTCTAAAAAAAACTTTAAAAAACACAAATTTCTCATACTTATACTCCTGAAATTTATGAATATATTGTCTTCACACTGCTCCAAAACAATACAATACGCTGGTGATAGTTTGGTTGTCCATGATTAGTTGACTTCTAATATATTTTTTAATTTATAGTTGTTTTCCAATGTTTTGTAAATAATATTATTATTTTTATTTATCACTTTATTAGTCCTTTCCATATAGGGAATACAACGATCATAACGATCATCGTGATTATTAATTTTATTTTTTTAAATAGTAATTTTTTTTAGTTTACGAAATTCAATTTTTTTTATTGGTTGATGAGATTGATTTAATAAAATAACCCTTTATAGAAATGGCATTTTCTTTTTTAAAAAATAACGCAAAATCAAATAAAATTGAAAAAAACTTAAAAATGTCACATCTATTTGCATTAAGTTTTGACATTGGAAGGACATGCTGTCATCTAATTTAAGTTCCTAACATTCTAAATGACATCTTGTTATTGATCTCATCTCTGGTTTGAGATCTCCTAGTTATTTGCATTAACCATTAAGTTAAATTTATGAAATAATGACATGTTGTCATCGATCTTGCATTTTTCCATTAATCCACATAGCTCAACCAAATTGGGCTCGAAGCATGCTCTATAAGTATTTTGAATCAACATACACTTTCAAGTTCTGGAAAGTGGATTTCAAAGGGAAACACAAAATAGAGAATTTTTTTGCATTATTTAGTGTGGTTTTATGGACAATAACATGGATAATATATCCATATATCTTAGTTTACACACATAATCTTTTCTCCTTCCAATTCCTTGATGTAATGGATAAGTTACCCAAGTAACATAAATAACCTATATTAAACTTTTTTCCAATTCCTTGATGTAATGGATAAGTTACCCAAATAACATGAATAACCTATATTAAACTTTTTTCCTTTCAATTCTTTCTGTGTACTGCAATGGAT
>LPNX010309544.1:135884-238723 GCA_001517045.1 Pseudotsuga menziesii | reverse complement strand
AGAGAAGTAAATATAAGGACTTGAATAACCTATATTAAACTTTTTTCCTTTCAATTCTTTCTGTGTACTACAATGGATAAGTTGCCATGATTAATGATTATGCGTTATATTCTCATAAACTAGTACTTTGGCCTAGAGAAGTAAATATAAGGACTTGCACTAGTTGTATTTAAAATTAATACAAAACTTATATTTCATCACTAATGTTCACCTTAAGATAGACTTGCATAAAGGTAAGAATGGTACTGAAAAAAATCCTTAAAAACATCAAAGTTACATCGACATTTAGGGAATCCTAATATGCTAGAGTACTTTAAGTGCGAAGGAGTGTATAATAAAGAAGTTTGATATTACTTGAGACAAAAGAGAGGATCATATTTGAAGGTAAGGTCATATTTTAATTGGAAGGGATATTAATGGCTTAACTCTATTGTATTGACATGCTAAAATAAAGAATGTTTTTCATTTGAGGATTAAAAAAAACTCATTTCACCAAAATAAAATTAATACATATCTTACTATTAACAGTTTAATCCTTAGATTAAAAAGATGAATACTATTATAATATGCTATCATTTTTTAAGACTTTATTTACATATATCTAGAACTTGATCAAAGAATCATTAAAAAATGAAATATATGCACATTGTTTCATTTTGAAATAAAATTGTAAAACAAGTTGAATATAGCATAGTGGTTTGAACAAAAGCAAACCTTTTTTTCCATATAGGGATCAATACAAAAAAAATAACATTCTTCAACCTAAATAACTACCTCATAAATCTCAAAACACCATGGTATTGGCTTCCTGAATCTTTCAAATGCTACCTCATGCTTAAAAGATATAATTTATGTTTAAATGGAACAATCGTGCAAGCTAATCTAACCAAGAAGAGTATACACACTAATAAAATACTATAGAACAATTTTCACTCTAGAATTTCAAGAGGTTTACATGAACAATGTTAGTAAGTCTTTGTAGTAAAAAAATCTATTAACAACGACCATAATGGGGTTCCATAAATACACCCAAAAATACTTCACAATTGGAAGTCACAACTAGATATTAATCTCATTTTATGGGATGTAGGGAAGATAGTCTAGTTTGATCCCATTAACAGTGGTCATAATGGTCAAAGGTAAGATTAATGAGGTTTTAATATCCGATTTTGATATTGGTGCTCAATTTATTCCTCAAGAGTTATCGTTGTTGAAAAATACGAACTATGTTGTGGAAAAGATGTCCTTTCTTATAGAAATTATGTTGTTGAAAAATACGAACTATGTTGTGGAAAAGATGTCCTTTCTTATAGCAATTATGATTAAATTCCACGATATAAATTAGATCCATATTTTTCATGGAAACTAAGTTCCAATGGAATAAATGCAGAATCAAGTTTTAATTTACCAAATATAGTCTCCCTCAAATACTATTTTAATAACTACTTATAACTACTTATTAATATGTTACACCAAGAAAAATTCTTGCAAAAACAATTATTCAAAAAAACATTGAGTTAAATGAACATTTCTTCAACATACTTTGTAGCTTCTCAAACCACTTGCATCCTTTTTAATGCCTAGTTTCGCATCTCTATTTATGCCGACATTAGCACCATGTTTTGCTACTACTTTATAGCCCAATTTATCGTCCATTTTTACTCCCACACTAGTGCCACATTTTGCTTCCCGTTTAACTCCTTGGCTTTCTTCTTATTTTGCTTCCTCATGAGCGCCTAATTTAGCTTCTCATTTAGCATCCATTTTTTCTCCTTTGTTGGCCACTAGTTTAGCTTCTGCTTTGGCGTCCAAAATAACATCAAAATTTACTTCCAACTTAGCGCCAAGTTTTGCTTCCAATGTTGCTTCTAGATCTAGAACATAGTGGGCTTCCCTTTTATATCCTGTATTTGCTTCCTTATTAGCACCACATTACGGTTTAACACTTACAACCATATCCAATTGTGTGTGAATATATTTATTATATCAAATTATTATAATTATTCATTAATTTCAATAGTTCTCATATATCATTTACTTCATAATTATGAAATAACATAATGAAACATTCAAATTAATTGTAGATACAATTATTGAAATTAATCGCATAACATTTATGAAGAAATTTAACAGAAACATACAACATTTATCCAAAGTAGTAATATCATCATATATATTAATTTTCCATGAAAAGATCATCAACAACTTCCAATATATATAAATTTATAACATAATAACGATAACATCACCATTATTTTTCAACAAAAGAAGTGAAATTATAAAACATCATTGCATCAATAACCTATCATACAAATCATCATATTAAGGTTAAAAAAACAAGTGAGCGATATATATAGTGAAAAATACCAATATCACAAAATATTTCTTTTATATCCATATCTAGAAAAGTTAAAATGATCAACAATAATCAAAGTTTATATTTCAACATGAATCCACCATACAAATAAAAAAGAACCAAAATATAATATGAACTTGGATAATCACAAAAATAACAATATGTGTCTATTAACATGAAAAAATCAAAATAAAATCCACAATCTCAATAGTAGCATTAATGGATACCATCATCATCCTCATCCTCATCCTCATCCTCGTCATCTATCCCAACATCATATCCATCATCATTTTCATTTGATCCATTTGTTTCATTATCATCAATATCTTTCTCTGGTAAATCGGTGACAACATAATCAGGATCACCACCTATGTAGTCATCTTCACCATTTTTCTGCAAATACCAAGAAATAATCAATTTAAAGCATTAGTATTGATTTCATTACATAATGCATATTCTGTGTTATATTGCACATATTAGTGTGATAATTTATGCATTCTCACGAGTTTTCCAACCATGAATATAAACATCATCTCATCAACAAACAATAACCACACATATCAAGTGTATCCACAACCATGCATACACACATGTACACCATAAATTTTCATATCACAATAGAAGAAGACATAGAGGCAATGAAAAATAGGCATCCCCATGATTATATATAAAGTAAGAAAAATATGATATCACATATATTATTCTTTTTGAACCCTATTTTTGTCTAAAGTTGTTATATCATTAAATATATATATACAACATGTTATTCAATCTATATCTTCAATAGCATATTAACTATGGTTTTCATCTCTCAATCAAGTTCATGAATTGTTTACATTGTAATCTAAGAGTAAATTTAATATAACATGCTTGATAATATCCCCTCATAAACATGACTAAAAGAATATTATCATATATATAGTTTTTAACATAATAATCATATCATTGGTATAACAATTGCAAAGCTTCGCCGAAGTCATGTTATCCAAGTACCAGTAGGAAGTAACAAAACTCAATTCTGTTACTTGGAATTCAGCAGGTATCCTTGAATGACCATCAGATGCAAGTTGAAACTCACCATAACTCAAAAACTAAGGATTGAATCGACAAAACATTAGTTAAGTTGGATTTGTGACATCCGAGTACTGTTAGGGACACCCCTACTCGATGGTTTCATGGACTGAAAGTTGTTTATTTTGACAGTTTTTTAAACTAGAGTTTTGCTTAGTGACGTATAATGCAATTTCTGCATGATAGGATAATATTTTGAAAATGTGTCAAGTGAGTGCATGGGATTCATAGTCATGCCTCCATTTCCCAAACATAGTTGTAGGAGGAAACAAAACAAAATTCTATTGCTCGGTTTGGATTTTATGCCCCTGGTTGAAATTTGTCTGGTGTCTCTTAATGGCCCTGATAAGTGAGAAGAAACTCGATAAAAAATCCATGCCTCCGATGGACACACTGTCAGTTTTGTTGGATGCGTGACATTCAAGTACCACTAGGGACAACCCTGTCAGGTGGCTTCATGGACCCAAAGTTATCTATTTTGTTGGTTTTCTAAACTAGGGTTTTGCTAAGAGACGTGTAGTGCAATTTTTGTATGATAGGATAAGGTTTTGAAAAATGTGCCCAACGAGTGTGTGGGCATCGCAACCATCTCTCCCTTACCCAAACACACTTGCAGGAGGCAACGAAACTCAATTTCCTTGCTCGGTTTGGTTTTTATGCTCCTGGTTGAAATTTGTCTAGTGTCCCCGAATGACATTGGTAAGCAAGATGAAACTCACCATAACTTGAAAATTGAGGCTTCGATGAAAAAACAGTAAGTTCTGTTGGATTCACGACACCCGATTACCACTAGAGATACTCGTGTTTGGTGGCTTCATTAACAAACAGTTGTCTATTTTTCGGTAGTGCCTCTAAGGACACTCTTTGCATATTGAATTCAAATTCTAATGATGTGGCAAGGAATTCTCCAATTCCTACTTATTATCAAGTAATCATGTTATTTCCATGAAGCATGCAAAGGTATCTCCTTATACATTATTTTCTTATTGCAACTCTATTATTGGCATGTAACATATGCTCTCATGTCTAGGAAAGAAATAAGTGAATCTATGCGTGTTATGAGGATATTTTATTTGTATAAAATTATAAATCTTGATATTTGAAATCTTATTTGATGCAATAACCTCCCAGTGACATGCATTCAACATTGGTGGAGTTGAACACTACCAAAATTACTTGCTCTAGTCCAAAGACCATCACCACCATCATTATGCACATTCACCACTCACACACATCACTCTCCTATCCAAATATTTGTTCAAGTTCTACATCATTCTCATGTGTGGCACTTTTTCAAGCCACTTGACTCTTACACTAGTCATATTGGTAATTCCAAACCCAATAATTCCAAATGATGAATGTAAGTTCTCCACAAAGGTTACACGGTTTGTAAAGAAAAGAATAGAATAGTAAGCCTTGTGTGCAGGTCATTGACAGTCATAACTCACTCATATAGACGAACTCAATGTAGTGACAATAAATTTCTTGACACAATGTTCATAATACATGTGTTTTTTGTTGATGATATATAGTACAAATCAATTCTTTTAGTGGATTATTTATAGACATTAGTAAATCACTCTATGACTCCATGCTTATGAGCATATCAATTCAATGTACATGAAACATAACCCGCATATGTAGGTAAACTGTTACAAGGCCCCTATTAATTCTCATATTACAACGTCACCCTTATGAAAAGCACATAACAACATTAGTCATAGTAATTGAACTTGAATAAGATTCATTAACTATGTGTCAAGCACTAACCACCTATCAAAAGCAGGTGCTTCCATACACATTTTTATATGGGCATGTGTGAACATCCATCCCAAATTAATGGCCTTGACATATTGCACTAATTAACACCAATATTGCAAATTACGTCAATCCGCTTGGGGAAGCATGTCACCTTTTAGAGGGTCCAAACCCTAGTGCGGGCAATAGCAGCTCCCCACTTCACCAATCAAGCTCACCTCTTATGACATTGCTACCAAGCAATAAGTCAATGGATAATAGATGATAAGTCAAATATCTATATGATGGCTGGGTATAAGTTCTTACTACGTAGTATTTAATCTTCACAATGGATTTTTTTTACATGCATTGATTAACAGTAATCTAACCAATAGTTTACTCATGTTCCAAGTTATTTATGCATATGCAAGTTATTAATCTCTTTGTTCTGCTTACTATGCCAGGTTCCATTGGTTGATGCATTGGACAACTCCTTTCATAACATTCAGCTACACCCACAGATGATGTCTTAGCTTTCTTGTTTTCATTTTAATAGTTCTTACTAGGGCTTTACTAGCCTTGAGGAATTGGGAGACTATTTATACTATTGATCCCATTCATGAATGTAATAATGTTTTTACTTAGAGTTTTTAGATTCCATGGGCCTTACCATAACCTAATCTCATGGTACTATGCCAAAGACTTAGTCCCAAAGCACGATGGTGTAAGTTTCCCAAGGTGTACAAGGGTATGTAACCCATCGTTGATTATAATGCAAAGGATATAAGTTATAAAGCAATGTTTTCTTGATATAATACAATGTGTAAGATATGACATGGTCTATGCCATGATTTTCATGATACATTAATATATGGGTTGTTCGTTGGAGTTTTAACACATGGTTTGAGTTGATGTTGATACATGAATGCAATGATTAAGGGCCATAATTGACATGGCCATGAGTTATTATGTGCTACCTTGGTTGACTTAAATGTTTGTCCTGGCTGCGAGTTGATAGTGCAACCAGGTTCCTTGAGCTGGCTTGAGAATTAATCTCGGGCTTACGCTTGTATGGTGATATTGCAAAGGTTTCATAGCGGTTTAAAATGTTCTTTTGGTTGTCGAAAACCTTTGTTAGTTTCATTTGGTCATTTTGGTCTATAATCGATGAGATCCAAAGCTCTGCTCTGTAAATGGTTATGGAATTAGGGTTTTTGGTGTAAAATTGTTATCATTGTGTTAATGGCATTGTGATTATCCCCTTTTGAGGTGTTTCAGGCTCCCATGACTTTCTCGGTGGTCTGAATTCCAATTCTTGCACCTCAATGAACATGCCATTTCTTCCTCCATGCATAGTGCCTACTAACAGATGAGAAAAATCCCAGAACTTGTATTTGTGTTTTTATATTGTATAAATGCAGGGTTTACATTTTTGCTGATAGAAAAATGTTGTGGGTGCAAAAAGAGGAGGGATAAGGGCAGCCCCAGAGGAGCCGACCCCTAGTCCTCTCTGCAACTTGCCAAGGTAAGATTATAAGGTTTATAAGACTTTTTTCAAATTTTCTTTTTTGTTATTTTGAAGGTTCTGACTGTAACTTGAAAAATTTTCATGTGGAGGGCGCTGGAGAGGGAGGCAGTAGGGTCACTTTCTCCTAGGCCTACGTTTTTAAACACCTTGGGTAACATAACACATCCCTATCTCTGTGCTTCTCCTTCGAATTATGGTTTAAAGTACTTATCTTGTATGTGTTGATGCAGGTACTTTAACCCGAGATTGGAGGATCCGAGAGGAGAGGAATCCAAATATGCATAAGATAAGTTTAACATTCGTTCAACCCAAGGGGTTTACCCTCTGTTTAAAAAGGATTTATGACCTTGTTTCTTTCTGAGGGTTTAGGTGTATTAGTTTTACAATCTTGTGTGTATTGCGATGACACTGTGGGTGCCATCGTGGATGGTCTTACCTCCACATCGCTAGTTCTGTTAAAAGAATTATATGTGGTTTTTAAGATAGGTGGAAGCCATCTGAGATGTACTTACAGTCACTTTATATTCACACTGTTATGAACCCAAATGGAACTTCTCCATCTAAGTGCCGACATTCATTATGTTGGTACAAAAAAGGACATTTCAGGATTGAAGTTTGCCAAAACACTATAGATGGGCACGACAATATATGCATTTATCCTTCGACCAACTTGCCATTTTAATTTTCTAAGTATGGATTGGTGTATGCGACTATCTTCATTGAAAGTCACGTACATACGCGACTATCCTTGTTGAAAACTCATGTACTGTATGTGACTATCTCCATTACAACCCGTGTATAGATCTGTACGCGGGTTTCCTTTAAGAGACTCGCATGTCATACGTGGGTTGCTTATATTAATAGTCACTTACACCTCCATTCGACATTAAAAAATATAAGTCATGATTATTGGAGATTAGTTGAGCCGTAATCATTAACTATATTCTCAACTGTCTCAACCTCCTCAACCTTTTAAATTTCTCTATTTCCCAAAGTATAAATAGAGGCCTTGGGGAGGGCATTAATAAATCAATTTTGGAGAGCAAAGTTATGCTGGTGGTATATCTTTAGAATTCTTGGAGCAACAGAACTCAGAGTCCTTTGGTTGCAGAGGAGTCCTTGTCTCAGGCGTTGGGTTGTACACTTATCTCATTCACTGATTGTTAATAAAGATAATTCTTCTTCCAACATTGTGTTGAGTCTCTTTCATGTATTAGGGTTTGATGAATATATTTGATTAAGCACTATATATGCTGTTTATCTAACCTGTTATATATACATGTATAAGATTGTACTTGGAGAATTTTCTCTTTGCAGGTGAAGGAGGTGCATCCTTGAAATATTTGGAGAGAAGCAAAGGGGAAGAAGATAAATCTTGGATCAACCGTCGGTAATCAGGTGAGTCCAATATTTCTTCCTATTTTCTTTCTGCATTTAACTAAAGCTAATTGTCCACAAGTTTTAGAAGTAAGTTGGTAACCCTAGGCCCTAGGTTATAAGGGTGTTTATGCCTGAACAACAGAACTGGCGACTCCACTGGGGAGCCCAGATTGCTGTGGGTTAACTCTGTAGATCCGTGACCAGTCTTTGCTTTGATTCAGTGTGTCGTGTCTTGTCTTGGTTCATACTTGCAGTGGTGTTTGAAGACATTTGTAATTTTTCTCTTTTTTGAAAAATTTAACTCCTGTACGTGGGTTGCTGTGCTACACAGTCACGTACAGAGGTCTGTGTACACAGGTTGCTCTATTGCACAGTCACTTACAGTACGCTGGTTGCTCTTGTACACAGTCGGGTACAAGCTTGAGCAACAAAATTTTTGGGTTAGGGTTTGCTTGTCCCTATCCCTCTGTGGATTTTGTTTTGCTTAGTGGTCTTTAATTTTAACATTGCACTATAAGTTTGATTACCTTGTTAGCCATACTTTGTGCTTCCTAGTAAGCCCTTGAGTTTTTATTGCTTGGATTATCTTTCTGTTGGCAACTTGAAGTGGATTTTCCTGTTGGGTGAGAGGTTCGAGTGCTTGTCTGAATCAGTGATCAGGGTTCTAGACACTGTTTTATCCTTTTCTATCTCTAGATAGGGTCGATTTGTCACTTTCCTTTGTTTGATTTCAGTGATTTCCATTCATTGTGTCTTCCCAAGTCTTCCTTAGGTGGTTGATCTTTGGTTTTATGAATCTGCTTTGCTTCATTTTGCTTACTTTATACAGTTGATTTATTCAAGCATACTCAAGAATTGTGCATTTAGGTGCATATTAGTTTTTGAGGAATTTGAAAAGTGAAAAGAAAACATTAGAAGCTTTTGCATTTGTTTTGCATAGAGTAGTTTTATTATCAGTTTTTAAAATTAGATCTCAAAAATTACAAAAATATAGTCTTAATTTTCTCTTTATTAGTTGCATTTTCATCAGTTTATATTTACAAAATAGAGAAAAAAGAAAAAGAGAAGCTTATTTTAAGTAGTGATCATTTGCTTTGAAATTCATTTATACACATGTTATTTTTACATTTCTTATCAAGTCAATAACATCATAGTCTTTCACTCCACTTTCCTTCTGAGTAAAACATAGCCCTTAAAATTAACGCTATAATTAAAATTTATTAGTAATTTTTGTTTTATAGGGCCATACACCTACTAGCTTAGGCTAGACTTGTGGGATAGGAATTTTAAACTCCCCATAAGTATTTAAATTCAGACATAGTGGGCCAATCGATAGGTAAATCATTCTCTTTATGGATAGTATTTGGGAAGCTCCTCTCAAATGGGAGTCAAGCATGAGGCCGCATGGAGGCATTGGACTGAGGAGATAACCCTCTGATTCCTTGTCGAAATGTAAACCAAGGTTTTTACGCATCTGGGGATTTTGTCCTAGACAGAGTTTTGGGCTCAGCTACCCTGCCCATGCGTACAAATTAGGCTTGCGACTATCCCCCCAGACTATTGGTATAGTTAAGGTAGCCTCTAGTCTCTTGACATCTAGGGTTCATGCACAAGTAAACCGGAAGGCTATTTCTGGTTCACCTTGGATGGGCTTGGAAGGTAACCCTTGTTGAAAGTGTAGGAGGGCGGTGGGTGATTCCTCTGCTTGTGCCTAAGAACCTATTCAAGGACGCCAAGGAACCGTCTTTCAGCTTTCTTCGGGAAAGCATATCTTTTACCCTTTCTGACTGTTGAGACTTTAGGAATTTTTGTAGTGATTGATCTGTGGTTTGTCTGTGTTTAGCTCACCTTAGGGTTTGAGAAGTCAAATTTACAATCGTGGAGGAAAAACCTATCAGAAGGTCACAAAGGTTGCAAAACCTTCCTCCTCTTATCACATTAGAACCTCCACCTCCCCCTCAAAGGCAGATATTGGAAAGAGACGGTTCATTTGAACCGATAGGAGTCAGTGAAGTTCCGGGTGAACCAAAACTTAGGGAAAACCATCTTAATTTAAACACAGTTGAGATAGAAGAATTGTAGGCTGACGAGTTTGCAAGGAATTTTAATACACCTCTAACTGATTTAAATGGTCCAGTGATCGTTCAGGTTCATTCTTTTGATCCACCCATGATTGGTGTCCCTGTGGGCAGGATAATGTCTACTGTAGGAGAAAGTTATTTTATCTTCACCTCAGTCGCTCCGACTGAAGGGGTGCTACCTCCCCCGGTTAGTACCCCTAGAACAAACATACCTACTACGCCCTTAACTCCAGTGAGCCGAGTGGTTCAACCACCGGCTCCCACAAGTCTAGCAGGTGCTTCTGGTGGAATGGTCACTGGGATTCCTAGTGTACCTACTGTACCTACCTCCTTCGCACAAACTACCCAGAGTGGTCCTACAGGATCCTCAGCTTTTGTCCAAGGATTTCCTTGGAATGGGGGGTACATTCCCCCATCCACTCCATACGTAGGCCCTACACCCTATTATGTAGGGGTGCAGTTTGGAAACACTAACCCTTATGGTCAAGGTTTCCAAACCCCAATTTCTACTCTGTTCACAAGCTCTCCCTTTTCACTTTTTATCGGAGGGATACCTGCTCCTGTATTTCAAACCCCAGTTTCGATTGGGGCAGCCAGAACCTCTTATATTGCACCTTACACAAACAATCCTGTGGCTTATGGATGGAACCCTTTTCAAAGCAACCCATCCACTTCACAACCGGTAGCAGGGGCAACCCCACCTTCACAAATGGGAACACGGGGGCAGGTCTCTCTAATCCCCAAACTGGTACTTTTAGTGCTTTGGTTAGACCTAAGCTTCCTTTCCTGGCAACGTTAAACTTGCCATGTTTGTCTAAACTGATGAATGACCTGGTGAGGCATGATCCCTCCTGACTACCTGTACCTACCAAGTTGCCTTCGGACATCCCAAAATTTGAAGGCAAAGTTGGTGAAGATCCTGGGGCTCATGCCACCACTTTTCATTTATGGTGCTCTTCCAACTCATTGAATGAAGATTCAGTTCGGTTGAGGCTGTTCCAAAGAACCTTGAAGAGTACTGCAACAAAATGGTACATTGAGTTTCCTTCTGCTGCGTTCAACAGTTTTTGGGACTTGGCTAATGCTTTCCTTATTCACTTCCAGCTTCCTGTCCGATATGATTTCAGAATGGACTTGTTGTCTACCTTTCGATAGAACAAGGCCACCCATATCTTGGATCACATCCAAGAGTGGAGGAGGCAGAAGAGCCTTATTAAAGCCACTATTCCTCCCAAGTTCTTACTAGAATGGTTCCTTAAATCCCTATTGCCTTATATATCTAAGGACGTATCTACTTCAGGAGTGACGAATGAGGAAGAAGCTATCCTCAAGGCCCAGCAACTTGATTTGATTTATTCTTAGTCTGGGATCTTATATGAGATTATCTTTGATGCATTGAGGCCAACACACGATGCAGAGAAACCTAAGCCTAGACCCCATGCCAATGGTGTGGTTGGTTCCATGAATTCTCTCACTGTAGAATCTTTGGCCAAACAACTCCATTAGCTCTCCGTAAAAAATTCTATGGTGGAGGCAGTAAAGGCTGCCCCCTCACCCCAAAATGCAAATGTTTTTGCATAGACCTCTCAGAAGGGAAATCAGCAGGCTGATGGGAAAAAGAAGAAAGGGAAGAAAGGGGAGGGAAATCAAAACAAGCAGAAACCCGCAAATAATGCTGATGGGGGCAAGAAAGAAAAGAAGAAGGTGAAATTTCCATGTAAGTTGTGCCATGAATATCACCTCATCGATATTTGTCCCCTTATGGAACAATCTTAGAAGCTGATAAAATCTCAACAATGGGCTATCCTAAAGGACCCTTTTTCCCAAGGACAGAATTCTGCTTCAGCTTCGAATGAAGCAGGAGGCACCCCAAATTCCCCTGACCCCAATTATATCAACATGGTTCGATCTCAAACTTTACTATAGACTAGGAATAATAACTATGAAAAAGAGACCTCGGAGAAGGGTAATTCCATAGGTGAAACTTCTAACCCTCTTATGATTGAGAAACCTACCGAAATTATGCCCAAGATACCGAAAGGTGTCTTTAAGAAGACCTTGCATAATCCTAATTCTAGGGATGCATCCAACTACTCCATAGTTGAAGACTTGTCCCAGACACCTTGTGCAATGCCAGCTTTAGAGGTGTTGCAGAGTTGTCCCACCCAGTGGGATGCACTCTTAACAGCCTTAGGCAGTATGGACTCATTGAGTCTCATGGTGAAATTTCACTTGTATGATGTCAAAATTCGCCTACCTTACCATGTAGCCTTATCGATAGATGTCATCCATGGTGGAAAGACCATTGGAAGGGCAGTTGTCAATGAGGGTGCTTCTACATGTGTTATGTCCTTGTCATGTTGGAAAGCTCTTGGATCCACAAAGCTTGTCTCGTCAAACACCCTATTTACTGCTTTCAATGGAAGGTCATTCTGTTTGCATGGTATCCTACCGTCTTTTGAAATTAAGTTGGAAGGGAAAGCAATGTTTGTTTAGGTGGAGGTGATTGATGCACCTTTGGACTATAATTTTCTCTTGGGAAGAAGCTGGACTTATGCTATGTCTGCTATTGCATTAGCCGTCTTTCGGGTGGTAGTGTTTCCACACGAAGGGAAGTTGGTTACTATTGACCCACTCAATTTTAGTCGAAAATGCCTCTTGGAATCTAATGAGTCCACTGTACCATTGGTTGATCAGGCCAAACCTGTTGCAGAGAGCTTAAGTGTTGGAATGTATGCATAATTGATGGGCACATTTGATCTTCCAGCTCCAATTAATTATATAGTTTCTACTAGTGTGGGGAAATCCATAGCCATAGTTGTTGATAGGACTGATCCTTGGGTTCTCCCTTCCCACCATGAGCCTAAAGTGCCCTTATCAGCAGTGGAAGTGGCTTATCAAGCTATCAACCAAGCCACTGTTGATCCCATTCCGGTCCCCCTCTTAGTCTCAGAGGAATTGGAAGAAGCCTATCTGCCTTCTTAGGAAGAAAAATATTTGCATTCTACAGGTTGTTTAGATATGTTTTTACCTTCTAATGAAGCCATTCTGGAAGCCATGTGCGGACAAGATAAGATCTGTGAAGATCTTTTCCATCGATCCTATTTTCTTCCAGAGTTAAGCAGGATAGAGAATCAAGAGTTTCATATGAGACTGGCAGACGATGTTGATATGCCCGTTAATCCCTTACCAAGGGAAGGAATGTTTGCTGAGGGGAATATGACAAATATTTCTGCTACCATCCCTATCAACATCTTTGTAAATCCTGACGTTGTGGAAAATATACATATTGGTGCAAACTGCTCTTCTGAGGAGATTTCTATCTATACGACCTTGTTTAAAGAATTCCACAACGTTTTTGCCTGGTCATATGAGGAGATGCCAAGATTTGATCCATCTATAGTCGAGCATGATATACGAACATACCCTGACACTAAACCTATTTGGCAAAAGTTGAGACCTGTTAACCCACATAAAGTGGCGGCAGTAAAGGCTGAAGTGGAAAAACTGCTGAAAGCCAGTTTTATTTATCCCATAGCTTTAATGGAATGGGTATTCAACCCTATTCCTGTTGATAAGAAGCAAGGGACCATATGCGTCTGTACTGAATTTATATATTTAAACAAATATTATCCTGAGGATAACTATCCCATGCCATTTATAGATCAAATTATTGATGCTTGCGTGGGAAGTGAAGTTTTTTCATTTATGGATGATTTCTCCGGATATAATCAAATTCAAATAAAATCAGAAGACCAACATAAAACTGCTTTCATTTGTCCTTGGGGTACCTTCATGTACAAGAAAATTCCCTTTGGATTGAAAAATGCCGGGGCTGCCTTTCAGCGGGCAATGAATTTTGCCTTTCATGATATTAAAGCCATTGTCGAACTCTTCCTTGATGATCTACCTACACCTTCTCGTAAGAGGATTGACCATCCAGATTACTTGCATTTGATATTTGAACGATGAAGATACTAGAAAATTCGCTCAAATCCCCGTAAGTGTGTGTTCTGTGTTGAGTCAGAGAGACTGCTTGGATTCATTGTTTCTAACATAGGCATTTAGGTGGATCCGTTAAAAGTTGAGGCCATTGTAAATCTGCCTCATCCTCATTCTATTAGGAAGCTTCAGAGCCTGCAGGGAAAGTCCAATTTTCTTCGATGTTTCATTGTAAACTATGCCAAGATTACTAAGGTTTTCATGCACCTACTAAAATAGGACACCTCATTTGTATGGGATGAAACTGCACAACTCACATTCGAGGCATTGAAAAAAGCTTTGTTGTCGGCACCATTATTGCGTCCGCCAGATTACTCTAGGGATTTTATATTGTATCTAGCCGCGTCTGAATCGACCATAGGGGTAGTCCTAGTCCAGGAGGATGATAAGCTCCAAGAGCATGTCGTTTACTATCTTAGCCGTGCTTTAGCTGGACCTGAACTTAGGTACTCCCACGTCGAGAAGTTGGCCTTAGCAGTTGTTTATGCTGTTCAGAGGTTATGTCACTACATCTTACTAAGGACTACAATGGCAGTGGTAGATGTTAATCCTTTTCAATATGTTTTGTCCCGATGGATAGTTGGAGGCAAATTCAACAAATGGATAGTCATTCTCCAAGATTTTGACTTGGATTTTCAGTCTCTGAAATCCAAAAAATCCTTAGTTTTTGCTGAACTTATTGCAAAATTTCCAGTAGATGAAGATGTAGCTATTGAAGAAGACTCATTCCTAGATGAGCACATTTTTTTGATTTCCACCTCTAATCCCTGGTATGGAGATATACTTATCTATCTCCAGAATTTGAAGTATCCTTCAACTTTCTCGCTGGAGGAACAACGTAAACTATGCCTACATGCCAAGAGCTACCTCATCATAGGAGATACTTTATACCGTAGAGGGGTAGATTCCATTTTGCATTGATGTCTTACCCATGAGGAATCAAATATTTTCCTGAATGATGCGCATAGTGGAGCATGTGGGGGTCATTTATCTGGGTTAGCAATGGCCCAGAAAATATTACGTGCTGGTTATTTTTGGCCCACAATATTTAAATATTGTGTGGAAGTAGTGAAGCGTTGTCACCCTTGTCAGCTTTATACCAGAAAAATGCGGTCACATCCCACTCTATTATTCCTTGTCATCTCAGTGGGCCCCTTCATGAAGTAGGGGATTGTTTACATGATGTGTAACCCAGCCTCGGCTAGGGGGCACAAATATATCATTGTCGCTGTGGACTATTTTACGAAATGGGCAGAGGCAATGCCCACCTTTAAAGCTGATGGGGAAACTGCAGCTTTTTTCATGTTCAATCAAATTATACCACAATTCGATATACCCAAGGTGATTGTCACTGACCATGGTAGTCATTTTCAAAATAGCATGATGGCTGAACTAACCACAATGCTAGGATTTAGATAAGAACATTCATCTTCGTTCTATCCTCAAGAAAATGGTCAGGTCGAGGCTATTAATAAAACTTTGAAGACTATCCTCAAACGTACTATTAATGTAGCCTGTTCCAACTGGCATATCATGTTATATCCTGCACTTTGGGCATATCGAACTAATGTAAAAACTGCTACGGGGTTTTCACCTTTCCAACTTGTCCATGGAGTGGAAGCTGTTACCCCGATTGAATGTGAAATCCCGTCTTTAAGAATCACTATTCATGTGTTACCTGATACGGATGAGCTTGAAGAACATCTATTACATTTAGAACACCTTGATGAACAACGTAGAGATGCGCTGATATCAAACCAAGCTCATAAAAATAGGGTCAAAAGCCAATATGATAAATTGGTCAAGCCTCGATTTTTCTCTGAGGGAGAACTTGTTTTACTCTGGGACCAAGACAAAGAACCCCTGGGGGTAGGAAAGTTTAGGTCTATGTGGTTAGGACCTTATATCGTGTCGAAAGTATTAAAGAAAGGTGCATATGAATTGATAGATTTTGATGGGAATAAGCTAGCTGAGCCTAGAAATGGGCTCTACCTGAAAAAGTACTATGCTTAGGCTTAGCACTTTTTCTTGTATTTTCTTTTATGTATTTTTATGTACACCAGTTCATCGGTTTATATTTTTTATACCATCTGCTAGTTGTTTTAGATATCTTCTGAGAGGTTCGTAGGTTTTGCTGATGGCGCCAGTCACCACATTTGTAATTTAGCTTTGGTTGCATGGGTCATTTATTCACCCTCAGGACATCTAGTTGCCGCAGGAGGCGCTTGCTTAGGTCCTGCTTCCAATAATGTGGTTGAATATAGAGCTGTCATTGATCTTATATGGGATGATTTGTCACGTGGTATCACTTAGCTGGAAGTCCGAATGGACTCTCAACTGGTGGTTTCCCAGCTCAATTGGGCTTATCAGGTGCGGAAACCTATTCTATTGTGTCAGTTTATGCAGGTTAGGTTATTGGAAAGACATTTTGAGTTCATTACATTCAATCATATTACAAGGAATCAACATTCATTAATTGATGCATACACTAATTACATATTGGATTG
The DNA here is from genome assembly GCA_001517045.1 of Pseudotsuga menziesii. Classification (NCBI taxonomy): domain Eukaryota; kingdom Viridiplantae; phylum Streptophyta; class Pinopsida; order Pinales; family Pinaceae; genus Pseudotsuga; species Pseudotsuga menziesii. The sequence goes on along the minus strand of LPNX010309544.1, from coordinate 222,061 downwards.
GCATTTAACACATCTTACATAAAAAGTATACAACAAACACATAAAAACATTTGTAAATAAACTGGCAAATATATATATATATATATATATATATATATGTGTGTGTGTGTGTGTGTGTGTGTGAATATCTGTCTACATAGATAGGTCGAGTCTCTGATCCTCAGATCCAGTCATAACTGTATAGTATACAAAAAATATACAAAATATGGATCTAAGTCCATCAAAGTGCCCCTAGGTCTAAGCTTGACCACCCTGGTCCCCCCAGTCACCCTGTACTCTGGCTTCTTCAGCCTCTTCGGCTTCAGCAGTCTCAATAACATATATGTATACCAGTACTGCTCTGGCTACCCGCCTCAAAAGGTGTATCCAGACAGGTGGTACACCAACCACGACCTCCTGCATGATGGCTGGGATGTGCTCAATCCATAAAGTAGGTACTCTCTAGGTAAGCCTGGCTAGCTTCCCCTCGAGAACCCTAATCAAACCCTGGTCTTCTCCCAAGATAGGACGTACATACATACGGGGATGCCCTTTAGGGCAGACTGGTCCAATATTTTCATTTTGAAATTTTAAAAGGATTAGAACTCTTATACATATGTATATATCTCTATATTTAAAATTCATAAAAATTTTAAAAATTTTGAAAATAAAAAATTACCTAACTCTCCCCATGCTCCTCCTAGAGGGAGGACGAGTTCAACATCACCACGAAAATCCATTCCAGCATATGGAAACTACTCCAAAGCTGGCAACTGTCACTCCCACCAAAAGTAGAAGTCATCATCATAGACACTCTGCACCGATTCACCACCTCCCTCGTGGAGAAAAATATCTCCCCACTTGCTTAGCCTAGGCTGACGAGGAGAACGAACTGGTAGTTGCACTGCAGGACTCAATCCCAACACTCTCTCAAAGAAGAAGGCTACTAGTATGCTGGAATACCCAAAATTTTTTCTCTTGCCTCTTTTGCAGTCAGAGAGCTGTTTTATCATAATTAGGATCACTCCCGAGCACTAGTCATATAGGGATCCCTGCATACAATCTACTGCTAGTCTCATCTGGTTCTGAGTTGCAAGGTGGAGTGATGACGACCCTACAACCCTCACTATAGTACTCGTCAACACCTGCAAAGGAAGTTCACGTATGTGAACAATAGGGATGCAACTACCCCACTTTTGTGTGCCTGGCGCGCAGTATATATCAATATAGTTTTGTACACTTAGAGGGTCACCACCTCTGCTGGTGCCTTCCAAGTTTACTGGAGCTCCCCGTCATGATAAACCAAGAATGAAATAGACATCCTCAGAAGTAATATCCAAAGACTCACCTTGAAGGTCAAACATTCCCAAATCATGATCCCAATAATTTATCAAGAACTCTAAAAGGTGGACATTGGCCCGCATGGGTGAGGTACATAAAAACTTCAATAACCCACTTTGACGTAAAATATGCACTGTGGGCGCATCTTGAAGAGCTTCTTCATCCATGTCTTCATGTTCTCGCTCCCTCCACTCAAGCACCATCTTTCAACCTAATAACCATGCAATTACCAACCTTTAGTTTCATATAAAATTTGGAAATTTTGACCCCACATACCCTTTTTTCACCTCATGCAGCATATGCAACTGTCTTTTAAGGCAGGTCACGTACTATACGCAACTGTCTTTCAGACAACCCATGTACATAATGCGTGTACGCGACTTTTATTATATCAAACCCGCGTACACAACGTTGCGTTATTAGGGTTCAATTTTGACAAATGCTTGGATCAAATGAAAGAGCATGGAGTGTAGTCTTACGTGACACTTGTGGTTTTGGAAATGGTCCACTAGATTGTCCACACCGAGCAATTGAAGGTAGAGGTATAAACTTGTCTTCTATGGTTAAAAATCCAAATGGTGAGCTTTTATTTATGTTTTGAACTATTTATAGAAAATTGATTTTTCAAGTGGGTTTTTTCCTATAGTTCATAATTTGTAAAACTAATACCATATTTTCTTTTATACGTGACAGGTCTATCATCATTTTAAGGTGTTTTTGCTCATATAGGATGGTTTTTTGTCATTTCACATGCATTCTGCATCTATACCTATTCCATCTTAAACGTAGCATTAACATTTTTGACCACAGACTATGGTATTTTTAACCATTAGTTCCTTGTCTTTACCATTGTTCTTCCGTGTATAGGACCTTCCTCCTATGAGTATCCTCATTTAGAACCTATTTATTGTCTTTTGATACTCATACTGCAGCTGTCATTGGTCCAAGGGAATCTTTTTAGTTATTTTTCATGCCAAATTGGGCCTCATTTGGTCTCTTTTTACAAGCTATCCCTTTATAGGACTCCCCACCCTTATAGAGTTTTTTTAGGCCTAGGTCTAACTCCTTAAAACAGACTTGACTGCCGAGTAAACTTTTCTGTTCAAGCTCGTTAAGAATACGTGAATGGGCATCCACATTGGTGGTAGGTTATTTCTTTCTCGGACCATGTGGAATAATACGAGAAAGGATCACTCTCTTTTCTACGGAATTGAGAAGAGTATTCTTAGGTATAGGTTGTTTATCACTTTTTCAGACCTGAGGGACTAAATTTACAGAAAAGGAACACCCAGTATGAGCTCAATTTTCTCTTTTTCGTGCTCTGGACCTAAACATGAAAAATATTCTGAGTGTACTTTGTGTCTTTGTCATGCTCGTTAAACACTAAGAACAAAGCATCGAGTTTATTGTTGTAAGCCCCATTTCTCATACTCAAATGGATCTTTCCAAGTGATCTTGCTTTCCTTCACACTCGTAAAACTCAAGCTATATGCTGCTCTCAAAGGAGCGTTGGGTAGGTGGTAATTTGACCTTTTTCGGACCTCCCTAACTAAGTATGAAAAAGGTTCACCTTTTCTTCTATGGAAGTTAAGAGAGTTCTTCCGTGGTATGTTTTATACTTTTCCAGCCTCAGGAGACTAAATTGGACGAAAAAGGACCCCCCTGGAGTCTTCTTTGGAATTTTCAGACTCTCTAAATATGAAAATACCGAGTGATAATGTACTAGTTCAGGCTCATAAAATCCATGAATCAGTGACACTATCAAGCATTATTCCCTCTTCTCTTCAAGCTTGTCAAAAAATGAAGAGAGATCCAAGTTGACTTTCCCGGACTCGTTAAAATTTAATAGGGAAGGTAAGGAAGAAGCTTTCTTTTGGTTCTCAGTTAGTGGTAGCATATCATCCTTGAACAAAGCACTCTCTATTTTTTTCCATACTCATGTCTCAGTGTTCACTTTCAGTTTAGCTATTACTTCGAGTTTCTTACTCCTCGTCTTGTCAGTTCTACATGGGGATTCTGATAATGTCTCCTACATGACATATAAGTTTAGTTGTTCTATCTGTAAAGTTTAAAATCTGCCTTGGGTCATCTCTGTGTCGTGCTCACTGTTCAAGGAGTTAACCCTGTGTCTGATCTATATCCTGATTCCATCATTGTCATATCTGTTACTACTTGTGTTTCCCTTCCTTTACCCAGTTCCTAGTCACTCTTGTGATTCGTTGAAGGATCTATTGCCTTCCTTATCATAGCATGGTTCCGCATCAACACTTTCTGATGACGAAGACCTAGAGTTTTGATGATTGTACCTCAGGATTCACTTTCATTATTTGTGAATTCCTTTGATTCAGTTGTTGATTATCACCTATTGATTGACAATCTGTTGAATCTGCTCCATGTTCAACTTCAATAACATATATTCACATGGCTTGGATTGTACTGGTTCTTTGGGATTGTTTATGAAGACCTTAGTTTCACATTCATGGACTAAGTTGCACAAGATTATGTTGTGGTTACTTACACAGCTTCCAGATCTTTGAAGACTCATAATTATTGTATATTGTGGTTTCGATCCACCTTTGTAATATACGTGGTCTTGTACCCGTACTATATGATGTACTAAAATATTGTAAAGGAGCTAGTGTTCCAATATATTGAACATAACAACCTCATATATGACTTTGTATATGACATTATTATGTATTTGTTTCAGGTACTACCTCTGCTCCATTGGAATTCTGAGTTCTCCAAAGATAATGATTATAATGTATTTCAGCCATCGCTTCCCTTTGACCTCACACATTAGGGGGCATCTGTTATCAACCGAAATGGTACTTCTCCGTCCGAGTGTCGACATTCATTATGTTGGTACACAAAAGGACATTTCAAGATTGAAGTTTTCCAAAACACTATAGATGGGCATGACATGAGATGCATTTATCCTTCAACCAACTTGCCATTTTATTTTTCTAAGTATGGATTGGCATACGCGACTATCTTCATTGAAACTCACGTACATACACGACTTTCCTCGTTGACAACTCGCGTACTGTACATGACTATCTCCATTACAACCCGCGTACAAATCTGTACGTGGGTTTCCTTTAAAAGACTCACGTGTCATACACAGGTTGCTTATATTAATAGTCACGTACACCTCCATTCGACATTAAAAAATATAAATCACGATTAATGGAGATTAGTTGAGCCCTAATCATTAACTATATAAATTGTCTCAACCTCCTCAACCTTCGAAACTACTCTATTTCCCAAAGTATAAATAGAGGCCTTGGGGAGGGCATTAATAAATCAATTTTGGAGAGCAAAGTTATGCTGGTGGTATATCTTTAGAAGTCTTGGGGTAGTAGAACTCAGAGTCCTTTGGTTGCAGAGGAGTCCTTGTCTCAGGCGTTGGGTTGTACACTTATCTCATTCACTGATTGTTAATAAAGATAATTCTTCTTCCAACATTGTGTTGAGTCTCTTTCATGTATTAGGGTTTGATGAATATATTTGATTAAGCACTATATATATTGTTTACCTAACCTATTATATATACATGTATAAGATTGTACTTGGAGAATTTTCTCTTTGCAGGTGAAGGAGGTGCACCCCTAAAAGATTTGGAGAGAAGCAGAGCAGAAGAATATAAATCTTGGATCAATCATTGGTAATTGGGTGAGTCCAATATTTCTTCCTATTTTCTTTCTGCATTTAAATAAAGCTAATTGTCCGCAAGTTTTAGAAGTAAGTTGGTAACCACAAACCCTAGGTTATAAGGGTGTTTATTCCTGAACAACACACACAATGTTTTGTCTTAACAATATGTTTAAGGAATGACCCTTAGGGTCCTTACTGTGAAATGTATCTATGATTATTATCTAGTTCACAGGATGCCATCCTTGATGGTCTTATGATCGTGCTATGTTTTGTTGATAAAGTTTTAGTTTAAAACTTTAACTCCGCAAATAATAATGATATTATTATTATGAATTCGATGAACCCGCGAGAGGGTTTCAATATAATTTATAAAGCTCTGTTAGATTTACTGTGCATTGTGTTTGGTTTTGTTTATAATGGCACCATTAAACAATTGAATTACAACCATAATCCTTTAACTGGATACAACCATGGGGTCTTTACATTTTCTACGTAGTAGTTAGTTATGAAGAAATACTACCCATACGAGGGTTTTTTTTTGGTTTATACAATATTGTTTTAGCTTCTGTATGTGTATGTAAAGTTAATATTTGGTTTAGTAATGGCAACCATGTCCATCAGATTATGACCATACTTAGATAATTTTAATTAAAGCTGGAGCGAGTCGTTGAGTCTTGCGACTTATGTGAAATGGTATTGTTTTAATATATTGTTTGATGTGTTGTATATTTTGTTCCCTTGAACTAGTTGGGTACCGCTAGTTATTAATTTTGGATTAATTAAATATCTTGTTTATAGTGATAAAATTGGATCTAATGTATCCCGACTTGATTACTTACAATCTTTCATAGAAAGTATGTAAATTGGTTTGAATTAATTAACTTGGATCCGAACTTTGTTTACTTGAAGAATTGTAATATGGATAGGATTATTTGCTTGCAAATCCTCCATCCGATTGTGACTATTTACTTGTGGATACATAAGGGATCTGTTTATAATTTAATTATGTTTATTTTGTAGGTGATTGTCCCTGTAATATATGTACTATAATTTTTTTTGTAAAACATCTATTCTGTATATTAATAAAATTATATAATTATATAAGAATGCGATTCTAGATATGTAAAGAACTAGATTATATATTAGATTGTATAATCATATAATATTGATGTTTTAAAGAATGGAATAGGGATTATTCCTTACTTTGTCCAAATCATGAGATATTTAGATTTATACTAACAACCATTAGAAGATTCGGTTATTCTACATATTAACAATTTTAACTTACGGACTAGGAAATTACTAAAAAGGAAACAAGTACAGAGATACGTTAAACCTAAATCTATCACATAGATGTAAATCAATAAAATATCTATTAAGTACAAAATTCGATTTCCAGAATATAAACCATTAAGAGAAATCCCTAACGTAGGTATGGATACCTGATCTAAGAACTTCCCTAAATGCCATTTAACATTTATAAACATAATCAAAATAGAATTAGAACCGATAAAAATGCTAGAACTAATAGTTGCATACTAGGTACTACATTTAGCAAATCCATATCTAGAATGAAACAACCTATTGTAAAGTTAAAACATAGGATAAGAACCTAGCACCACTGTTGGGAAAACAAAACTGGAAAAGCCGTTCCTGCCAACCAACTCCCAGAGCAGCCAAGTTACTTGCTCCAGAATCCCCGAGCATGTTCACTGAACCACAAGAGAAAAATCCTCTTAATGCGCCATCTCTTGCATTATCATATTAAATCCACGTCCAATGCTAGTCTCCTGATTTCTTATGGACATACTATTATATAGTATTTTTCCTAGGACTTGGTCATTTATGAGCCTCCCACTCTTTAGCACTCAACTATGAGTCGTGACCTAATTTTTGGGGATGATGCCTCCTGCATCTTGAGTTCTCACTCAGTAGTTTCCACCACTTATATTTTCCTCTTGTGGGTCAGCAAACACTCTTCAACAACAATTTCCACTTCTGTCCCCCTTCAATATATTTTATTAATAAAGAATCATTCATTACACATGTTTTATTTTTTTATTTTCTGTAAAAGAAAAGTATTTTCAGCAGAAATTAATAATAAATTATTAATTTCAAGTGCATTACATTTAGTTTTCTATTTTCTTAATTCAAAGTTTCCAAACCCTATTTAGTTTTTTGACTCTTAAGAAGGAAAACATTCCAACTTCAATTTTCATCAACTATCAAAATCAGATAGTGCAGATTTTCTACTACCAACATAAACAAATTCCTTGCACCTATTTATGGACATAACATGAATGGTGCCTATTTAATGTTAAGAAATTTTATTTTATGATACAAATACCAACCATTTACTTCATTAACACAATTTATCAACATACCCAATCTATTAGAGCATACTTTCCATTTAAGGATATGTACTCTGGAAAAACCTAGGTACTATATTATTGCTACCCACTCTAAATGAAAAAAATTCCCAGAATGTCAGACAAAGAACTACCAAAAACCTCGTCAAATAGATGTTCACTAACCACTACCTGTAGAGTGACGCCTACTGGTGGGAAACTACATTTATGTTTAACGCCTTTGAGATGTTATCCCACACTTCCCCAGCTGGAGTTGACGAACAATAAGAATTTCTAAATGTTGAAGTATTGTGATTTTGTTTTTGATGTTTGTTTAAGGTTTAATACTTAATTAAGAGACCCATGATAATAGGACATGAAGACAGATCCTTAAATGAGAATACAATGATATTTAAGAAAAATAACCACTATTTACACTAGGTTGCGATAAGAGGGTACTGCTGTAATTTTAAGTCATCAACACACTATATAATGATGCTAGAGCTTAGAAGAATTTATTATAAGAAACCTCAGTTCAAAAATACCTTTATTTTCAAGAAAAAATAGGACTTATACAGAGTTGGGAATGATTGTTGTGTATTATTTTCCCACTTAGAAAATTTAGATCAGCACTTGAATAATGGGAAGCCTATACATCATGAGAATAGTCCTGTCCTGGGTGTTTCCACCAACATCAATGAATATCAGATCCACCGTACTCAATAATAGCATCTCTGGATGAATGATGGTTAAACAAATTTTCACTGTATATTCCTTCCCACACTGTCAACTCCTTCTGATGGCCTCAGAATGGATTTAGCAATTGTTAGCACCATTTTAGCTTGCAGGTGAAAAGAAGGAGTAAGTTCAAATGAAGAACTAAAGTTTTTGAAACCTTGCTAATATGACTGTGGATGATACAATGGAGACTAAAGGAATGAAATATACTTGTGGTAAATGTTTTAAACTTCGACGATCAATATCTTTGGGCGAAAAGATCTACGGTGAGAAATAAACCTGCTATCAAAAGTTTCAAAGCAAAAGTAAAATTGGTGATCAACGGAAAGGATTAAAAGAATGTTTAGATCTATGGTGGAGGAAAAAGAGAAAACGGGATCGATGATGGATATGAACTCTGCTCCGAGAAGATGCATGGTAAAAGACAAATTAGAAATTGGTGAAAAGTTTAAAAGGTAGCCTTAATCAACCATGAGGATGAAGGGTGGATAAGTTCAATGATAGAGATGAGATCTGCTGGGAGAACTTGCACGGTTAATGAAAAGTTGAATTTTAGTGAAATGATTAAATACCAGCTTTGATCAACGATGAAAATAATATGTAGATGAGATCGACGACTATTAGGTGATCCTCCAAAGGAAGACGTGCACTAAATTAAAAATAATAGGACAATATAAATAAAGGTGATGCTTAAAGATTGATGGAATCAATGGTTCGTAATGAAGATGAAGTAAATATACAATGGACAGATGATCCGCTAGGGGAAAATGCACATAGATAAGTAGGTTATCACGTAGTGGAAGGAAAAAAGTTAAAATTAAAGGGGAATTAAGATCAACGATCTAGGTGAGAGATGGATTAGATCTATGGTTAGGAGAAGCTCCTCTTTCAGTACATACACAGAGGTTAGAACAACATTCCCCCAATGGAAAAAAACACGACGTTCCACGTGGCAGACAGAGGAGAGTTCCACTAGAAGAAAAGTGGTAGGGGAAAACCGCTTCTCTTGATTCTGAAACCACCATTTTGGGAATATTATAAAAGAAAAGTGGGCATGTGTTTTGAAGGTTATTTGTCACTTTGTGAGTTGGAAGAATAAAGCATCTATGCATGGATAAATCCAAGTTAGAAAACTATCTTTCTAGCCATCCATCTGTTAGGTAGGCCATCTTTTCACCCGCTTAGTAATATTTGAAAATGGATACCAGAGGTGAAGTTGAGTCAGAAGCATTAGAGTTTTAGAATTTGGAGGAGGTTTTTGAAGATAGAGATGGCGACATTTTTTACACTATTCTATCCTTTGGCCCGGTCCACTAGCTGAAAACAAAGTTAGAAGCTTTCAAAGACCAGGGCACCAACTTGCATGGTGTCTTCCAATCCCATTTCTACCATTCCTGCCCTGACCAAACCTTGAAATTTCCCTGATTTTATCGATTGGTGTGAGTAAAATTACTCTTCCTCTGAGAGATAGAGTAATCCTCTACCCTGTAAATTCCCTCGTTGTCTAAGATTGTCTTGCAGTCTCGCCCTCATTCACCTTGAGTCGAGAAGAGTTTTTGGAAGAAGACCTAATTCAATTGTTTAGGCATGCTACCATTAAATAAAATCAACAATTTTTCTCTAAATGCTTTAGGACTGATGTATCCCTTTCAAAACAACCTTTTCCTTTGGATATCAACTGGTTTAATGAGGAGTCCAAACTGGTCATTTCAATGTTGAGTCAATTTTAAGGTTTAGATACAGACATATTTTCCCCTGATCTTTTAATGAGTATGTTGTTCAAAGTAAGAATGAGTTAGTTAGAGTATCAGTCCCATCAACCCCCTTGCCTTAAATATGATGAATTCCTAGATGAGACCATCAATTCCCAGCTAGTGAATTTCCACACTACCAAACATTTCAGGTTTCAGTCATACCTGAATAGAATGTTTCTTTTTTTAATGACAAAAACATGCAACTCCTAGAGATGGTACTTACTCCATAAACTAGTAATTATTTTTTCAACTACGTGAACCTTTTGATGGCAGAAGTGCATAAAGTATTTTTTCAGAATAGATTGCCTAGAGTAATTCTAGAGATGCATGAGGCTTTGCAGTTTGATCCTAATAGAAGAATATGGGAATGGTTTCTGTTAGAAGAGACTAATATAATTAGGGTCTATGGTTTTTTCCATGAACCATATATCTTACCAACATTCCTGACCCGTATATTTTTTTCCTTCAAATTTATAAGACATAAGCTAATTGTGGAGAATGAGAATTTTATTAGTTTTAAGAAGGCTTATGAGATTAAATTTCCATGGGTAGTTGGGCCATTCATTATCAAGAATAAATCTGCACTCCCTATAGTTGAAGGTCTGCTACATGAGATGAATTTTAAGAAATCTACCTCAATCAATTATGACCCACACCATATTATTTCACAAAGGAGACTGTTGAACAAGAACAATGCATTTGAGCATCAAGTAGTGGAAGGATTAGCTGAAAAAGATAATTGGATGGAGTATCAAACACATATGAAGGATGCAAAGGCTTTACAGGAAAATCTATTGGCTATAATGAAATCAACAACAATAATAATTCCCACCACAAGCAAAGTAGAAATGGCGGGTAAAAGAGCTCATTCAGAGGCCATGGAGACAGGAGAAGAAAAATAAGAAACATATAAAAGACAAAAAACTGAATATGAAGGAGAATTAGTAAAGGTAGATGAAGCTGAAAATAAGAAAAAGAAAGAAAAGGTTAGAGGCCCAGCCTTTGAAATACAAGAATATGAGTTTTTAGAGGTACAAGAATCATCAAATGATAACTTTAGATCCAAAACTGACCTGTATGAAAAGTATAATAAATACAAGGATACATTTTCAAAAGAATCCTTGAAACTATATGTAGAATTCAAGAATATATATCAAGTAAAGAGGTTTCACTGGTCACTGTTAACGATCATACCAGAAATACTTTAAATTTAGCAGTTGCTACCAAGAATAGAATAGATGAGATGAGATTGAACTTGAAGGCCATCACAGTTCCTGATATGATTCACTTGCATAAATAGACCGGGGAACTAATTTATAGTGACTTGATGAAATCTACTCTAAAAGTATCCAAGTTGCAATCCACATTGTCTAAAATAGAAAATCAACCGAGACAAGAGAAGGTGAAGAATAAGGCACACCAACAACAAATAAAGAAGATTCAGGGAGATTTGCTAACCATAGATAGTAAAGGAAATAAAGGAGAGGTTACACAAGAGATTCTGGTTGAGAAGGAAAATAACATCCAGTTGTTAAAGAAGAAGTTGAAGATCCCTACAAGCCAGTTAATTTAGGCTTCTGGATTAACTAAATTAGAAAAAGAGAAAGAATTGCTAGCCCAGGAGATGAATGACAGCCAGAAAAAGATATTGAAGCTTATTGAAGAGAAAAATCAATGGGAAAAAGAAAAAGGTTTCTTGATTGCAAAGATAGATGTTTTGAATGAAAATCGGTTGATTTTGGAAAATGAGAAAGAAGACAAAAACAAGAAAGAATAAGTAAAAATAACGCAACCTACTACAAAAATAAATACTGAATCTATTGTATAGTCTATGTCACAGGTGATTCTAAGAGACATAGAGATATTTGGTTTAAAAAGTAAAAATTAGAATTTGGCTGATGCAGTCACGAAGAAAGAAGAAGAGAGGAAAGTATTGGAAAACAAAAATAGAGAATTGCTGGATAAGAATGAGAAGTTGGTAAAGAAACTATTTGGAAGGTTACCAGTGTAGGGAGACAGACATCTAATCTGGGATATGATAATTTTAGAAGCTGCTAAAATCAGGCCATACTTAAACTAAATTTAGGAGAGGGAGATGGTAATAAATGCAGCTAAACAAAGTTGTACAGCTGTGAAGGAAGCCTTGAATAAAAATCCAGTGGACACAACCAAAAACACAATAAATTTCTTAAATACTCCATCTGAAGAATATTTAAGGACAATGGACATCAAGGACAAGATTACAGTGATTACTTGGGCTATAAAGGTTGTAGGAAAACATCAGCATATGGAGACAGTTCAAGCCAAGATTGATATAATGCAACATCAGATAAATATTTTTAAAGGCTTATTTGTGTCTCGTTTTCAGAAAGGTTTGTGTTCCTTTTGGGTAGAGGATGAAAATTGTTTTTCTTAGTCAGAGTATGATGCATTATTGGTCAGATTTAGATTGGATCATAGATAATTTGAAGACATGACCCAATCTTTGTCAGGAAAAATTATAATTGACAAGTTGGCAGTGGATTTTGAGATAATTAATATGTTCATGGCAATTTTTACTCAGTTTCCACCTATCTCATATGTATATCATGTGGAATTAAGAGTATTAGTGAAGGAAATGAAAAATATGGAGCTTCCATATCTAGACCAATGGAAAACAATAGAAAAATTTGGTAGGAAAAAATATAAACTACATCAGTGAAGAGTTCATTGTAAGGCCCGAGCCAATTTGAAGACAAGTTTTGTTTTGAATAATGTAATAGATTTTTAAGGATTAGTTTGTTAGGAGTCAAGTGGAAAATGGAATAAGGCAGTTACATTCACCTATTTCTAGCATGTAGGTAGTTAGTAGATCCATGAGAAGTTTGTTGGTGGAAAATATTAAACAGATTTATAACATATATCCAATGATTTAATTGTCAACCCAGAGAGAGCGTAAACTTGTGAGGTACAAACAAAATATATGTAGGGGAAGAGTATTGCTAACTTATTATATAATTGAAATTGAATCTAAGTTATTAAAACAAGAAAATACATAAAAAATAAATCTAATTGCAGAAAACAAATAAATCTAATTGTAGGAAACAGGAAATTGCATAAATTAACTTGATAAAGAAATACTGAAATTGCATGAAATAAATAATCAAGTTTAATTGGTGAGCTCACATAAAATCTATATTGACAATTCATAAACAAGACATCACAATATGAAGAGATCAAACTATCTATTGAAATATGAAATCTATTACAACAGGATCAAATCCATGACTATCTAAAAGATGAACCACTAGATAGGCCTCTAACCAAAATGAGGAGAGAGCCCTCCTATTTATACATGAATTCAAGATAACTGATCATAATTACAGATCCACTATTCTCTCAACTTATCCCTAAAAATCCTCAAAAAATCTACAAATCATCCCTTTAAATCCTCAACAAATATTAGATGAGACATTCTCTCCACATCTCCATGATCTTCTCCTTGAAGTTAGCTCACATCTAGAAGATGAAATTCGAATCTGAGGCTAGGTGGTCACTTTTGAGCTTGTTAAAGTCTTCAAATACACCTGTAAACATCACCAAACTCACCCAACTTTAAAGTATAATGAAAATATGTTATTTTCTCAATAATTAACCATAAATTCACTCAAAATACTAAAAAATAAATGATTTGGAAAATGGTGACATAAACCCATATTTATTATGAAAGTGGTGAATATTAATGGTTTTATGGAAGGATAAGATAGGAATAAGGTGATAAATGGTGTATGAAAGGTGAATAAAATGTGGTCTTTTTGCAGCTCAACATAGTTTTTATGTATTTAAGCACCATTTTGAAATGCAATGAGGGTTGAAAACTCATGAAAAGAAATGATTTTGTAAGAAAGAGCTTCAACATTAATAAAAATATTGCATATCCAAGTAGGTTTTTTACCATAGATTCTTGTGTTATTCTTTTTACATTCTGTACTATATTTCCTTTATGTGAATGTGTTTCATTTTTATATTTTCCATTTTGTTATCTACTCATGCTTGAATAAGTGTATATTGAATCAAAATTCATATGCTTATGTTATGGTTCTTTAATTTCAAACATTCACTAGTTTTTCCTCTAAAGTTGACATTGGATTCATCTTTTGATGCCCATGTTAATGGCTTGTTTCTTATTCTTCCTTATGACCAGACAACCAACATTTTGACTGTAAAATAGTGACTTTCGTGCCTCTGTTAATAATTCCATTGCAAAGCACTATCATTAATTATTATTCATATTTGACTCATTTCCCATTGACCACCTGTTTCAGCCATTATTACCATTAAAACTTGTTTATTTTTAAATATATCTGGACTTTGTGTTTATCTACTGAGAGATCCATATTTGGTAGGAAAGAAGCCAAATTTCCTCCCAAATATTGGTTTTTGGTTACCTCAGACTTATCCTCCCATAACCAAGGATAAAATTCAAGTGATAACATCTTGGCATCGTTGCTGAGGACCGATAGCTCTAATATGTCCTGGGAAGAAAAACAATATTTTTCAACAACGTAGGATTTATGTGGGAAAATAAGAGTTCTTGCATCTATATTTGGTTGTGTTTTTTCCCTGGTGACTTCACATTAATTTTCAAGAAGGTGTTTCAAAGATAACATGCTGGCTTTTAGGAGAGCACATACAAGAGGTAACCCTAATTATGTGTTAGAATTTTATCAATTTAGATAGTATTATTTTAGGATCTTATCTGAGACAATAACATGCACAACAATCAATCACAAGAGACAATAGACACAAAGATTTTCCTCGGGGAAACCATAAAGGAGAAAACCCCGCAACTTCCTCAGAGATAGAATAAGCAACAATGGTAGCAGTAAAACCCAAAGACAGTAAGATGATATCTGACAACTGTTCTCTCTCTTATCCCAGCTCCTTATCTCTCACTCATGTGCTACAACTAAGTGTGAGTGACTATATAATAAATAGAGAGGCTCACTCTCTATTTATACTAGTTTCCGACTTGACAATAACTTAACAAGGCCGACTTCTCTAGGAGAGTCTAATAACCCTAGTGCCCCACAACTACGGGGACTTTAACCCCTGATCAACAAGCAAGGTTAACCTATATGACTTTACATGACTTGTTTACATTATTGATTCTCCCGATAGGAACATCGGGGACTAATAAAATAAAATATATGAAATACATAAGTGAATACATTCCTAAGTTACAAATACATCAACACTCCCTCTTAACTAGAAAGGTATTCTCTTGACACAATTCATCAACACAAGTCTTATTCTCTGGATCAAGCCTGGATCATCATCAATGCTGGATCATCACTGGATCATCATCAAAGCTGGATCATCACTAGATCATCATCAAATATGGATCATCACTGGATCATCATCATCACCGCTTCCACTATCTCGATCAACTGGTGCTATCTCTCAATTATTCATGTCATAGGAAGTTCTACAGAGCCAGCCATTTTTCATGCTGGTTGTAGGCCTAGCCTTCATGTAGGTCTTCATCTTCTTCAACACTTACATTTGACCCAGTAAAAAAGGCCCACCCAACACTTACATCTGACCATGGGAGGATCACCACCATGTCATGAAGGCACGCCCAACACTCACATCCATCGGCATGGTAGAAAACACCACCTACCATCCAAGGAAAGACCGAGCACTTACATCCATTGGCATGATAGGACACACCATCTATCATCTAAGGAAAGGCCCGACACTTACATCCATTTCCATGAGGACACACCATTTATCATCCAAGGAAATTCCCAACACTTACATCTACTGGCATATCAGGACACACCATATACTATCGAGAGAAAGGCACAATACTATTGTAAAGGAAAGTTTCCTATGGCTAGGGTTTAAGAGGCCATCAACGTACTGGGGTTGAAAGCTGGATGCAAATGGTTCTGTAAGTAAATATAAGCAAGATTGGAGATTGGAATGGTTCATACCTTATCCAAACGAAGGTTGATCCAAGTAGCCCTTCAATCCTCTTCTTGCTCCTCTTGCTCCTCTTTCTCCAAGAGACCTACAAAATGAATTATACCTTCCTCAAACCATTATGACCACATATAGAGCAATGATAATCAAATAAACATGAAATAATAATCTGATTAACATCAAAATTTGATCATAAACAAAGATTCAATCACACATTGAACAATGATTTGGGAAGAAAAAGGACATCACATCTTTACTAATCTTGAAAAAAAGTACAAGTATACCTTCTCTTCAAGTTCAGCACCTCACAAAACCTTGATCTGGTTCTGCTGCTTCTCTTTTCCAGGGAACTCAACCTCCAAACTCTGCAACACAAGGAGAATGCTTCTAGGGAAAAGGTGTGGGCAAAGAGAGCTCCAAATCCTCCAGCATAACAATGTAAAGATTCAATTCTCCTCTCATGGAACTTCCTACCTCTATTTATATGCTTAATGAAGCATTAGGGTCTAAGACAAAGTAGTTACAACTGAAGGAGTTAGTTGCATAACTACCCAAACTACCAGAATTTCAAAATACGTATTTTTTGACATTTTCAGGAGGCATACGCTAGTTGCAAAAACAATAGTCATGTACATGAGGAGGTATACGTGGGTTGCAATGCAAAAAGTCGTGTATTTAAGGTGTGCGTGACTATTATATATAGCAACTCGTGTACGTAAATGGGTTTCCTTAAGGAAAGTCATGTACACATCAAAAACTCATTTTTAGGGTATTTCTGGGCATTTTAAGACTTTGGTGTCTTCTAGAAAGTTTTAGCTAACTGAAATATATTTCCAACGGTGTAGATATGAGGTCAAACAGAGTTACAAAACTTAAGATATGGGTCCTCCAAGTTAGGTGTATTTTCAGTGACTTTCAGTGACTTTTATGAAGTGTCGTTATGGAAGTGTTGACATGCGATGGAATCATGGAAAAGTGGTCACAGGAAGAGATGTGTCATTTTGAGCTATAACAGATGCCCCCTAATGTATGAAGTTAGAGGGGAAGATGATAGCCGAAATTCATTGTAAAGGAAACAACTAAGTATGGAGAGAGTAGAGAATCCAAGATCAAAAGGCTCAATTAAAGGTACCTAAAAGAGAGATAAATGTTAGAAAAAACTGATCTCTGGGACATACAAGTCCATATACAAAACACTGCCATAAAGATACAGGCGGATCCAACATATGTATAACTGATGAAACTATCATGGTCGCTCAATATTGAAAAAGGCGCCATATCAAATCTAAAGGAGTCATGACCACAAATGAACAAGGTGGATCCATGCTCAACAATCGATCATAGCCACAAAAATACAAGGTGGATCTATGTCTTAGCAAAATGTCATATAAAATGTAACAAGGTCTTGCGCAACTTGGGCAATAGAAAAATGACGATGCTACTATCAGCCCAAGGTATTCAATCCAAACTGCCCAAAAGAGGTACAAATCCTGACCATGCAAATAAAGGAGCCGAAGTAGAACATGGAGGAAACCATTTGATTACCGGTCAATAATGAGAACCGTTAACAAACAAAAGGGAAACCACCATTAATGAAAATGGTCCCCAAGGCACCTAGTACATTCTAACAAGTGTGAATAAAAGGACTTGAAGTCGAACACTTGAATAATCCATTGAGTAGGAGACATTAATGTATTCCCACTACCCAATAGAGAGGGAAATTGCCACTGATGAATGCAATACCCAAGGTACTGTCATAAAACTCTAAATCTCATTCCTAGAGCAAGATGTGTTGCAGTCGATAGGAAGAGATCCATTGGAAGGAAGGCATTCAGGCATCCTTCATCATCCAACATGAGGTAAGTCAAAGACTAATTGTATCTGGAATTGGTACTGAATTTCACGACAAGGACCGCCGAAGAACCGCCGAAGACATGATGTAATGAACTGATACCAGGGAATGGCCGACACAAAAGGTCAAGGGAACTACAAAATGGCCGACAAAGGTTTAATCCTTGAATAGTGAGCACGACACAAAAGTGACTTAGGCATATTTTGACACAAAAGGGACCAACGACACAAATTTGCAATGTAGGAGACATTGATAGATTCCCCATATAATTGGAAAAGAAACCAAATCGGAGGAGTAAGAAACTCTGAATCAGGATAAGGTCAAAATACTAGGACCCAACTATTGATAGACTCAAAACTGGTGATTTGTTCAAGGAAACAAGACTTTCTACCATGATGTAAAAAACATGTGAATGAACTTCCCTTCCCTTCTTTCTTGTAAAGGTTTAATGAGTCCAAGAAAGCAAACTCGGGACCATATTCATTTTTGGCAAGATTGAAGAAAAGACAGAAGAATTATTGATAAAGCACTGATTCGTGGATTTTACGAGCCCAAACTAGTACATGCTCGACGATGTTTTCATAGTTTAGAGAGTCTGAAAACTCCAAATAAGACTCCAGGGGGGTGCTTTTTCGTATAATTTAGTCTCTTGAGGCCGAAAAAGTATAAAACATACCAAAGAAGAACTCTCTTAGCTTCTGAAGAAGTAAGGCGCACCTTTTTAGTATTTAGTCAGGAAGGTTTGAAAAAGGTTAAATTACCACCTACCCAATGCTCCTTCAAAAGCAGCATATAGCCTACGTTTTACGAGTGTGAAGGAAAGAAAGATCACTCGGAAAGATCCATTTGATGACGAGAAATGGGGCTTACAATAGTAAACTCGATGCTTTGTTATTTAGGGTTTAATGAGCATGACAAAGACATAAAGTATACTTAGAATCTTTTCCATGTTTAGGTCCAGAGCAAGAAAAAGAGAAAACTAAGCTCATACTGGGGGTTCCTTTTCCATAAGTTTAGTCCCTTAGGTCCAGAAAACTGATAAACCTATGCCTGAGAATACTCTTCTCAATTCTGAAGAAAAGAGAGTGTTCCTTTCTTGTATTATTCAACATGGTCCGAGAAAGTGATAACCTACCACCAATGTGGATGCCCATTCACATATTCTTAACGATCCTGAACGGACAAGTTTACTTGGCAGTTAAGTCTATTTTGAGGAGTCATACCTGGGCCTAAAGAAACTCGATATCTTTCCCGTGAAGTTTTAATGAGTCCAGAAAAGTAAACTCACGGCCTCCTTACTGTTTTTAATGAGCTCGAAGGAGAGCAGAAAGAATTCTCTAAATACGAGGAGACGAGTGTCATAGGCAGGTGAAACTAGTTCCAAGTGCAAGGAACAAACCTATGTATAATGCAAGGAAAGCGAGCAAGATAAGGACACTCGAGGAATGTCTCCTCAAGGTAAAGGGTGTCAAGTTGCAAAGGAAAAATGATACAAGGCTGATAAGTGACGAGAACAAAGATGAGGGCTTATACAATGAGCTAAAAGCATGGAAGCCGACATCGGGATCATAAGCGCGAGTAGGGCACATGCAAGTGTAGTTACAGCTTGAACAATAAGGCAAGGCTAGTAAATAGTTGTGAATCCAACTAAAAATCCTGTCTCCAAGAAACAACAACATCATAATCATATTAAGAAGAAACGATCCAATGCGGGTCACTTTGGCAGAAACAAATGCGACTTTGCTATCTTCTAGAAAAATTAAAGTCAAGGAAGAATCAACTGATGAATATTCTACAACACCAAGGCTCAAGGGTTTATAATTAGTAAGATCAACCTCAGAAGGAGAGAAAAAATCAACAAGGGAGATAGAGTCTGCAGGAACAAACTCAATATCATAGGAGTTGAAAAATTCATAAGAAAAATCAAACTCATCAGGATCACTGACTTGCTGATCAAAGGGAGAGTTTGAAGACTCAACAAGACCAATAGAAGGAGATCGATTAATAGAAAGATCAAGATTATTAAGCAAGTCAAGGTTAGACTTAGGCACAACTGAACTGACATCCATAAGAAGGTCAGACTGTATCAAGGACTCTAGGAATACTTCATCTGAAGGAAGGAGATCATCCGAGATAGGACACATGTCTAAAATTTCAACTAGATTGACAGAGTGGAGATTAGGCCCCACAGTCTGTATAGGATGACTCACCTGGTCAACTAATAGGACCAAGTGCCAGGAAGGTAAGCATGAAAATAGAGGCTGCTTCTCAGTAGCAATTGAACGCAAAGGACATGATGCCACATAACTCACCTGTGGTGGGGTAGTGTCTACAGAAACACTAGGAATTAATAAAGGAAAGACCTGGTCTCTAGTTGGGTCAGGAGACGGATCAAGAAAATCCAACTGATCGATAGTGACAATTTGTTCACCATGATTAAAGTACATCACACAAAAGAGTGTTGACACTATAGCTTGCATGGCATAGACATAATCACGTCCAAGGAGCATATTGAAGTCCAAGGGGTGTTGAAGTCAACTAAGATGGTCTTCCCACCCAAAGTAATAGGTGTTTGAGCAAGAATTCCCAAGGCTATACAAGTTCTTCTATAAAATGCTAGTAACTGACTAGTAGTCGACATAAGGCTGGGAGATCCCATGCCTTGCCAAGCACAAGCAGACAAGATACTAACTGAAGCTCCTTCATAAAAAATACAACAAGTAATTGTGTATGATTCAACTTTGACCTTTATTTGGAAAGGTGCATTAGAAGGAAGGCACGAATCAACTAGGCTATCCCAATCAAAGGAAGCAATCCGAGAGCTTGGTGAGGGTTGATCCAAAACGAGTTCAGTGCCCCCTTGTTCAGTAAGTTCTGAACTAGCAGTGAACAAAATGTGACTAGCAAACACTTCACTCTCCAAAGGAAGAGTGGGATTGATCGACAATGGAATCAATTCAATCGCTTTGTGAAAGTCACTCTCCGAAGGGAGAGTGGGATTAACCAAAGATGACATTGGTTCAATCACATCAGGATGAATCTCCGAAAGAAGAGTGGGATCGACCAAAGCAGAGATTGGTTCGACCATTTGATCAACCAAAGGTTGAGTAGTTTGTTGAGAAACTATAGGTTGTTCAAGAGAAGGAAATATTTGAGTCTTGGACCACACTCTTTGCACCTCTACAATAGTAGGGAACTGGTGAGTAAGATGATCTCCTTTGCATAGCTTACAAGGGAACTTAAGTTTGCACTTTGAACGACCGTTTTTCTCAATGTTGTCAACATGACTAGTAGTGGCTGACTATTTGCTCTCAACATGACCTATAGAGGTTGAGATTCCCCCCCCAGCATGACAACCAGAGGCTGGGTGACTGGGTCCAACCTGACTAAGAGAGGCTGGTTATTGAAAAACTTCAGAATGTTAAAAAACAAGATGACCATGAAACCAAACTCTTCATACCTCCGCGATAGAAGGGAATTTATAAGTAAGGTGGTCTCCCTCACAAAGATTACAAGGAAACTTGGGCTTGTGTTTTGAATGGTTAGTCTTTTCAACAGTGTCAACATGACTTGTAGTGGCTGAC
Source organism: Pseudotsuga menziesii (assembly GCA_001517045.1). Taxonomy (NCBI): domain Eukaryota; kingdom Viridiplantae; phylum Streptophyta; class Pinopsida; order Pinales; family Pinaceae; genus Pseudotsuga; species Pseudotsuga menziesii. The sequence goes on along the minus strand of LPNX010309544.1, from coordinate 200,841 downwards.
AGATTGTCTTCAGCATGAACCACAGAGGCTGAGAGACTACCCCTAGCATTACTCATAGAGGCTAAAAGACTAGGTCCAACATGACCTGCAGAGGTTGGATGGGCACCACCAGCATAAACAACAGAGGCTAAATGGTTAGGATCAACATGATTTGTAGTAGTTGAGTGTGTGCCCCCAACATGAAATTTAGAGACTGGGTGGATGGATCTGACATGATTTGTAGAGGTTGGATGAGGAGGTTCAAATTGAACATCAGAGGTTGAACAGGTGCCCTTAGCATGAACTACAGAGGCTGAGTGACTGGATCCGACGTGACCTGAAAAGGTTGGAAGGATCCCACCAACATGATCAACAGAGGCTGGATGGTGAATATCAACTTGAATTGTAGAGGTTGAGTGATTAGATCCAACATGACTTGCAGAGGTTGGATAAGTTCCCCCAACATGAACTACAGAGGCTGAGTGACTGGATCTGACATGACCTGGAAAGGTTGGAAGGATCCTACCAGCATGATCAACAGAGGCTGGGTGGTGAGGTTCAAATTGACTTGCAGAGGTTGAATGGGTGCCCCCTTTCTCATGTGCCTTCTTCCTATTCCTTCTTCTTTTAATCCTTTTAGACTGTCAGTTACTAGTATCAGTACTTTCACCACATGAGGTAGAAGGAGAAGGAGAATCAACTACAGGTGAAAGGGAAGTAGTGTTTTGAAGCCCTTGATGTAAGGATATTACTTGAGAAGCACTAGGAGCATTTAGGATAGTTGGAGTGGAAAAAAACCACACTGGTAGCCCTAGGGTGAATCTAGGTAGATTCATGGTGGCCATCAAGGGAACACCAACATTCCCGGTGAGAGGAATAGTACAAGGAGTTCCCAGCATGGGGATCTCTTGGTTGGTGTTCAAAGGGGTGTTAGCCATATTTTCAAACTAGGAGACAAATTCTGAGATTGAAAGGAAACCAAAATTACAAAGCACACACCTAAAGGTACACTAAGTACATACAAACCACACAACACTCACTGAAATTCCTAAAGCCAAATCGACAAATAGGTATAAGATATGCTTTCTAGAATAAATTTGATAGAAAGTTACTTGGCGTCCCTATAGATGTTCTTAGGCACAAGCGAAGGAATCACCCACTGCCTTACCACACCTTCTACCGGGGTTACCTTCCAAGCCCATTCAAGGTCAAGCAAAAATAGCCTTCCGGTGTACCTGTGTATGAACCCTAGATGTCAAAGAGACTAAAGGATGCCTCAACTATATTGACAGTCTGAGGGGACAGTCGCAAGCTTGGTTCGTACGCATGGGCAGGGTAGCAAAGCTCGAAACCCTGTCTAAGACAGAATCCCCAGATGCGCAAAAACCCCGGTCTACGCTTTGACAAGGAATCAGAGGGTTATCTTCTCAGTCCAAGTCTCCATGCAGCCTCGTGCTTAAATCCCATTTGCAAGGAGCTTCCCAGATACAATCAACATAGAAAAGGGTTTACCTAGTGATTGGCCAACTACGTCTCAAATTTAATACTTGTGGAGAGTTAAAACTCCATATTCCACAAGTCTAGCCTAAGCTAGTTGGTGTATGAACCTATAAAATAAAACTTACTAATAATTTTTAAATTATATCGTTTATTTTAAAAGGCTGTTATTAGTCAGAAGGTAAATGGTGTGAAACATATATGGTGTTTTGACTCAAAGTTGAAACAAAATGACTAAACAAAGAGAAATGAAATGCAAAAAGAAAAAACTATTTTTTTTTTTTTTTCAAACAGAAACTTGAAAGCCACAAAAGAACAAATTCTTTTTATTTATTTATTTTTTAAATAATGATATGCAATGTATTAGAAAAAAACCCTAATCTACATGCATATTAAAACAATATATGTTATTTTTATTTTTATTTTATAAATGCAAAAGAAAAACTACCTACAAAGCAAAGTATGCAGATAACAAGAACAAAGCAAAATGAACTCCGCTACACAACCACCAAACAGACTCTAGAATGAACTAAAGTTAGTATAAGCCCTACTTGAAAGGAAGGCTTGCATAAGAGACAATTCAACTAATTTGTCATGGTGATGTTAACCAACAAAAGAAGAAGGAAACCAACACCAACAAGCTTCTGAACTCAAACAAAGATCACTAACAAAGGCTAACTAGAAACACAAGCCAAAAATCATGCCAAGCAAAGGAGGTGGGGGGAAAGAGAAAAGAACAAACCCTAATGCTATAAAAAGGATTATCACATATATAAATAACAACCAAAAGGGATGACACTAACTCCCTAGATTCATGCACCTGCAGAGGATCCCAAAAAACCCACCAAACAACCTTCAAACAGAAGAAAAACCACAAAAGAGGAAAACACATTGTTTAAAGGGGCATAAGCGAGTTTCACTACTGACAGGTCACGTGTCATACGTAGGTTAACAATATAGCAAGTCGCATGTACAAGCACATGTAGGTTGTACCACTGACAAGTCACGTATCATACGTGGGTTGACAGTATAGAAAGTCACGTGTACCAAACCAGACATGCGACTATTCAGTCTGCAACTTGCGTATGTGTGGAAAAAATCCCAGAAAAGGTCAAAAAATGCCTTAGGAAGGCAGAGGAGATGTTCTATTAGACTAAGAAGTTGTTCCTAAGTGTCAAGAAAGACCTGAAACCTTGCAAAAGACTGAAAGAAATACAGAGAAACCCAAAACAGACAAGGCTCTCCCCAGCAGAGTCGCTAGTTCTGTTGTAAAGGAAAGTTTCCTATGGCTAGGGTTTAAGAGGCCATCAATGTACTGGGTTTAAAAGGTGGATGCAAATGGTTTTTCAAGTAAATATAAGAAAGATCCAAGATTGGAATGGTTCATACCTTAGCCAAACGAAGGTTGATCCAAGTAGCCCTTCAATCCTCTTCTGCTCCTCTTGCTCCTCTTGCTCCAAGAGACCTGCAAAACTAATTATACCTTCCTCAAACCAATATGACCACATATAAAGCAATGATAATCAAATAAACATGAAATAATAATCTGATTAACATCAAAATCTGATCATAAACAAGATTCAATCACACATTGAACGATGATTTGGGAAGAAGAAGGACATCACATCTTTATTAATCTTGAAAAAAAGTACAAGTATACCTTCTCTTCAAGTTTGGCACCTCACGAAACCTTGATCTAGTTTTGCTGCTTCTCTTCTTTAAGGAACTCAGCCTCCAAACTCTGCAACACAAGGAGAATGCTTCTAGGGAAAAGGTCTGGGCAAAGAGAGCTCCAAATCCTCCAGCATAACAATGCAAAGATTCAAGTCTCCTCTCATGGACCTCCCTACCTCTATTTATATTCTTAATGAAGAGTCAGGGTCAAAGACAAAGTAGTTACAACTGAAGGAGTCAGTTGCATAACTACCCAAACTACCTGAATTTCAAAATATGTATTTTTTGACATTTTCAGGAGGCGTACGCGAGTTGCAGAAACAACAGTTGCGTACACGAGGAGGTATATGTGGGTTGCAATGCAGAAAGTCACATATTTAAGGTGTACATGACTATTATATATAGAAACTTGTGTACGTATGCGGGTTTCCTTAAGGAAAGTCGTGTACACATAAAAACTCATTTTTAGGGTATTTTTAGGCATTTTCAGATTTTGGTGTCTTCTAGAAAGTTTTAGCTAACTAAAATATATTTCCAACGGTGGAGAGATGAGGTCAAACAGAGTTATACAACTCAAGATATGTCTCCTCCAAGTTAGGTGTTTTTTCAGTGACTTTTATGAAGTGTCGTCATGGAAGTGTAGACATGCGACAGAATCATGGAAAAGTGGTCATAGGAAGAGATGTGTCATTTTGATCTATAACAAACACTTATATCTGACCTAGTTAGAAAGGCTCAACACTTATATCTGACCCAACTATAAAGGCTCAACACTTACATCCTATGGCATAGTAGGACACACCATATACTATCAAAGGAAAGGCTCTGCACTTACTTCCACTGGCATGATAGGACACAGCATCTATCATCCAAGGAAAGGCTCAACACTTATATCTACTAACATGGTAGGACAAACCATCTACCATCTAGAGAAAGGCTGCGCACTTACATTTTTCGGCATGATAGGACACACCATCTATCATTCAGGGAAAGGCTCTGCACTTATATCTGACCATGGGAGAACCCACCTACCACCATGTCAGAAGGGCTCCGCACTTACATTTGTCCCAGTCAGAAAGGATATGCACTTACATCTGACCATGGGAGGACCCGCCTACCACAATGTCAGAAGGGCTCCACACTTACATTTGACCCAGTCAGAAAGGATCTTCACTTACATCTGACCATGGGAGGAACTACCACCATGTTAGAAAGGATCATGGACTCATCACTTCCTCTTGGAAGGAACCTCGATCTGGAGAACACCAAGCTTCTCCATGAAGTACTCAAACTTCACTCTGGCCAATGGATTGGTCAACACATTAGCTATCTGCTCGTTCGTCGCAACCTACTGGAGCTTCACTACTCCTCTCTGCACCATATCCCTGATATAGTGATATTTGATCTCGATGTGCTTCAAATTGTCATGGAACACCAGGTTCTCTAAAAACTTCACACAACTTTGGTTATTGCAATATATACAAGTAGCATCCAACTGGAGATCAAATAAATGAGATAGTAGATTCCTCATTCACACTGCCTCACAACTAGCCGAACAAGATGCGACACACTTTGCTTCAGCTGTACTCAATGCCACACATGACTACTTACTGCTAAACCAAGAGATCACACCTGATCCCATACTGAAGCAACACCCTGAAGTTCTCTTCCTATCGATTTCACTTCCTACCCAATCTGAATCAACATAACCTTCCAGGTTAATATTCTAATCCGCCTCATACTTGAGCCCATAATCAACTGTACCCTTCAGGTACCTCAGAATATGCTTTGCAGCAATCAGGTGAACATGTCTTGGATTTTCCAGGAATTGGTTCAATGTGTTCACAGCAAAGAAAATATCTTGTCTTGTATTCGTTAGGTACATCAAGGACCCAATCATCCGACGATACATCATAACATAAACCATATCTGATGAAGAATCACTCAATAGCTTTAGGTTCGATGTCATAGGTGTGGTCATGGCCTTGCAGTCCATCATCCCGAACTTCTTCAGGATCTCTACTACATAATTTCCTTGTCCTAGGGAGATTCAATCTGGACTCTACCTCACCTCCATGCCTAGAAATTAGTGCATCATACCCAAGTCCTTCATCTCTAAATCAGCAGCAAGCTTCCTCTTTGTATCAATAATCAACCCATTCACACCTGATACAAACAAATAATCTACATACAATAGGAGTATCACTGGGTTCCCTTATTCAACCTTTTAGTAAAGGTTGGAATCTACTTTACTCTTGGTAAATCCCAAAATGGATAGGAAGATGTCAATTCTGTCATACCATGTCCTGGGTGCCTATTTCAAACTGTACATGGATTTCTTTAGTTTACACACATGAGTCTCACTGTCATGTGTCTCAAAACCGAGTGGCTGCTCCACATATACTTCCTCTTCTACTACACCATTCAAGAAAGAAGTCTTGACATCCTTCTGGTGTATCTTCCATTTCATCACTGTAGCCAAATCAAGTACTGATGGAAGTGTATCTGGCTATAGGTGCAAATATTTCTTCATAATATATTCCTTCTTTTTGGGAGAAGCCACGAGACACAAATATTGCTTTATATTTATCTATGCTACCATCCGCAACATTCTTGATCTTGTAGATCCACTTGGAAGTCACAACAGACTTCCCCTCTGGTCTATGGACAACATCCCAGACATAATTCTTCATGATCGAATGGTACTCCTCAATCATAACATCCTTCCATTCTTTCTTTTCTTCTGCTTCTTCATAGTTGAAAGGTTCTTTATCAATGATGTCACATAATAGGGCTACATAACCGAAGAAAGACTTGGTTCTTTTACTCTCTCTATGCATTTCTTCTGGAGCCCCATATCTTTCTGCACCTTGGATAGCCTCTCGTACCCATGCAGGTTTCCTCTTGCGAGGATTATTCTCTTGGGGTGGATCTGCAGTTTCCCGGGGTTCTTCTATTTCTCTAACTTCATCTTTATTTGCATCATTCATAGTTGTATCTTGAATTCTGGGTACTTCTATTTCTTCAGAGTCTTCAACTGGTCTTTTTTTGGATTTGTTGAAAGCTAAGTCTTCTTTGAATGTTACGTCTCTACTAATGTCGATATTCTTGAATCTTGGGAAGTATATTTTGTAAGCTTTCGAGCTTTCACTATATCCCACAAATATACCCTTATTTCTAGAAGGATCTAACTTTGTCCTCTTTTCTTTTGGAATGTGTATGTATACTGGACAACCAAATATTCTAAGATGGCTGACCTCTGGTTTCTTACCAGAAAATACTTCTTTAGGTGTTTTATTCTTGAGTACTTTGTGTGGAGTATGGTTCTGTACATACACTATTGTCTTGGCAGCTTCTACCCATAGATTCATGGGAATATCTGGATCATGAAGCATTGCCCTTGCAGCTTCCATGATCATTCTATTCTTCCTTTTTGCAACCCCATTATGTTGTGGATTATATGGAGTGGTAAACTCCCTCTTAATCCATGAATCTCTACATAACTCTTTGAATTCATTTGATGTGAATTCTTCGCCATTGTCTGATCGAAAGGTTTTGATCTTCTTTTCTGTGTGGTTCTTGATCAAGACTTTGAATTCCTTAAACTTGTTGAATACTTCATCTTTGTTCTTCAAGAAGTATATCCATGTATTCCTAGAAAAATCATCAATGAAAGAAACATAGTATACATACCCACTCAATGAAATGGATGACATCAGAGTGGATGATTCCCAAGATTCCTTTTTCCTTTATCTCACTACTTGGAAATGTCTTCTTTTTGTTCTTTCCTTTTGCACATCCTTTGCAGAGACCGTCATGTTTTGTTTGTATTTTTGGAAGACCTTCAACAACTTTTCTTGCAAGTGGTAGTGCTCTATAGTGCACATGTGCAATCCTTCTATCCCAAAGTTCATTTGGCTCTACTTAGTCATGGACCAAGGCTTGTTTTGGTTGGCCCTTTAGTTTGTATAGTCCTCCTTATTGTTCCCCAATCACTACTGCATCATCTATAGTCTTTCCCTTTGGCCACATAAGAACTTGGCCATCTACAAATTCAACCCTTGTGACTTTTGCATCTAATGCAGATATGGAGAGGAGATTCTTCTTTAGTCCTGGTACAAACAAGACATCCTTCATCTTAAAAGAGTTTCCAGATTCTAGCTTATAGGAGGATTCACCACTACCTTTTATTGGATACTGGTTGTCATCCCCAAGTTTCACCTCATGAGGTGACTCATTGAATCATGTTTGGATAGTTTCACAAAGGATTCTTTGAATCCTGTCATATGCTTGGAAGCCCCACTGTCTATAAGCCAATCATTGCTTCCATGTGTGACAGTTCCTGTGAGAGTGAAAATCAAGACATATTCCTCATCACTTTCTTGTTTGATTCTCTTTGTGGAAGGTTCATCATCCTCTGCAGCATGAGCATTATGTCTTCTCTTGTTTCCCTTATTTTTGTGAGATCCACTTTTGTTTCTAGGACATTCTCTAGCATAGTGTCCTCTCTCATTACAAGTAAAACATCTGAGTTTAAATAAATCTCTATTAGGTTTTCTTGGGTTATCTTTCTGGTGAGAATGCTTACCTTTGGGATGATGATAGTCCCTTCTTATTTTCTTGGAGTGTACTATGAGAGCTTCATCTTCACTTCCCATCTTTTCTTCTCGAGCTACTATTCAAGCTTCTTCTTGTGAGAATTCCTCCCATAGTCTTCTGAAGGTGACTAGCTTTCTTCTAGCACAAATCCCTTGAATGAAGGAGTCCCATGACCTAGAGAGACCATTCAAGGTGGTCATCACAATCTCTGCATTCTTCACTTCTTCATCTACTACTTCAAGTTGTTCTTTGATCTGGGAGACCCTTGTAAAGTATGATTGTATGGTCTTCGCATTCTGGATCTTCACATTCTTCAACTGGTTCCTCAAAGTCATCTTCCAATTTATGTTCTTTCCTTCAAACAGATTGGTCAAGGCTTCAAACATCTCTTTAGGCCTCTTTATGGAGGACACCTGTGGTATGAGGTGATCCTTGATTGAATAAGAAATAATACTCTTGGCCATGATCAAGTTCTTCTTGTGTAATGCCTTAGCCTCATATCCCTCTAGAACTGGAACCTCTCCATTGATGTAGGAGTCCAATTCATTTTCTTCAAGAACTAGGGAGATCCTATACTTCCATGCTCGAAAGTTATCAGCTCCCTCAATATTTTCATCAAGCTTAGTGTGATGAGACATCTTAACTAAGAACCTAAAATGGAAATACAAAATATTTAGATCTTACCAATTTGAGAAACTGAAAACTGGATCTGGAGCTGATCTTATGTAGTGCTGGTTTTCTAGTTCCAGGGAATATTAGGGTTTGACTTTATCGAATTTATACCCAACCAAAAACCTCAATTTTTGTCTCTAAACTTCGATTTTGGGGAGGAGAGCAATCCTAGCCTGGGCTCACTCAAAAATTCCTCTTCAGTGAAAAGCCCTAATTTCCTGATGTAGGGGTAGGTAAAAAACTGAAATGGCTCAGAATCAGATTTTGCTTCAATAGAGGTTCATCCTAGCCTACTTTTGTTTATGGATTGTGGAGAGAGAACCAAAAAGTAAGAATCCATAGCTTCCGCAACTGCATAATGTCTTCTTCTCATGTTAGCTCTGATACCATGTTAGAAGTTTATCAATTTAGACAGTATTATCTTAGGATCTTATCTGAGAGAATAACATGCACAATAATCAATCACAAGAGACAATAGACACAAATATTTTCATCAGGGAAACCATAAAGGAGAAAACCTTGCAACTTCCTCAGAGATAGAATAAGCACCAATGGCAGTAGTAAAACCCAAAGACAGTAAGATGATCTCCAACAACTGTTCTCTCTCTTATCCCAGCTCCTTCTCTCTCACTCATGTGCTACAACTGAGTGTGAGTTAGTGTATAATAAATAGAGAGGCTCACTCTCTATTTATACTAGTTTTCAACTTGACAATAACTTACTAGGGCCGAATTCTCTAGGAGAGTCTAATAACCAGAGTGCTCCGCAACTGTGGGGACTTTAACCCCTGATCAAAAGGGAGGGTTAACCTCTATGAATTTACATGACTTGTTTACATTATTAATTCTTCTAATAGGAACATCAGGGACTAATCAATTACAATATATGAAATACATAAGTGAATACATTCTGAAGTTACAAATACATCAACATTATGAACCTTTATATAGTGTGGAAGATCCAGAAAGTTTAATTAGGAAAATAAGAGGAAAAGAACAACAAGGCACTTCTCAAATAGAAAGATCATTTTCTCAAACTCAAGAAGAATTTATCATCTTTCAATATTTTTATTTGGAAATGAAGTTTGAACAATATTTTTTAAGGTCTAAGTATGGATCAAATTTAAAACAAGTTGCAATCAATCCAAATAGATTTTAGTCTTATCTTCTAGATTCACTTTGGAAAAATTTCCAAAACACTGTAAAAACAGAAGAAAGAAATCCAATAATCCAAACTCTTCAACCACCAGTTTCTAATATTGTTCAAAATCCCCCTGTTTCTCAAAACCCTCATAGAGCCATGGCTTCTAGGTTTTCTCCACTTGCCTTTCCCGCTGTTTTACATTACCTTCCATAGAATTACTCTTAGAGGATTACATTATTTGATGGGGAGGAAAATTCATAGCCAGAAAACATATGGATAGATAAGTATGACATAATGGAGAATCAAGATTATGCATTGATTAAGTGCTTGAAATATTTCAGAGTTTATGTTCTTCATTCTCATGTTATTGCTTATGTTCCTAATAATGTTGTGAGAAATATACTCACTCCACCTGATCCAGAAGGGAAGAGAGAAAAGTGGATTGCAATCCTGTTAGAATATGATTTGGAAATCAATCCTACTAAGTTGGTGAAATGACAAGGGATGGATAGGTTGATGGTAGAGGCCAATTATGAATCTTTGCAACTGTATTTATTATCAAATACTTCAAGTGGGATGGATTTGGGGTTACAGGTAATAAAATACTTCACTTTATCTCCTTAGTACAATGACATTGTCTATGTTTTGCATAACTTACATGAACCTCCAGAATTAAGTAAAACCAGAGCTAGGTTAGTGAAGCTAAAAGAAATAAAATTTTGAATTCTGAACCAATACTTGTATTGAAAAGATACAAGAGGTGTCTTGTTGAATTTTTTATTGGAAAATGAAGCTCATTAGACTATGAAATAATTTCATAAAGGGGTATGTGGAGGACATCATTCATGGAAAGTATCTGTAAATAAAATCTTGAGAGTAGGTTTTTATTGGCCCACAGTGTTTTCTGATGTATACAAGGAGGTCACATCTTTCCACGAGTGTCAAATTTTTGATGGTATGAGAAATCTAAATCCTTTTACTCTCAATCCAATTTCAGTAAAAGCACCATTTCAGCAGTGGAGGTTAGATTTCATTGGAGATATTAACCTAAATTATTTTGGTCAGCATAAGTGGATATTAACTACTACTGATTATTTTACTAAATGGATTGAGGCTATACCTACTAGATGGGCTACATATATTTCTATTATGGATTTTATGGAACATAATATTTTTTCAAGGTTTGGATGTCCCAGAAGACTTGTAACTGACAATGCACAAGATTTCAACTCTAAGAAAATGATCAATTTCTGTCACAAATACCACATCAACTTGAATCATTATACTCTATATTATTCTCAAGGGAATAGGCTTGTTGAATCCTTGAATAAAAGTTTGGTAAGAATAATAAAGAATCTATTGGAGGAGAATAATAGAGCCTAGAACACCAAACCAAAGTATGATTTATGGGCATACATAATAAGTACTAAGATATCTGTTGGTATGTCACCTTTTTAGTTGGTATATGGAGCAAAGGTGGTATTTCCAGTGTCTTTAGGTTTTGCAGCAATGAAACTACTACAGGAACATGATGAAGAACCTAATCATATGCAGAGTAGGATAAATTATATCATTGAATTACATGAGGGAAGAGAAATGGATGATAGAGTGTAGGTACACCAAGAAAAAATGAAGAAAACTTTTGACAAAAGAGTTAAAGAAGAGCATTTTCATGTTGATGATCTGGTTTAAAAGTGGGATGCAAGGAAAGAAGACAAAGATGGTAAGTTTGATAATTTTTGGAAAGGAACATATATAGGGGATAATTCTTTTATACTAAAAAAATAAAAATGGGGTTCAACTTAAAGGAGGCCCTGTTAATGGAATATTTATGAAACAATATTTGTCTTGAGGATGGAGGTTCTTTGTATATTAGTTGTATATATTTATTTAATTGAGAAATAAGTACAGATGGAAATTTGAAGTATTTGAATCCTGAAGAGAAGGCCCTAATATCTTAAGTTTTTCCATTTTATTTACTTTACTTACAGGAAAAAATAAAAAAGAAATTAGAGTTATTAGTTTTTGAAGAAATTTTGTACAGAGAATGGGGTTGGCACTGGTCTACGGGTTATTTTATACCTCGTAATGAGGATATCATGCCCATTTGGATCCATATATTAGCACAATTTTATAATTCAAGTGAGTTTCTGCACACTTGGAAATCCATTCTGGCAATTACCTGGGGGGATTTGAGCCCAAAATTGCTAGTTAAAGCATCTAACTTATTTAGAATTGGATATAGAATTGGATAAGTAATTGGAAGGCCATAATGCACCCATGAACATTATATTTAAGTTAATATATCACTCATACACCTTATGGTACAATTTTAGAGCATTTGGAGCTATTTGGATTCATCTACCATTGGGGGTTGGAACCTCAAAATTACTAGTAAATTCGTGGAGTTCCCTTGGATACCTATGCGACCCAAAAAACACATATGATTCTTAAAATATACCTTAATTAATGTCTGATAATAGAGCCAAGTATCATACCCACCATTAGTGAATTTTGTATAGTGTTGTGAAGAGATTTGTTCCAGGACCCAGGGGGGATTTCCACCTCCCAAATTGACTAATCTTGCCCTGAAGCTTATTCCCTTGAAAATTGCAGACCATGGTTGGGTATATAAGTTGATTATATGTCTGATATATGTGATAATATTTCCCATCACCCCTCACAACCTTCCTCACCAATTTTGAAAGCAATTGGAGGAATTTTGGATCAATTGAATCCATATAACTAGAGTTGTAAGAAGATGAATTTGAGTACGAAGGAGTAAGTTCAAATGAAGAACTAAAGTTTTTGAAACCTTGGTAATATGACCATGGATGATACAATGGATACTAAAGGAATGAAAGGTGCTTGTGGTAAATGTTTTAAAACTTCAATGTGCAAGATCTTCGGGTGGAAAGATCTACAGTGAGAAATATATCCGCTATCAAAAGTTGCGAAGAAAAAGTAAAATTGGTGATCGAAGGAAAGGATTAAAAGGCTGTTTAGATCTATAGTGGAGGACAAAGAGAAAATAGGATCAACGATGGATATGAAATCCGATGTGAGAAGATGCATGGTAACATATAGATTATAAATTGGAGGAAAGTTTAAAAGATATCCTTAATCAACAATGAGGATGAAATGTGAATAAGATCAAAGACAGAGATGAGATCTGCTAGGATAACTTGTGCGGTCAATGACAAGTTGAATATTAGCGGAATGATTAAACACCAACTTTGATTGATGGTGAAAATAATAGGTAGATGAGATCAATGACTATTAGGTGATACTCCAAAGGAAGTTGCACACTAAATTTAAAATCCGAGGACATCGAAAATAAAGGTGATAGTTAAATATGGATGGAATCAATGGTTCGTAATGAATATTAAGTAAATATACAATGGACAGATGATCCTCTAGGGGAGAATGCATGACAGATAAGTAGGTTATCACGCAGGGGAAGGGAAAAGTTAAAATTAAAGGGGAATTAAGATCACCAGTCTAAGTGAGAGATGGATTAGATCTATGTTTAGGAGAAGCTCTGCTCTCAGGACATATGCATAGGTTAAAAAACATTGACCTAGTGTAAAAAAACCACCTTCCACATGGAATACATAGGAGAGTTCCACTAGAAGAAAACAGGTGGGGGAAAATCGCTTCTCTTGATTTCAAAACTACCATTTCGGGAATATTATAAAAGAAAAGGGGCACGCGTTTTGAAGGTTATTTCTCATTTTGTGCATTGGAAGAAGAAATAATATATGCATGGATGAATCCAAGTCGGAAAACTATCTTTCTAGCTGTCCATCTGTCAGGTAGGCCACGTTTTCACCCTCTTAGTAATATTTGAAAATGGATAACAGAGGTGAAGTTGAGACACAAGCCTTAGAGTTTCAAAAATTGGAGGAGGTTTTTGAAGATAGAGATGTCAACATTTTTGACACTATTATATCCTTTGGTCTAGTCCACTAGATGGAAACCAAGTTATAAGCTTTTAAAGATCAGGGCACTGACCTACATGGTGTCTTCCAATCTCATTTCTACCATTTATGCCCTGACTTAACCCTGAATTTCCCATATTTTATCAATTTGTGTGCGTAAAATTACTCTTCCTATCAGAGAGTAATAATGGATGTTGTAAGACAAAAATCCTCTTCCCTTTTAAACTCCCTTGTTGTTCGATATTCTCTTGTAGGCCCACCCTCATTCACCCTGAGCCGAGAAGAGTTTGTCGAAGAAGACCTAATTAAATTGTTTAGGCATGCTATCACTGAAGAAAAGTAACCCTTTTTCTCTAAATGCTTTAGGATTGATGTATCCCTTACAAACCAACCTTTTCCCTTGGATCAACTTGTTTAATGAAGAGTCTAAACTGGTCATTTCATTGCTAAGTAAATTTTTAGGTTTAGATATAGACATATTTGTCCCCAAGATGTTAATGAGTCCATTGTTCAAAATAAGTGTGAGTGAGTTAAAGTCTTAGTCCCATCAACCCCATTTCCTAAAATATGATGAATTCCTAGCTGAGACCATCCATTCTCAACTAGTGAATTTCCACACTACTAGACATTTCAAGTTTTAGTCATACCTATCTAGAATGTTTCTATTTTTTAATGAGGAAAACATGCAACTATCGGAGATGGTACTTACTCCAGAAACCAGTAATGATTTTTTCAACTACATGAACCTTTTGATGGAACAAGTGTATAAATTACTATTTCAGAATAGATTGCCTAGAGTACTGTCGGAGATTTAGGAGGCTTTGCATTTTTCTCCTGATAGAAGAATAGGGGACTGGTTTCTGTTAGAAGAGCATACTATAATCAGGGTCTATAGTTTTTTCCACGAACCATTTATCTTTTCAACATTCCTGACCCCTAGAGTTTTTTCTTTGGAATTTATAAGACAAAATCTAATTATGGAGAATGAGCATTTTATCACTTTTAAGAAGGATTATGAGATTAAGTTTCCATGGGTAGTTGGTTCATTAATTATCAAGAATAAAGCCACACTCCTTATATTAGAAGGTCTGCTATAGGAGATGAATTTTAAGAAAATTACCTCAATCAATTATGACCCATACCACATTATTTCACAAAGGAGGAAACTGAACAAGAAAAAGGCACTTCAACATCATGTAGTGGAAGGAATGTTAGGATATTTAGACACTTAGAAGTTAGTTAAGATCAACTTGTGTAATATATCCGTTAGGTAAAGTGTGTTTCTTTAGTATGCATTAGTATGCATTTGTAAATATTCTAATCTGTTGGTCACGATATGCTCTAGACATAAAGTGATCCAACGGTTCAGCTTCTCTTAGATCATACCTAGCATTGATCCGTGGCTTAACACTCGATTGGTCTATGATATCTATTTAAAGAGCATAGAGGGTCCTTGGCTAGTTGATCGATTATGAGAAGCTCATGTAAATTTTCTTTCTTTTGCATAATAAATTGCTCCAAGAAGCTATTTGGCTGGGGCCATGGACTGTTTCCCTCTCGAGGGTTTTAACCACGCTTGGTGTGTTGATCTGTGATATATTTGTGTGAAGCGGTTTCTCAAGGTGTTGGGTCTTTTGGGAGTACCCTGTGTACCCAAACATGGTATCAGAGCTTTTATGAAGAGTCACTTTCAGTTTTGATCAAGATCTGGAACCGGTGTTGCCGAAACTTTGAAAGGATTTCTAGTTCTAGATTTTTTGTGCATTTGTGGCCTGTCAGATCTATTCCGTTGCGTCTGGAGCTCCATTTCCATTGGGAAATAGCTTTTGTTTCACTGAAAACCATTTCCGTTTGTTCCAGAAACACCCATTTCAGTAAATCTGAAGGTATAATGTTACAGTGACGGATTTGTTTTATTTTTTTTAAATTCTCTCATATTTTATCAGTTTTATTACTAGATATTTATTGTTTTATTCTCGGACCATTGCCTTCCCTGGCTGTGTATGCTCTTTGCCGTGCACCTTGCATGATCGCGGTGAATCAGAAATAGAAAGGGAAAGTTTTTTTTTCTTGTCTTCTCGGCTACATATGCTCTTTGCCGTGCACCTTGTGTGGTCACGGAAAATCAGAAACAATGAGAAAACTTGAAAACATAGACTTTCCAGGTAATCTAACCAAGATCTAACCCTTTTGTGTGGAAAATTTTTTTTTTGTTTTTTTTTTATTTGTGGAAAAAAAGGCAAGCACGGAGAACGAGAGAGAAGAGTAAAAAAAAAAAAAGCCCCGTTCCTCTTTTCATTCTTTTACATATCTTTTAAACTTAGCTGACTTGGTCCAAAGTTGTTTTATTCCTTAATAGGTCTTGAGTTCAAGTCTTATTAAGCTACTTTTTAGTGCATGCAATTTCTATTTTCAAGTTACTTTATTGTAAAAGTGCATCTCACATAAATAAAATAAAATAAAAAGTGAGTCACTTAAGTCTTTTAATTTATTGTCGCACTATTTAAAACTAACATTATTGTAAAAGTGAACCTCACTTATTCTACAAAAGTGATTCACTTCAAAGCAACTTTATTGTAAAGTGATTGTCAAAGGTTGATCTTGGGAAGAGGGGGGTTCTTTTTTTAGTTGGTCAAGTTAATATCTGCCACGCCAGTATTGGGGACATCTTCAACATTTTTTTTGATCAAGCATAACTTCATCATCCAAAATCAGGTTTTAGTGTCGTTTTTTTTAA
Source organism: Pseudotsuga menziesii (assembly GCA_001517045.1). Taxonomy (NCBI): domain Eukaryota; kingdom Viridiplantae; phylum Streptophyta; class Pinopsida; order Pinales; family Pinaceae; genus Pseudotsuga; species Pseudotsuga menziesii. The sequence continues at coordinate 184,599 of LPNX010309544.1, read as the reverse complement.
ACAACATATTTTTTCGAGATATTTGCATCTAGACAGTTAGTTTTTGTTTTTTCAGCTATTATTTTATAGTATGACCGTCCCTTGTGATATTATATTTACAAGTTATAACTATTTCTCATGGAAATCTCGTATGGAGGATGTTCTGTGAAGTAGGGGACTTTTCAGGATAACCTCAGGGAAAGAAATAGAACCCAATGATGATGATAAGAAAATTAAATGGGAAAATAGATGTGATGAAGGTCGTGGATTGATTGGGATGTCAATATCTACTGATTTGTGATTCCACATATCTGGAATTGATGAACCTGATTTAGCTTGGGAAAGGTTGGAATATGTGTTTGGTAAAATGAAATTTGGGGTCATCAACTTGAGAATGAGTTGGTTTCCTTGAATCCAAATGATTTTTCATGCATTCAAGACTATTTATCTAAGTATAAAACTCTTAGCCTCTTATGTGCAGAATGCAAGGTTAAGAAAGAAAACAAACAATGTATTTATCATATTCTTTCCAAACTTGGACCTGCATATTCAGTTTTTGTATCTACATTCTACTCCATGAAAGAATCCTTGACTGCAGCTAGCTATCAAGAGCCTAGTCTTGAATCCTTTTGTGATTCCTTAATTAGAGAGCAAGATGCACTCATTCATCTTGGAATAATTAACAATGCAGATACATCTGGGAAAACCTTATTGTCCCAACAGAAAGAAAAGTCCAAGCCTCCCAAGAAACAATTTTTTTGCAATAATAAGCCAAACAACAAGGGTACCAAACCCTCTCAGTTAGCTCCTTCTTTAAAAAATGACAAAGGATCCAAGCAAAAAGGAAAGAAGACTAAGCGTCATTGCAATTTTTGTGGGAAAGATAATCATGATGAATCTAAGTGTTTTAAGAAGATGGCAGCCTTGGAAGCAGCAATGAAGAAGCACCACATCAGCCTATATTCATCTTCATAATCTAACTCTCATGGACATGCACTTTATGCTTCTGGTTACTCTTATACTGCATCTTCTTCTTCTACTTCAAATGAATGGCTCATTGATTTTGGAGCATGTTATCATATGGCTAAGGATCAAGCCATCTTTTCTACTATGGATGAATGTAACACCAAACAAATATTTGTTGGTGATGATAGATCTCTAAGTGTTGTAGAATCTGGAACAGTTCCAATAGAAAATGGTCATTTCAGTGATGTACTATGTGTTCCAAAAATTTCCTACAATTTGTTATCAGTCTATCAAATTACTCATTCGGGTGAGGGTAAAAATGTGCTGTTTACACCTCTCCAATTTGTAATCAAGGATTTTAAAAATCCTCAAAATGTGCTTGCTACTGGAACTATTGATGATATTAATAGGTTGTACAAATTTAGCAACTTTGGGTCATCACATTTTCCTTCAGTTTTTGTTGCTCATAGTGATAACTTGAGCAAACTTTTGCATGAGCGATTTGGTCACTTAAATTATCGCTCATTGCAACAACTATGTAAAGACAATATGGTGACTGGTCTTCCGATGGTATCTTGCAAGGGTGGTGTTTATTTCGGTTGTGTACTTGAAAAACATCATCATGACAGTTTTGACAAACGTGCCTCTTGGCATGCCTCGGTTCCTTTGGAACTTGTGCATAGTGACTTGTGTGGTACTCTTCCATCTGCATCCTTTTCTGGTTTCAAATATTTCTTAACTTTCATTGATGACTACTCCAGACGCACTTGGGTTTACTTCCTAAAACTTAAGAGCGAAGTATTTAACATGTTCTTGCCCTACAAGGCCCTTGTTGAAAAAAAATTTGGTCATCAATTTATTAAGTTAAGATTTGACAATGGAGGAGAATATGTTAACAACAAGTTCACTACTTTCTGCATTGAACAAGGAATCCAACAACAACACACTATTCCATATACACCGCAACAAAATGGTGTAGCTGAACAGAAGAACCACACTTTAAAAGAAATGGCTAATTGTATGATCCAATCTAAGGGACTAAGTCTTCAATATTGGCCTGAGGCCATAAATTATGAAAACTACATAGTTAATCGCACACCCACTAAATTTTTACAAGGTATAACATCGGAAGAAGCATGGAGTAAAATTAAACCATATGTAAGTCACTTTCGTGTGTTTGGTTGTGAAGCATGGGCTCACGTTCCGGATGAAAAACGGAAAGCATTGTAGCCTAAAAGTGAAAAGTGCATATTTGTTGGATATTCTAAAGATGTAAAAGGTTATAGAATTCTTCAACCCCATTCACATGATATAATCATTAGAAGAGATGTTAAATTTGATGAAAATATCTTGGCCCACGAGCCTAACTTGGTGGGTGTGCCATCTTTGGCCTGCGAGCCTGATTCGGTGATTATGTCTTCTTCTTCTTCTTCTTCCAACTTCCTTGATAGGTTTCTAACTCTAGTTTCTGATGATGGAAGTGAGGATGAAAATCCACCTCTACCTGCTCATGTTCCTCCAATTGCACCGGCACCAATACTTTCTCGATGGGTCCGTTCAACATGTGAAGCAGCTGGTGATCTTGCTGGTGATCCTAGAGATCAACGTCGAACACGTTCTCAGTTTCAGTGAGCCTCCTCTTTTTTCGCTCAAGTTTCCAAGAATCATGATCTAGAAACTTTTGCAGAAGCTTCAGGAAATCCAGATTGGGATGCATCTATGGATGAAGAATATCGTTCCTTAATGGCGAACGATACTTGGGATCTTGTTCCTCTTCCAAAAGGAAGAAAAATTGTTATATGTAAATGGGTCTAAAAAACTAAGTATGCATCAGATGGAAGTGTTGAAAGAATTAAGGAAAGGTTAGTTGCCAAAGTTTTTTCCCAAGTTGAAGGGATTGACTACAATGAAACCTTTTCTCTTGTCACAAAAATGAATTCCATCCGCCTTGTTCTTTCCCTTGCAGCCTTACATAACTGGGAATTCCATCAAATGGATGTCAAGTCTACCTTTTTACATGGTGATTTACAGGAGGAAATTTACATGGAACAGCCTCCTAGATATGTTCAGTATAACTCTAGCCTTGTCTGTCTCCTTAATAAATCTTTATATGGCCTTAAGCAAGCTTCTAGAGCTTGGTATGCCAAAATGGATAACTTTCTCCTTGACACTGATTTTTCTAGATGCCATTCTGACCCCAATGTCTATACCAAGAAAGTAGGAAACCATCTCATCATACTTGTTCTTTATGTTGATGATCTTATCCTTACTGGTAGTGACCCTAAACTTATAACCCATGTGAAATCTAGTCTTAAGCAAAATTTTGAAATGTCAAACTTAGGACATTTGCATTATTTTCTTGGTATCCAAGTCTTGCAAACCAAAGAAGGAACATTTCTTTCCCAGTCTAAGTATGCTTGTGACCTTCTTCGTCGCTTCCACATGGAAGATTGTAAACCAGCCCCTTCTCCCTTCTAGTCTGGAGTCAAACTTTCTGCCACTTGTACTTCCCCTGAAGTAGATGCCACCTTGTATCGTCAGCTTGTTGGTAGTCTTTTATACTTGACTCATTCCTATCTTGACCTTTCCTTTACCGTTGGACGTGTTTCCCGTTATATGCAAACTCCTCATGAAAGTCATAGGAAAGCAGCAAAAAGAATACTTCCATATATTTGAGGTACAATTTAGTTTGGAATTCATTACAGTACAGGGGGTAAACCTTTGTTGGTTGGTTTCACTGATTCAGATTAGGACGGTGATCCTGGTGATTGAAAGTCTACTGCAGGTTATGTTTTTAGTCTAGGATCTAGACCTATCACTTGGGCTTGTGAGAGACAACAACCACTTGCTCTTTCTTTAGTAGAAGCAGAATATCGTTAATGCCAGTCAGGAAGCTTTATGGCTTCGACAGATCCTTTCAGAGTTTGGATTTGAGCAACAACAACCTACTCCACTTTGGTGCGACAATCAAAGTGCCATCAAGCTTGCCAAAGATCCAAGTCTACATCAGCGCAGCAAACACATTGAGCTACACATGCACTTCATCATAAATCTTGTTCATGATCGTGTTCTTGAAATGATCTATTTCCCTACAGATGATCAAGTTGCAGACATCTTCACCAAGTCTCTTACAGAAGAAATTTTTTCTAAACTTCGATCTATGTTAGGAGTTTAGGAATGTGTCCTTAAGGGGGGATGGCCTCTAATGCCTCCTTCCATCTCCTAATAGTGTCACTTTTTTAAATCCTTCAATCCTATCCCAAGTTGTTCTTAAGGGGGGATGTTAGGATATTTAGACACTTAGGAGTTAGTTAAGATCAACTTGTGTAATATATCCGTTAGGTAAAGTGTGTTTCTTTAGTATGCATTAGTATGCATTTGTAAATATTCTAATCCGACGGTCATGATATGCTCTAGACATAAAGTGATCCGATGATTCAACTTATCTTAGATCATACCTACCATTGATCCATGGCTTAGCACCCGATTGGTCTATGATATCTATTTAAAGAGCATAGAGGGTCCTTGGCTAGTTGATCAATTATGAGAAGCTCATGTAACTTTTCTTTCTTTTACATAATAAATTGCTCCAAGTAACTATTTGGCTGGGGCCGTGAAATTTTTCCCTCTCGAGGGTTTTAACCACATGACAAACATCGGTGTGTTGATCTGTGATCTATTTGTGTGAAGCAGTTTCTCAAGGTGTTCGGTATTTTGGGAGTACCCTATGTACCTGAACAAGGAATAGATGAAAATTCTAATTGGATGGAGTATCAAACACAGATGAAGGATGCATAGGATTTACAGGAAAATCCATTGGCTATAATGAAATCAACAATAGTAATAATTCCCACCCCAAGAAATGTAGAAATGGAAGGTAAAAGAACTCATTCATAGGCCACCAAGAGAAAAGACGAAGAAATTTTAGAAACATCTAAAAGGAAAAGGATTAAATCTAAAGGAGAATTAGTAGAGGTAGTTGAAGTTGAAAATAAGAAAAAGAAATAAAAGGTTAGAGGCCCAACCTTTAAAATACAAGAATATGAGTTTTCAAAGGTAGAAGAAGTATCAAATGATAAATTTAGATCCAAACCTGATTTGTATGACAAGTATAAGAAAGAAAAGGATATCTTTTCAAAAGAATCCTTGAAACTATACTAATAAGTCAAGAATATATCAAGCAAAGAGGTTTCCCTAGTCACTATTAAAGATCATACCATAAATAATTTAAATTTAGCAGTTGCTACCAAGAATAGAATAGATGAGATGAGATTGAACTTGAAGGCCATCCCAGTGCCTGATATGATTCACTTGCATAAACAGACTGGGGAAGTCATTTATAGTGACTTGATGAAAGCTACTCTAAAAGTATCCAAGCTGCAATCCGCATTGTCTAAAATAGAAAATCAGTTGAGACAAGAGAATGTGGGAGAATAAGGTACACCGAAAGCAAATAAAGAATATTCAAGGAGATTTGCTGACCATATATAGTGAAGCAAATAAAGGAGAGGTGACATAAAAGCTTCTGGTTGAGAAGGAAAATACCATCCAGTTGTTAAAGAAGAAGTTGAAGATCCCTGCAACCCAGTTAATTTAGGCTTATGAATTATTAGAAATAGAAAAAGAGAAAGAATTTCCAGCCCAGAAGCTAAATGATAGTAAGACAAAGATATTGAAGCTTACCGAAGAGAAAAATGAATGGGAAAAAAATATTTCTTGATTGCAAAGATAGATGTTCTGAATGAAAATCAGTTAATTTTGGAAAAGGAGAACGGAGACAAAAATAAGAAACAAGAAGTGAAAATAACACAACCTACTGCAGAAAACAAATATTGAATCTATTGTATAGGATATGTCACGGGTGAGTCTAAGAGACATAGAAGTAATTGGTTTAAAAATTCAAAATGAGAATTTGGCTGATGTAGTCACGAAGAAAGAAGAGGAGAGGAAAAAATTGGAAAACAAAAACAAAGAATTGTTGGATAAGAATGAAAAGTTGGTAAAGAAGATAAATGGACAATTACGAGTGTAGGGAGCTAGACATCTCATCTAGGATATGATAATTTCAGAAGCTGCTAAAATTAGGACATACTTAAACTATATTCAGAAGAAGGAGATGATAATAAATGCAGCTAACCAATGTTGTACAGTTGTGAAGGAAGCCTTGAATAAAAAGCCAATGGACATATTCAAAAACACAATAAATTTCTTAAATAATCTGTCTGAAGAAGATTTAAGGACAATGGGAATTAAGGATAAGATTACAATGATTATTTGGGCTAGAAAGGTTGTAAGAAAACATCAACATATTGAGATAGTTCAAGCTAAGATTGATATAAAGAAGCATTAGATAAATATTTTTAAAGGCTTATTTGTGTCTCTTTTTTAGAAACGTTTTCCTTCCTTTTGGGGAGAGGATGGAAAAACTTTGTCCTTGTCAGAGTATCATGCATTATTAGTCAGATTTAGATTGGATCATAGAAAATTTGAAGACATTACCCAATATTTTCCAAGAAAAATTATAACTGACAAGTTGGCAGTGGATTTTGAGCTAACTAATACATTCAGGACAATTTGTACTCAGTTGCCACTTATCTCATATGTAGATCATGTGGAATTAAGAGTGTTAGTGAAGGAAATGGAAAATATGGAGCTTCCATCTATAGACCAATGGAAAAGAATAGAAAAATTCGATAGTACAAAATATAAACTACATCAGTTGAGAGTTCATTGTAAGGTCAGGGCCAAATTGAAGACAAGTTTTGTTTTAAATAATGTAATAGATTTTTAAGGATTAGTATGTTAGGAATCAAGTGAAAAATGTAATAAGGAAGTTACATTCACCTATTTCCAGCACATAGGTAGTTAGTAGATCAAGGAGCAGATTTGATGTATTTAAGAACCATTTTGAAATGTAATGAGTGTTGAAAACTCGTTAAAAAGAACTGATTTTGTAAGAAAGAGATTCAAGATTAATAAAAAGATTGCAGATCCAAGTAGGTTTTATACCATATATTCTTGTGTTATTTATTTTACAGTTTGTACTATCTTTCCTTTATGTGAATGTGTTTTCTGTTTATCTTTTCCATTTTTTTTTATATTTTCATGCTTGAATAAGTGTATATTGAATTAAAATTCATATGCTTATGCTCTGGTTCTTTAATTTCAAGCATTCACCAATTTATCCTCTAAATTTGACACTGGATTCATAGTTTGATGCCCATGTCAATGGGATGTTTCTTATTCTTCCTTATCACATGACAACCAACATTTTGATTGTAAAAGAGATACTTTCCCTCCTCTGTTAAGAATTCCAAAGCACTGTCATTAATTATTATTCATATTTGGCTCCATGCCCAATGACCACCTCTTTCAGCCATTATTACCATTAAAACTTGTTTATTTTTAAATATATATGGCCTTTGTGTTTATCTATTTAGAGATCCCTCTTTGGTAGGAAAAATATTATTTTCCTAGTAAAGATTGGTTTTGTGGTTACCTTAGACTTATCCTCCCACAACAAGGGATAAAATCCGAGTGATAACAGCGACAATGACATGCCCAGTACAAAGCCTACAAATTTGATTCTACAGAAGTAATTACACATTTTTCCACTCTACTTATATACTGTAATAAATGTGAACATTGTGCACTAGAAAAACGTCATCCACAAATGTAAATTGCTAGCCATGAGGGTACTAACAATAGCCCACATGTTCCTTTTCCCCATGTTGTAAAATATTCATTGTCTAAATCCTTGAAGATATTTGCAGTCAGAACCTTTCTTTAACAACATGTCCCATTGTAGAGATGGAAATAGTGGTCAAGTGCATCCCACAGAGATGAAGTTTGGAAGCTACAACATTCCCTTCCTGTAGGTGTGTTCTCCCTACTCAAGTGTGCATTCAACAAGAATATCCTTTCCTGTAGGTGTTTTATCCTTATGTTGTAATCCTACATATTGATGTAGCTTAAATAAAGGTTTTTTTTTTCTTTGGGATTTTGTAGATGATAGGAGGCGATAAAATTCCTTTTTTTTGTATAGAGGAATCAACAACTGACAAGTTTCATATTCACATGACACGGGGTCGATTCTCGTCGCTGCTACTGTAACCCCTGTGCATCCTACCTGACCCCCCGACATTGGACAGGTGAATGACTTTTTGCACAGGGATATTTGAACATTTGACCTGCTTAGCAGCCTCTAAGCCTTAACAAAATGTAGAGTTGGCCAACAAGCCAAACCCCTTGGGGGTTCCAAAAAGTCCCTTCTTTTTTATCTGTAAGTGCAATAGAACATTATAAGTGTGATTTTTTTTTCTACTTGAATAGAAATAGAGACATTTTCCTTAGAAAATAAAAATAAAAATGTAGCCAACCAAAACTACAACTATAACACAACTTTGCAATGGTCCACCCAAGAATGAATTCTCAATTGCTCATGCAACCAAGGGAACAAAAATATATGCGTTCTATCTTCTGCATGAGGAAATATAGAATTGAATAAAGCAGGTAGAGGTAAGAACAAAAAAAGGGAATATAGTCCATCATTATTAGTGATGGCCCCCCAGTCCTTTGGGAAACAATTAAGGGGTGTAAAACATAAAAGGAAGTAGGAAAATCGCAGGGAGAAAGCATACCTTCCAAGAGTATAGTATCATTTGTCTAGTGACCAAAAGTTTTATGGCAGTTAGAATAGGATACACCAAAATTTGTAGCCTTTACATATTTAAAATTCTCTAGGAAGTGGATCAGTGAACTTACTAGTCATCCAAAGTAAAAAAAGAGATAGATGCAAAGATAAAAGCTTACCTCTTCCAGTATTGTAGGAAAAATTTGAAGTTTGAGCACTCTTCAAGTACACATTTTGTAGACGTATGATGAACAAACATGGAGATCTGGGCTTTAACTAGTAGTAAAATATTAACAAAAAGAAGCAATTACCGGAAAAATATCAAATGGAAAGCTTAAATACCTTCATATGTATTGAGATAAGTTGCATGGAACCAAACTGGATCCAGATGGAGTACTCTCTTAGATCAATGTCATATACAATTTTTTTATATAATTTACTGCTAGATTATGATGTTCTATTAATAGTTCCTTCACAAATATAATTATAGAAATGTACAATAATTTTACACTACCACTAAGCTTACTCCAATCTTTAAAATCCATGAGGGTGAAGTTGAACCATCTTCTAAGAGTTAGGTTGACCTCCATTCAATAGATGTAGAGATTAAACTAGGGCATATTTACCTTTATTAGAAGCTCCTTCCACTAACATGAGTGCTCTTAAGGCAACACAACTTCCCAGTCATCATAAATCCCACTTTTACGGTGAATTTGATCTGGGTTCCAATTGTGAATAGTAGAAAAACTAGAAGAACAAGGATTAACAATTTTTTATTGCGAAAATATCACATTTTCCTCGATTAAAGATAAGAAACAACTAAATATACAAAACTAGGTATCACTCACAAGGGCATTGAACAAGAGTGCATTTTTTGTTGTCTCTCCTATAAATTAGATTACAATCCTCTAGGAAGAATGAGTTGAGATTGGAAGTAATTGTCTTTAAAAATGATCACTTGGTGAAGCCTTTCACTTCCCATTCCATTGCTATAAGAGAAAGTAGGGAAACATTTTCTTTTCAACCACTACAACCACAAAATTCCAACTTAGGAGATGCAAAATGTCAACAGATAACCAACTTAGAATTTCCAAATGACGGTTGATTTTTGCACTGCGTTGGAGATGCTTACAATTAGCAACCTATTTGTGATTGATGTCTACCCATTTTCTAGCAGTTTGAAGAGGGATTTTACAAAATTTTGTGTCCATTCTACTTGGAGTTTGAGGTGGATGAGTCAGGTGCAGGACATTTAGGGGATCTCCTTAAGAGGGGAGTATGAACCAACAAACCCTCTTTCATTCTTCGCTCACACTGTGTACATAGAAGGTATTTTTTGGTGTTCCTTTACCAAATGACATGGTTTCACTTTATTCTGCCATGTTAATAGCATCCAACCACACACACACCAAGAAGGTTTAAACGAAACATAGATTAAACACTCACATTTCCATTTTATTTTTATTTCATTAACATTTTCAATATCATACTATCGATAAGGGGGAACACGTATCATCACCTACAAGTTCTTGAGAAATCCAATATAATTAAGTTTATTATATTACATCTATTTCACTATTATCTTATCATATATTCATAAATGTTGCAATTTGATCTTTTCTTCTTTCCAGTTTATCCATATACCGTATTTGTTAACTTTCACTGGCAAACTAAATCAAAAGCAACCATCCCCAAAATCTGGGCTTCCTCAGTTATGTAATCGATATCTATATTTGAAGGAATAACCTGTAGAATTTCACATCCATGCATGTAGTCCAACATCAATAAAATAAAAGGTCGATAACCTATAAAAAATAGGACTCCAATAGTTCAATAATGAAAACTAACCTTATCTTCATGAATGAGTTAAGTAAGCATTCAAGTAGAAGGTGGTTAAAAAATGCTTTGAATTAAAGAAGAGGCGACTATGTTGCAGTGTTTTGGAAAATAATCCACAGAATTGGGATATTTGAGAAGTTAAATCATGTTGTAAATATTCAAAATAATTATCATATAGATATTATGTTTCCCCATCACTACATGTCCTTGTATATCCTTTGGCACATACAATTTTTCCCAACTCTTTGAAGTTCTTGGCATTCTTTTCTGATTTATTTCACATGTGGAAGTTCGACGGTAAGTTAGCATCCGCAAATATAAGTTCCTTCAACCTATCAAAATAGAACATGGGAGAGGCCAAGGACTCAACATGTTCAAGAATTTTTCAATCCTCCCCCACTTGACACTATATTTAGTTGTGCCTAGAAGATTCTCAATATATCCATTTTACATGACAAAAAATAATCCCATACCAATTCTCTAGATGTAAAGAAAATAAACCATGTACGTTTAGGAACTAATACAAGCAAAAGAAATCCATCCTTTCCTATAGATGAAATTCTCTAAACCAATAAGTTTAAGCCTCTAAAGTTGGAAATGTAACAATCAAATGTAAAAAATGAAGCATATATCAACATCAAATAAGAAAACAATCAAACACTTATGTTCTTTCCCAAAAGAAAATTATTTCATCAATATTCTTATTTGGACTTCTAAGAACTGCCATCATTCTCAATGATTTTAATTCATGTAGAAGCAAACTTGAGAGGAGGATAGGAATGCAGTTAGAATAGTTAGAAACATAAAAACAAATGATTTATTTTGTTGTACTACTGAAGCATTCAGTCATGGAGACGTTGGTGTTTAATGCTCTTATGCTAACAGTTGTGTTGTGCTTGGAAATAAATTACTATGGTGCACATGGATCTTACTCTAGAATCCGCAATGTGCTTGTTGTTACTAGTACTCCTCCTCGGAGGATGATTAGGATAGTGGACATTACACATGCTTATAGAGAGGATTTTCCAATGGGAGATTGGTCTATAGGGTTGGCCCAACCCTATAAAGCTCATCTCTAGTATGAAAAATGGGTCTCTTTGTAATTCATCTGAGATGAAGATTATTTTTCACTCAAGTACACACGTATATTCCCCAACTCATTTATTTTAGGAGCATTATGAGGATGTACTTGATGTGGACATGTTGGACTTGAAGCTTCTCAATGGTAATTTACATTTTGTTTTCAACCCACGTTGAGTTTTCAATTTATTTCGTTGATGTAGGGACTTGGTTTCTGTGGTCAAACTAAAAAATTTGAATGTTCCATCATGCATGGATGTGTTTTTTCCATTGGTTTTAGGGATCAAAATCAATTCTGCTCTTCTCTTTACAGGGGAATTCTACTCATTATGCAAGGATTATGCTCATACTACTAAAATTCATGGTTTATTTTTTATCTTTTTTAATTAATTTATAGTCCTTTTGTAAGAAGTATGTTCCATCCTTAAATTTTGTGGGGAACCTATCTTCAATTTCTGCAAATTATAGGCAAATTGTAAGGAGCACCTAATTCAGGAAGAAAACCTTGCCACTCAAATTTTAATCCCTGGTTAGGACCAATACTTAGTTAGCTCAGTTGGTGCTATTTTGAGTGAGTTTCAAGTTCAGAAGCACCAGTAGAGTTTCAATTTCAGAAGCACAATTGAGTAACTTTAACTATATATTGGCCTCCATCTATTGCAAGCTCGAGTCCCTCAAAGTGATGTAGGTTCGAGGCCACACCATTTTGTTACCACTATTGACATTATTTGGGTAAATAGGATGACTGATAGGGAACAATAGTTGTGATACCATGTTCATTGGAAAATTTGTTCATAATTGTTGTTGCAAACAGAGTTTTCTCCAACAATTAAAACTGGAACAACTCATTAACATGGAAAATAGATACACTCATACCTTTGCATCGATTCATGTGAAACAATTCTCAATTTTTATTTTTCCTCTATATCAATGATCATAATAAATTGTTGGAGTTAAAGGGAAAGTTGGAATATGAGCAAGAAAGATAAAGTCAACTTATCAAGGACTTCAACTTTCTCTATATATGTTGAATGAATCCTTGCATCATGAGATTTGTGGAAATTACCATATTTTGATGAAGATATCTATGCTAAACTAGAATATAAAAATATATATATGAAAAATTATATTTAACAAGTTTCTTGTCAAGCTATGGTTATCTCAAATGGTTCCCTTTAGCAGTAAAGTGCATTCTACAGGAAGCATAGTATAATTGCTTGACAAAATCAGTGAACCAACAACATACTTTCACTATCAGCAAGTCAACAAACTAATCTGGCAGTGCTATTAATAACCAGTGGTTTCATTTGGGTTTACTAGGGGTATATAATAGGAATCTCAAGTGTTGAAGAAAACTTTGAACTACACTATTGACCATCACAGGGGAAATAGTTGGCTAGTAACCTAGGAGGGATATTGCAGATTCAAAATCAACATGGAATATATAAAGAATATATTGTGTTGAGAGTCATGTCCATCGGGCTTAAGAATAAAAGAGGTAGGAATGGAAAGATAAAGGAATAATATATCTAGATTTTATTATTATAGCCACAAATTGATGGGAATCCGTCTGGAAGAATTTACCAAATTTCTGAAAAAAATCATTGATGACTTGTTAATGTTGAACTTATGCAAATTTGAGTGTCAAATCCAACAATTTCATGAGTACATCTATTAATCGGATATGGGATTAGTAGAATTTAATAATTACCTCATGTGTTAATGATTGCTGTGAATTATCCAGGACTGTTAATCAGATATGAGATCATTAGAATTTAACAGTTACCTCTCGTACGGTATTAGGCCCTACATGTTATTTTCATCATGGAAAGTGTAACTTTGATCGCACCCCTTGTTATTTCCATCACAATCCTATTTCCCTTGTGATTTTAATCAAATCTATCAGAGACTTGCATGAGCATATGATGGGGACAAGGGCATTTTTATTGGTGCACATCTTTCACTGACACTTCCCTTATGACCTTGTTAACCATTACCATTGGTCGGTGCACAATGCCTAGAGGAAAGTTGTCGTTTCACATTCAGTTGGTTATTTCCCCCATAGCATATCAATATCAACAATGATTGATTTTGATGTGCCATAGGCTTATGTTAGAGTGATCTATGTTACATCCCATACTGTATTAGATCCCACATGTGATGTCCATAATGAAAAGTGTGATTTTTATCACACCCCTTGTAATTTTCATCATATATGTCAAAGACTTGCAGAAACACATGATGGAGACAAGGGAATTGTTATTGGACATTGTTGACCATAACCATCAATGGGTGTGTACTGTTTGGAGGAAATTTGTCATTGCACATTTAGTGGGTTACTACCCCTAGACTTTAGAGCATATAATGCTCATTAATGATTTATTATTGATGTACCACAGGTTTATGTTGGATGACCCTATGTATTTTTTTATATCTTAGTATGGCGGGGTTATGATTGTTGTATTGGTTTGCCACTAGAGGAGATATTGCTCTAGTGGACCATATACCATTCTTGTTATGTTGTTCTAGTCACCGCATGAATAGTTTAGATGTGTTTTAATGATACTTGTGCCTAGTGGACGAGTTCCCTATCACATGAATCAGGTTTGTTTCACATGTGGATCATATCTTGGTATAGTTAGCATCCCACTCTTGGAAAGCACTTTGCATATGCACAATTTTTTACATGGTTTAGTTTCTTACGATGGTTTATTTTACATGTTCTAGCTTAGCTTGAGCCTCATGGTGTGAATTATCATGCTATATTGGAGGTTTCTAGGACATGGACTATTTCTTGATAATGTGAACTATTACTCCTAGTTGAGTGCTCCTCTTATGCATAGGCTTCTATGTCATTTTAGACCTCTCAATGTCTAGTTTGACATGATTTGACTTAGTTGGAGGCCTGTTGATTGAGCTTCCTTTCTTTTATGGAGGGTTTTGACAAATTATTTCATTCATGATTATGTGGAGCACCACACTTAGTGGAGTGCTCCCCCCACTTGGCACAAAAGTTGAGGCATATTCACACTTTAAATATTTTTATTACTTGAGTGATGGGGTTGTTTCTTTCCTCCTATGAATTAGTTGAGAATTGTGGTGATGTCGAACGTGGATTCATACCACTCTCTAGTTTTTTATTACATTTTCCTTAGATATAGCCATTACACAACTTTGGAGGGTTGTTACACCTTTGAGACCATGTTGATGAGCTGGTTAAGGACACACCCTAGTCTTAAGGGAATAATTTTGGTGTGTGTTCATATTTATGAGGATCTATCCATCTATCTCAAGGATGGCACAAATTTTTATGCTTATGGAGAGGGAATACCACCTGGAGGAGCCACATGCCACATGTGGGGTACTTGACATGGTAATCTACCGACTCTGAGGATGCACCCTAACCTCATGGATTCATTTTGTTGGAGATTGAGACATGTGACATGGCCACCATTTGTCCATTAAATTTTATCTATTGTTTAACTTGTCCACTTGAGTTAGTTAGTGGATATTAGTGTTTTATGAATTTCTAAGTTAGATCTAGGGTTTTAAAAAGGGACATTATTATTTTATGATTGAATAGGTTTGATCCTTGAACTATATAAGAAAGGTTCCTCCATTTATAATGGTTACTGGTGGAATAAAGAAAATTGCACATATTTGGTTTTGTTTATTGTTACATGATCATTTGAAGGATATGCGATTTGTGGGGTATCTATCTATGTTGGATGTTCATATTAACCATAGTTGTTGATTTACATTGCTGGAAAAAACTCTAATTCTGCTGCAGTAAGGGATCCAAGCACATGGAAATCTTGTCTTTTGAATAAAGCATTCAATGAGGTTCTTTCTTTCCATATCTTTGTTTTGTTTGTTATATAGTTGAGCTATATATGTTATGCCATTTCAGTGAGAGTTTGCATGTGTTTTTCAATGAGTAATAAAATCACCCTTTATTGAATTGCATGTGCATTCAAGGTTAACTTTAGAAAGGGCCTTTCTCATTTAAATTCCATCTTTTTAAAACTGTCCCATATTTAGTTTTCTATATGTTTGTAACAAGCCAAATCTTGCTAGCATGGTTGGTTTTGACAACCACAGTTATGCATGGCGACCCAATTGCAAACCCTGCAAGGTAGTTGGGAGGAGAAACTTAAAAATCCAGCCATGATATTGGTGTGTTATAGGTTGGGTGCAATATGCAGTTGATTTTGACAACTTAAATGCTCATGGGTTGTGGTTTCTTAGAATACAAGTTAGTTCTGCAAGTCATGGAAAAAATATCAATAAATTTTTTTTTGTAGCAACATTAATTTTATCCATTTTCCATCCATTTGCAGCCCTAGTTATTACTCTATGGTTCCATTTTCCATTGTGGAATTTGGCACTAGTCTTACCCCCATCAACCACAATTATATTTATCAAATAAATCTAAATACAAATCTATTATAAGCCACTCTAATTTCAAATATTCTAGGATCCCCTTGTGACATTCCAAAAAGAGAAATTGACATGTTTCCCATGTTTTAAGGAAATAATGCAATATCAATGAGAGACCGCTGGAATTATTTCATGACCATGAAAGAAATCCAAGGTTGTTCATTTAGATGTGCTTATGAAACTGTTGTATTGTCATTAAGATGAAGCTATATATTGGTTCACAAGTTTCCTTGACAACACTGTAAGTCTATAACCACAATGGATCATATCGAAAGTGATTTTATGGAAATATGGAAGGAAAAAAAGACATTAGGTATTGGTTAGCTGCCTTAACTAGAGATAATAACGAGAATGAATATGTTGAAGAGTTCAATAAAAAAATTTAATCAGATAGTGCAAATATTAAACCTCTCCAGCAGCTATCATGTTCTATTACCTCGATTCCTTTGATGGGGACTTTGGTTTCCTTTTGAGATAAAAAGGGCCAAATAGTTTGAGGGATGCTTAGGATAAGGCACTCAATGTTAAAAATCATTGGTTGGATTCAAGAAATGGAGACATTATTTTAATCGATGTAGGAGACACCTTGAGAGGAGGATAGGAATGTAGTTTAAAAAGGTAAAGACATAAAAAGAAATGATTTACTCTGTTGTACTACTGAAGCATTCAATCATGGCAATGTTGGTGTTTAATGTTTTTATGCTAAGAGTTGTGTTGTGCTTGCCATTAAGATACGATGATGCACATGGATTTGACTCTAGAATATGCAACATGGCTTCTGTTACTAGTACTCCTCCTCAGAGGATGACTAGGATAGTGGACATTACACATTCTTACAAAGAGGATTTTTCTGTGGGAGATTCGGCTATAGGGCTGGGGAAGCCCATAAAGCTTATCTCTAGTATGAAAAATGGGTCTCTATATAATTTATCTAAGATGAAGATGATTTTTCACTCAGGTATACACATATATTCCCCAATTCATTTCTTTTAGGAGCATTATGAGGCTGGCCTCGATGTTGACACGTTGTACCTTGAACTTCCTAATGGTAATTTACATTTTGCTTTCAACCCATGTTGAGTTTTCAATTTATTTGGATGATGTAGGGACTTGGGTTCTGGGGTCTAACTAAATAATTTGAATGTTCCATCATTATGGACATGCTTTTTCCATTGGTTTTAGGGCTCGAAATCAATTCCGCTCTTCTCTTTACAGGGGCATTGTACTCATTATGCAAGGATTATGCTCATACTGATCAAAGTCAAGGTTTAGTTTTTACCTTTTTTAATTAATTTATAGCCCTTTTGTAAGAAGTACGTTCCATCCTTAAATTTTGTGGGGAACCTATCTTCTATTTCTGCAAATTATAGGAAAATTGTAAGGAGCACCTAATCCAGGAAGAAGACCTCACCACTCAAATTTTAATCCTTGGTTAGGACCAATACTTAGTTTTCTCAGCTGGTTCTATTCCAAGTGAGTTTCACGTTCAAAATAACTTCTAGAGTTTTGAGTTCAGAAGCACCATTTATTAGCTTTAACTACATATTGGGCTCCATCTACTGCAAGCTTGAGTCCCTCAAAGTGATGTAGGTTTGAGGCCATCAAAAATTGATTATGGGAATTTCAAACAGTCATTAAGAAGTATGTTGGGTAGTATCTCTTTGAAGCAACAAAACTTGGCGCTAATTCCTGACAAGGAACATACACATAGAAAGCATGGACAACAACATTAAAAGTCAACCTGAGCACATACAACCGTCTTAGTTTGTTCAGGACACTTTTTCATATCATTGCAGCTGCAAGCATGCCTTTGATAATTATAATAAATCCAAAGAAAATTATGAGATCATAATCTACAGGTATAATAAAGGTTGTTGGAGGGGTGACACATCGCTATTCTAGGGCATCCTTTTGCAAAAAACAACAATACACCTATGCATTGAATGTGTCAAATATCTTGGATGAGAGATTTTATAGTACTTTCTTGGAGTATCGCAAAGCATAGTGAATTCCTGAAAATCGATATTTGGGGCAATTTGAACAACATTAAAAGTATTTTTGGGTGTATTCTAAATAATTTTATCATGAAAACAATACTTTAGATCTATGAATAATGGATCTTAATGGAATTTGATAAAAATATTGTTCAGGTTTTCAACAACCATTTATACATTTGTATCAACTGGATTTCCTTTCAACATATTTCATATCAAATTACTATGTCCATGGAATTAACAAATGGGATGGAGAGTTTAAAACTGTAGCAGACCATCTTGGAGGTCCTCACTTTAGGAACAAGTTTCTTCATCAAGAAGTAGGTTGGCGTCTTTGTAGAAGTAGGTCTGGGAACTCAAAGGCCCTAAATAATAAATTATGGGCATTCCATTTGAACTGACAACAACACCAAGATAATATAAATATTATTAATGAAAGATTGCTATATAGGAGTACATTCTGAGCAAGGATTGACCTGTAGTAGTTGGGAATAGTTCCTCGCCATAAATCCAATGATAAAAGGTAAGAAGATCAAGAGAAAAATGTGTGTTAATATTTTGAAGGGAGCAATCTATCCTAGCACAGGACTCGGGCCGACCTGTAAATAATTATAAACTCTAGGTATGACTTATGAATACAATTGACTTGAATTAATTATCATGGTGGATGGTTATAAATATTAGCTTGAAAGTGCCTATTGAAGGTCAATTTGTAGCGCACTTGTTATATTTTTTTTCAACCTTTTCTAGGGTTAATCCAAGGAGAAACATCTACATATTCCTATTGCAACCTGTTCAAATCACCAAATTAGTCTTCTTGTACATCTGATTAGGGCATATTTACAGAAATCTTGGTGCAACATTTCATTTATATATCCTACTTCATCATGATTTACTCTTGGAACTAAGTAGGAAATGTTCCTGCTGTGGACCCACTCCCACCCCACCTTATCCACCAACTATTTCCATGTTGTTCTTATCCGTATGTGCTTATCCACCCAATTAAATTTCTGAACATTTTTGGAATATGGATATTAATGTAAATTCCTTTTCTCTGTAACCCACTCCATTGTCCTTGTGTATTTATTATTAACATGAATAAAGAAAACCAAAATTTTGGATCCCACATTGACAACCAATGCATTCATCTCCTCTTCCCATGGGGTGATCTTGCAGAGCATAGGTGTGAATTCGATATAAAAATCTACTTTAACATAACGAGCTGTGAAAATCCATCCTCCAAGAAAATTACACACTACTATCTTTGGATAACAATATGGAAGGTGAAATGTTACACACTCCAAAAATGAAACACAAATTTGCAAGAAAAGAAACATAGTAGTTGACCAATATACTACTAGCTATGATATGTATATTATGTAACAATGATCATAAAAGCAGAATCATGGAGGACAAATTATAATGGAAACCAAATAGTAAAAATCATACGCAGTCATATAAGCAACAATAACACAATTGAAAATTTTCTAATAATACCATTAATGCCAAATAAGACTAACCCAGACCCTCTCCTATGAATGGAAGCATGGATGAATAATTCCATTCATGTCCAAATAAAGGCTGTCAAACTCGATCCCATTGGGGTTGGTTTCAATGGCATCCACAATATCCTCCTCTTCTATAACATCCACCAAAACCAGGGGATACCTGTCAGATAACCATCTATGAAATTACTGGAAAACCATTATCTTTTAGATCCAGTTCCAATGGCATCACCCATTCCCCCTTCCCTCTTTGATCTTCTCTTTTTATATTCACTTATAAACAAACCCCTTACCTTAAACCATGCCCATGCTTCTTCTCCTGGTTCCTATTAATTTTGAGTTTCGAAGGGGAATTTTATAGTGAAGGCGACAAGGAACAAAAGGGTCAAACTAGAACCCCATGGATAGTGCAAAATTTATTACATATTGGAATATCCAAAACTATTTCCACCCCTCCCTGTCTTCACTACTGTAATGGCCTTCAAAAGTGATGACTCTATTCGCCTTCAAAAGGGAGAGTACACAATATAAATATTGATGTGAGCGGACCTACAAAGTCATAATGTGATAATTAGAGTGTCATATCTTATACATGGAAAGTAAACATACTTAATTAACCTTGATTATCCTATGTACACATTTAAAGGGATCCTTAACCACTTGTTAGCTACCTTAGTCTATGCCTTTATTTGAAAATAATATGAAATACTCCATTAAAAGTGGATCTCGCTAATTTGAAAAGTTATTGACATAAAGGAATGATAAACTTGAGATTTGTATCACTAATAAAGTGATGGGGGAGTCCATGGAGCTTATACACATGCTTTAGAAATAAATTCCCAACTTTGGAAGTTGTTAACTTGGCAGTCAAGGAAATGAAAAGAGCATACTTGGTTAAATAGTTAATTGCCACAAGGAGAGAATCTTTACCTTCTAAAAGTGATAACCTAGTGATGAATTCGGTATATACCTATTCTCACTTATGGTTAGTAGTTCCAAATAATGATTTTCATAGATAGAAATATTTGGTTAAATTGGATATAGTTGAGAGTCCATAAGGATAAAAATATAATGATGATAAAGAATGTGATGATTGATACAAATACTTGTGACATTTTAAATACCATTGAATGATCACAAGGTATGATAGGAAACAACTCTTTGAGACTTTACCTATTTATTATACACCAACACATGCTTAATATGTATGATTTAGGCTCATTAAATTTGCAGTGACATTATGTTGGAGAATACTAAGATGAGGAACATTTTATGCCTTATTGTTTTTGCAAATATCACATTCTTCTATAAATTACTTAATACCAAATGCCATTATCAACCAACAAAAGTTGAGGAGACATTCCTATGAGTTTTGTGTGAACCCACAGGACTCACCAAGGGACATGTATATAATGAGATGAGATCCAAACAAAAAATGATGGTATGTTAAATGTTATGGAACCATTATTGGTATTCCATGGTTATTTCCAATCCCAGCAGGTGCCCAGTTTGAATCATCCTGGGTGAGGTGAAATAATTTACGCCAATGGGTTTATTATGGATTCCAGCAAGGAATGTTGGGAAGCATCCCTTGGATTTCCCTCTAAATTTATCCTTGGAAAAAAAACACAAGGATGCATTACAGACAATACCTAGGAAATGCCAATTTTCTTTATACCAAACTAAATTAACCACCAAAAAATTGGATGTAGATGTTGAATATCTAAATTTCTACTTAAAAGTTGTTAACATTCAGCCAAGGAAATAAAAAATAAAAATACTAAGCATATATATTGCTGTCATCTCGATAAAAAAGATATTTTAAACCTAGTTGCTGGTACCAAGGGACTAAGAAAGAGAATTAATAAAATACATTTATGTCCCAATGCTGACCATAAAGAAATCAAATGGTACTACTAAATACATCATATGTTATATACCGGAAGTGGTTTAGATATATTGCAAGCTAAATACCCAAAAAAATAAAAAAGTGCATCTAACGAAGAGTTTCAGTTGCAAAAGTATAGCATATCTACGTGGTATTAGATGCTTCTTGCATCAAATTCATCAACAAATAAGGGTTGTTCTAGTAATGAAAATATTTATATAAGCATCAACATGATATGGTTTATAAAGGTTAGTTTAAGCTCCAGACTAAACAACAATCATATTAACATGTATAAGAAGCATTATAAAAAAATTTCAACAGGAATGTTGCTTGCAACAATTTTACTTCACACCCCTTAGAAATAGTTATGCACCATTCACTAACCTGAATCAACATCTTTTTAATGATAAAGTTTGAAGTGATCTGCATTCATTTGCAAGGTGGACAAGTGCCATGCCTGTCAAGAGAGAAAGGTTTTCCAAGAGGAGATCATTCGATGCACAACACACAATACCTATTTCTTCTAGGGAACCATCAACCAACTTTCTACATTGCATTTATCTAGTGATCAACAAACACCCTCAAAATAATAGGTATAAAACTATTGTAAGCACGAGATGTGCTCTGAAATATATTCCACTATCCAATTTATTTGAACTTAACTAATTTAAAACACTAAATAAATTGAACCACTTACCTACAGTCATATAGAGAAATCTCTTTCAAGTCACATCCTAGATAAGTGAGTAGTTCTCTAACAAACTCATCGGTGACACATGCTATCCCTACCACTGACATCACTTCCAATTTTTGCATCTTTTTTATTACAGGCATAATATTGAAGGATCCTAGCTGCTAGAATGACTCGAGACACAGTTCCTTAATTGATGGTGCTAAATTGTCGGCAAGAGTATTAATTCTAGTTTCAGATAATAATGAGCATTGATTCAAATCTACATAACTTAGAAAATGAGCCATCTACACAAATGAACTCAATCCAACATATGATAGGCGATATGCAGTCTTCAGAGAGAGGAAAGTTAAGCAAGGAAATCTCATAGAAGGAAAATCAAAGGTAGCTTGTACTAAATGATCTGAAAAAGTACGCCCACACATGCCTAATCATAGTACCTGTCAATATGGAAAGTCCATTTGGTCACAACTTTCTCTAAAGAGAACCAATAATATGATTTTAGTTTTATATACTTATTTAACCAGTCTATATACAAACATCAAAAGGAAAGAACTTGATGCCAATGATATTGAAATAACACTTGAGGTTTTATTAGTAGTGAACCTCTATATTAGTAGTTGAACATTCCACAATCAGCTTGGTAAGATCTTCCTCTGGTATAAGAGAGAAATATGGAACGCATATTTGTGTTGGAGAGCCTGTGATGAATAATCCTAAAGTCCGAGCAGTCATTTTACATGATGCACATAAATCACTGTATATTATGTCCTTGGTTAGAGTTAGGAATTCCTTCTAGTGTCTTAATATGTTGAGCATGCCTACAAAAAAGGATTAAACATAAATCATACAACGAAGGAGGTTTATCTTATGTCACAAAGTCTTTTTCATGGGAACTCTTCTATTCAATTAGAGAAGGAGGGTTGTCATTGCCAGAAATATTTTCTTGACGAGCTACCAATGATGTTTCTCTTTCCTCTACTAAGTGCCTAACACTTGATAATGGGACAAGCCAATATCTTCTCTCTTCATCATTACCAACCATAGCATTGGGATAGGACCTCTGTTGAGAAGATTATGGTTGATCATTTTCAGGATTAAAATATGCAAAATGTGAAGCCCGCCTTCAGGATATTGCAAGAAACCTCTCTCTCGATGTAATCCTATTCTTATTTTGAGGAGCACCATTCTATTCCATTGCATTTAGTTCAACAAGATCAACACTTGGATTTACATCTTGTTGAAAATCATCTCCAACCAGAAGATTTTTCAAAGTAGATGGAACCTCATTATTCCCTGTTAAGTCCGTTTGGTGAGAAGCCGCTTCCACATCTACAGATAAGGTAATTGGAGCAATTTCTTCTTTTACATGATTTTCTTCTAAATGTACTTTGACTTCATCATCCTTGTTAGACTCATTTTTAGAGGACCTTGAATCCCCCTTCTCAGATTCAACCTCATAAAAGTTTGTTTCTTGGGACATCCCATCCTTTAATTCCATTTCCCTTTCCCTTTACTTCCTCTTATTCCTCGAACTTTATCTCCAGGATTCCCATCAGTACTAGTATCAGCTTCTTCATTATTAAGAGTATCAGTTTCTTCACAATGTGACAAATAAGAGCTTAAATTCAATATCCTACATTACCTAACATTCTTAATTAAATTCATTATCTTATGTTGACTCTAAGAGAAGAGGTCCTAGGCCAAAAAAATAAGTTTAAATAAGAGAGGAAATCTTATAGACCAGGTAGGCCTCAAAGCGATAAAATAAATAATAAGTATAAACATCATCAACGTCCTTGATTACAAATATGACCGAACTCAATTTTCGATTGTGATTCTACAAGAACAAGCTCTATAGACAAGGTATGCCTCAAATGATGGTACAAACCAGCGTAAACATAACATCATCAACATCATTGATAAAATATGTAATTAGATTCTTACTAAATTCATTTTTAACTAGATTCTTATTAAATTTGATTTTCAATTTTAATTCTAAGAGAAGAGATCACACAGACCAGGTAAGCTCAATGGGCATTACAAGTAAGAAAAGTTATAAAAATTAGCAGAACCTTTGATTGAATATCTTGATTAAATTCAATTTTCAATTATGATTCCAAGAGAAGAATCATAATAATGATAATTTTTTATGATTCCAAGAGAAGAAAGATGTTAAAGACAAAAAAAACATAAACATCATAATAATATTTTTCTCTAAGTGTCATAGAAATTGTGGTTACCATTTATTTTTCCTTGACCTATGCTGCTTCCATTTCCTTTTCCTGTACCTCTCCTCGAACAACCCCCATTATTATTCTTGACAGAAGAATATGGTCCATCTACCATGGTTCCATCACTGACATCGTTTACTACTATACTTAAAGGCCAGTCTTGCTCAAGGTTACTACCTCGAGCTAATGGTACATGATTTACTCTAGAATTAAGTCTCGTGCTTCTTATGACACTTCTTGTAACATAATAAATGGCAGGAATACGAAGATCTCCACTACCCTTTTGATGATTGCTGACTATTTGGTAATTTTTTGATGGATTTTTATCGTGATAATGTAGAGATGTTGGGGTTTCCTCTACAATTGAAAACATTCCTACATCTTGTGACCTGAGCTTTTCGATAGGGAACAACAATGATATCCGATAAAGCCTATCTAAGTCCATATCCTGGCTTCACAGTAGGTAAAATGAAAAATAATACTCAAATATGTCAGTTCAAGCGAATTTCGCATAACAAACAAAACTGCTTTAAACTTTAATAGAAATTTGACAAACGTTAAAAGAATCATAAAAAATTGAACCAATTATTCTGAATCTTTAACAAAAAATACACCAATTCTTAAGAAAAGCTCTTACTTTATAGAGGTGTGGGGTTCAAGTTTATTTCCCTCCTTGCTAAAGTGACTTTCACCATAGTAATGTGGTTCTAGTGTTTATAACTCCCCACTTATTAATAAAAAAACATAATTACGCTTAAAAATGGCATGTCTTCAAAATTCCTTGGATTTGATTTTGATTGTTTAGGTTGCAAAGTTTAAGGTTTATATGTAGCTTTGTTGTTCTTTATTATCATGACTTCTGATGCCTACATGGTTTGTTTATAGATTTCCCTTGCGATCTCCTTCATAGTGATCTTACTGACCCAAGGCACTATTTTAATTGACACCTCCCTAAAATGATGATGAAATTTAAACTCTTGTTAGTTTGTTTTTATGTGCTTTACATAAAATGTCATCAAATAGAGTATGGAGGCGGTTTGGATCCATAATATGGTCACATTGGTTATTGTCTCCCAATTTTATAAGTAATGTTTACAAATTGTTGATTGTTATTGTTTATCCATTCACAATTACACTTGTATGGGTCTCAATGACTTGTGACACTTGCTTGCTCATTACCTTCTTAAAGGGGGTGAATGATAAAATCTTCTTAGTTCATATTTGAATATTGTAGACAAAACGTAGGCCCTAGGGGGTGAATGATAAAATATTATTAGTTCATCTTTGAATATTGTAGACAAAAAGTAGGCCCTACACACATTAAAAATGGTAGACCTAAATATAATATGGAGGTGACCCTAGGTTTGTAATATATTTATACAAGTCATTGTGTCTTTGTGTTATAAGTTCAACTCATATCGCTAAATTCCTTTGTGATTAACTTAAAGTTCCAAGTAAAAATCACTCTCAAAGATTACACATAGACAAGCTTAGATATGAAATGTGTGTGTGTCCATGTGAATGCCCATATTCTAGTATTATAAGTTGGGAATTTAACTCTATGTGAGTCAATCACTCTTTTACTATGTAAAATAAATACCATGGGAATCAAACATTGGTCAATAGTGTAGTGTAATCTTGGAATATTTGATAGGGGCCATAGAACATGAGAAACTAATTGAATTTTTCATTGTGAAATGTCCTCTTATAAGGCCAAAGATGTAAAAACATTTTATCCACTTCTTCAAAGTAACACTATGAGAATTATTGAAATGCTTGTTGCTTCATTCCATTTTAAACCAAGACCAAAATGTCCTTAAAAGTACAAAGAAAGTTAGCTTTTGTGTTAAGATTGATATCCACTTCTTGTGCCTTGGATGTTCTTAGTAAAAATGAGGGTATGGATGGGGGGTTGTCTAAAACAACCTTGTAGGGTGACATTTTGGTAGCACCATGATAGGTGGTATTGTACTACCTTTTTGCAAGGGGGGTGTAGGGGGGGGCAGCGGGGGTGGGGGAACTATTAAACCCAACGGCCATATCAGTTAATGTAAAACCCAATGGATAACAATATTTTTATCGTCAACACCTCACAACCTCTATTACTTATTATTAACTCCAATATCTCAAGTCTTGCAGTATCCAGAAGTATTATGACATGCATCATCATTGTGGGCACCGACATTTTCATCATCATCCTCATCAATTCCATATGGCACATCAACATCATCTTGATCATCATCCTCATTATCATCATCATCGTCAGTGTTAAGTACATCATCAAAAAAATCATCATCATCATTCTCATTATGGTCACTCATATGCCATTATCGTTCTTAATCACTCATCTCCATTAGGATTCATGTCATGCAATTGTTAAGGTTATTTATTAGTCGTTACAGTCATTTCGATGATAATAAGGTCATTTAGATGTCGTTACAGATATTTAGGTGCAATTAGAATCAATTAGGATCCAAAAGTGCCACCACATGCATAATCATCATTGACATCCACACCGTCACCATCATCATACAATAAATCAACACCATTATTGTCACCATAGTCATCATCAATATAATTGCAATAATAATGAGTAATGAACCCTACTACCTCACACGAATGGATGATATAGTCTTATACGTATCAAATCATATCCATGCGCTCCATCATAATTATCGTAATGCATCATCTTCATGTTGTTAAGGACAATCAGATGCCATTAGGGTCTATCAAATGTTGTTTGGTACACTCAAATGGCATTAGAAAAATTTAGGTGACATTAAGGTAATTTTCCCCTCATTAGGATTAATCAAGATCCAAAAGTGCCATGATTATGATCATTTAGGTGCCACTATGATAAGTCAAGATCCAAAAGTACTATCACATGGATCATGATCATTGACACTGAGATTGATATATCTGACGTTATGTCGGGCATTTTTTGAACAAAATTCCTATCTCTAAACCTAGTGCAATTCCTAGCGCGGTTCCTTTCAAATTTTTTTGTATTATTCCAGCCGCTATACCTGGCTCTATACCCCATGCTATGTTGGATGTTTTCTAGGCACTATTCCTAGCTCTATACTTGGCACTATGTTGGATGTTTTTCCTACTGAAATTCATGGCACAATTCTTGTCGGTAATCCTGGATTAATATATGGTGCTATGCTATTCAGGACGTTTTTTTGGAGGCTATTCTGGGCGTTATATGAGATGCTTTTTTGGATGCTAATTGGGATGCTGATTGGGTTGCTAATTGGGACGTTAATTAGGATGCTAATTAGTGTCCAAAATAGTGCCAAATTTTAAAAGGGACGCTAGTTGGGATGCTAATGGGAACGCTAATTGGGATTGTTATTGGGATGCTAATTGGGACGATAATTGGGATGTTAATTGGGATGATAATTAATGTCCAAAATAGCGCCAAATTTTTAAAAGGGATGTAAATAATGCCATTAAAAGTGCCATCCCTTGGAAAAGCATCCACTTTGTCCAAAAATGATGAAAAATACACTAAAAGTGATAGTGGATGCTAAAAAGGAAGCTAAAAGAGACGCTAATAACAGGGTTTTGTTGTAGTGAATGTCATATGGGAATTGTTAATTCTAGGAGAACCTATAGCTCTCCAACACGAAAAAGACATGATCGAGGTTGAGGCACCTTCGTCCAAAATGGTACGATGTACTTTATTCCCAATAATTTTCATGGATAATTGAAAAGCTAGTTTAAGGGAAAGCCTCAACTTAAAGTCATCTAATCTAAAGGTGAAAACATTACTATTCTCTGTTAGTTTTGTACCTAGAGAAGTGTTCCCTAGGTGAACTTAGCCTTTAGTCACCTAGTGAAGGGAAATAAAGTGAACCTTGTATTAAATGACTTAAGTGACATTTAATATGATTTTATTGTCTAAAGTCACCTTTTGAAAAAATTAAGTGGGTGAGGGAAATTAACTTTTTAGAAATAAAAAGTGTGCATTTAATTTCCACCATCGATCTAATTCATTCCCAGCCATTGGATTAGATGCCTCTTCACCAACCTAGGGTTGAGACCAAAAAGCAAGGAAAAGGAAAAAAAACATTCATTCTTGTTGAGAGATTGAACGAGAGAGAGCAAGGAGAGCTAGGGCATGATTATTGAGGCAGCCTGCTAGTAAATAATTAGTGGGCATGATTTTCAAGGAGCCATTAAATGCATGCACAGAATTTGAGGAGGATGTACAACTACATTTATTGAGTGCACAAATCCTGAGGGAAGGTACAACATGCATCCTAAGGCAGCAACAATAATTTTGGCATAGAATTCAAGGAGCTGTACAGCAACATTAAATGTTATTTGTACAGTATGAATTTTGAGTTGTTTGGCACAATTTTTGAGAGGGAAGGAATTTGCTGGTAATTTTTGGCACATTTTTCAAGGGAGCTTGCTCAGAAATTGAGGCAGCAAAAGCACGAAAATCGAGACAGTCTGCTGGTCAAATTTCTGGGTTGAGATAAGTTGGATTTTTTACTGTAAAATTAATGTCTGATTTTTATCCTGAAGAAATAATAAAAATCTCTCTCCGTCTTTGAATGGTTTTCCTCTAGTGGGGTTTTCCAGGGCTATTGGCCGAAAATTCTGAGTACTATGTGTTTGAATGGCGTGCTGGATATTTACTTTCTGTTAGTAAAATATTTAATTTATAGCAGTATTTTAAGTCTGAAAAAATTTATGTTTATTTCTAGCATTCTAATTTCTGAGATTGAAATAAACTAAGACAATTTTTTACTTGAAACCAGTGGCTGAAACTTAGCAAAAATATACATGGTATCAGAGCAGGTTGTGGCACGAAATTAAATTTTAGCAGAGAAACAATCATTTCCATAATTTAGGAAAACCTTTGTGACATTAGTACATTTTGTTGAAACTTGTTCTTTGAGAAAAATGAATTCCAAGGGGTTGAGAACCGAGGATATGTTAGATGGGGCAGTGAACTTTGTCTCATGGAAATCCCACATTTTAATTGTGCTGAAGGAGAATGATTTGTGGGAGGAAGTAGTTAGAAACACTACAACAGATCCCGTTACTATTCCCGCTTCTAGTGATGCAGCATTACTTGTAGCCTTTAATAAGAAGGATATTAAAGCCATGAGGATAATCTTAGATGATTTAAAGACCATGTTATTCCACATATTTCAGCGAAAGATCATGCACATGAGATGTGGTATTCTTTGACCGGCTTGTTTGAGAGTACTAATGAAAACAAGAATATGGTGCTTAGGGAGAAGTTGAAAAACATCAAGATGGTCAAAGGAGAGGTGTGTATGGCCAATATTACTAGGATCTCTCAGGTGAGAGATGAGATTGGGTGGTGGTTACTAGGTCCTGAGTTAGCGCAGACAACCTTGAATGGGGTGACTGCACCTTGGATTATGTTTTTTTCAGGGGTTGGTGGCCAGAGAGTACTTACCATCTTGGGACAGGGTCTGTAATGACTTTGTTCAAGAGGAAAATCGCAGGGGTTTCTTGCAGTGTAGTGGTTCTACTAGTAGGGGGGATGAGGAGGATGTGGCATTGACAATAAAAGGGAAGAAGAAGAGCAAGAATGGTCCCAATAAGGGTGGGGCCAAGCAGTAGCAGGATGGGTAGAAGAAGGATATGAGCATTGTGAAGTGCTTTGCATGTCACAATATGGGACACTATGCTGCTACATGTCCAAACAAGACGAAGAAGAAGCAACAGACAACTGCTTCAGCTGAGATCGATGATTTTGCAGCATAATTTCAGAGTGAGTTTTCACTATGCACTGGGCATATTGAGAGAGAGAGCATCCATTCTCACCAGTGCGGATGTTGACATACATAGGGAGTTTTCCTATGTGACAGACCATTCTTACAGTGCATCTACTTCCAGCAGTTGGTACATAGATAGCGGAGCCTTGAGACACATGACAGGTGCTCGTGAGATGTTCTCCGAGCTTTCATAGGAAGAGACAGATGTGGAGGTTGTGTTGGGAGATGACTCAGTAGTTAGTACAATTGGACATGGGACCATTACATTTTAGAGAAAGTCCATAAATCCCATGGTATTTCGGGATGTATTGTATGTACCTGGGATGAAGAAGCACCTAGTGTCAGTTTCCATGATCGAGGATCAAGGTATTGGGGTGTCTTTCCTAGATGGACATGTGCATATGTTTCCCAAGACTACAGGACCATCTAAGTTTAGTTTCCATTGGAGCAAGATGTGTGAAACTGTATAGGCTCTTGTTTTAGCCGCATCATGCTTTAGCACATAGCAGTAGCAGTGAGTTGTGTGAGATTTGGCATAGGAGGATGGCTAACTTTCATCATCCAACCTTGGTGTTGTTGAGACACATGGTTACATATTACCAGAGTTTAGCATAGGGCATAGTGATTTGTGCAGGGGGTGTGCTTTGGGAAAGTACACCAAGACTACCTTTTCGAGCAGTGATAGTAGGTCAGCTGGTACTCTTAACTTGATACATTCAGACTTATGCGGACCTATGTCTTCTGTGTCCCTGAGGGGATATGAGTATTATGTGACTTTCATTGATGACCATTCCAGGAAGACTTGGATCTACTTTCTGAAGAGAAAGAAGTCTGAGGAAGTCTTGCAGAGGTTCCAAGAGTTCAAAGATCTTGTGGATAACCAAACAGGGAGGAAGATATGAGTCTTGAGATCGGATAACAGGGGTGTGTATACCTCCAAGGAGTTTGATGGATTTTGTAGACAGGAGGGTATTAGGAGACAGTTGAAAGTTCCATATACTCTAGAGTAGAATGGAGTAGCAGAGAGGAAGAACAAGTCCATTGTTGGAGCAACCCGAGCTATGCTACATGACCGGTCACTTCCTTTCTTTGTTTGGCTTGAGGCTTGAAACACTACTGTATACCTTCAGAACGGGAGTCCCCATTGGGCAGTGGGGAATATGACACCTGAGGAGTGCTTTTCAGGAAAGAATCCTAAATTTGACCATTTTTCATATATTTGGTAGTCCGACTTACTCTCATGTCCCTTCAGAGAAGAGGACAAAGTTGGATCCCACTGTAGAGAAGGGAATGTTTGTGGGTTATGATGAGACTGCGAAGGCCTTCCATATTTACCTTCCCTCTCAACAGAAAGTGGTAGTGAGAAGGGATGTGAAGTTTGAGGAGGAGCAAGCCTTCAGGAGGTTGAGAGAGTCAGAGTAGGGAGAGCAGCAGGTCCTTGCACCTCAGGTTGTGGCATAGGTTCCATCTACATAGCAGGAAGGATCACAGGTTTCCAGGGTTATGAGACCGTAGAGTGTTTCCACAGGTTCACTAGGTTCAGTAGTTAGTCCATTAGGGTCTTCAAGGACAGGTGATGGGTCTACTATTATAGGTACACCTTACAGGGGATCAGGATTATAGGGTACACCTGGTGTTGGCACACCAGCTTCAGGTTCACATGTGACTAGGGTTTCTAGCTCTGGTAGTTCTTCAAATGAGGACAGGCTAGTGTGGGAAGAACCTTCAGGGAAGAAGAATCCTAACTGGCTTCTGGAGACCTTGAAGGATGCCTTAAAGGCTGGGACACCCAGGGATGAGGTGAGAGCCATCAACATGCATGACAGATTGGGCATGTTGTTGGTGGCTAGTACACAAGATTATGAGCCTTCTACTTTTGAGGAGGCCTCCCATCATTCAGTATGGAGAGATGCCATGATGGATGAGTACCATTCCATCATGAAGAATGATGTATGGGAAATTGTTCCAAGACCGAAGGGGAAGTCAGTGGTGACTTCTTGTTGGCTTTACAAGCTGAAGCTTGTGACATAAGGGATTGTGGAGAAATACAAAGATAGTTTTGTAGCACAGGGGTTTTAATAGGTTGAGGGAATTGATTATGATGATACTTTTGCGCCGGTTGCTCGATATACTTCTATTAGGATATTGATCTCCATTTTAGTGGAAATGAGTTGGAAGATCCATCAGATGGATGTGAAGACCACATTTCTCAATGGAATCATACAGGAGGAGATTTACATTAAGCAACCTTAGGGCTTTGAGATACATGACACAGAGACACATGTATGCAGGTTGAAGAAGGCCCTTTATGGGATGAAGCAAGCTCCAAGAGATTGGTACTCCAGGATTGATTCTTACTTGTTGAGTATGGAGTTTCAGAAGAGTGAATTAGATTTGAATCTCTACTTCATCATGGTTGGAGATGATTCACTTTTTCTTCTGCTATATGTTGATGACTTGTTTATCACAGGGAGAGAGAGACCCATTGCAGCTTGCAAGAAGGATATTGCGTACGAGATGACTGCTATTGGGATGATGCATTATTTCTTGGGATTGGAGGTTTGGCAGTAGCTTGGACATATTTTCCTGGGGCAGGGAAAATATGCTGTTGATATTTTGAGGAGATTCAGGATGGAGGATTGAAGGCCTATGTCGACACCTATGATCACCAACTAGAAGAAGCTTCGTGCTTCTGAGGGAGAGTTGGTGGATCCTACTTTATATCATCAGCTTATTGGGTCATTGATGTATCTGGTCAACACTCGACCAGATTTGTGTTTTGCAGTGAACACTCTTAGCTAATTCATGGTTGAGCCTAGGAGTGTGCATTGGGTTGTTGCAAAACATGTGTTGCACTATCTTTTAGGGATAGTGGATTTTTGTTTGGACTACAGGAGGTCAGAGGGTATCAGATTGGTTGGCTATATAGATTTAGATTGAGTAGGTAGTGTGCCAGACCAGAAGAGCACTTCTAGATGTTGTTTCAGTTTGGGATCGATAACAGTGTCGTGGTTTAGTAGGAAGTAGAAGTCCGTTGGATTGAGTATTGCTGAGGCTGAATACATGGTAGCCAGTTTGTCCAGCTGCGAGGCCTTGTGGCTTCGCAAGTTGTTGGTGAATCTATTTGGTCAGGAGCTTAGGCCTATAGTGATTTACTGTGACAATCAGAGTTGCATCCAGCTCTCTGAGAATCTGGTTTTCCATGACATGTCAAAGCACATTGAGATCAGGTATCATTTCATCCGAGACTATGTTCAGAGAGGGGCAGTGATGCTTCAGTACATTTCCACAGATGGCTAGGTAGCATACATTCTAACAAAGTCTTTGGGGAGGGGCAAGTTTGTCTTCTTTAGAGACAAGTTGGGAGTGGTGCAGAACACCTTCCTTGGTAAGAGGGAGTGTTCCCCTAGGTGAATTTACTCTTTAGTCACCTAGTGAAGGGAAATAAAGTGAACATTGTATTAAATGACTTAAGTGACATTTAATATGACTTTATTGTCTAAAGTCACCTTTCAAAAAATTTAAGTGGGTGAGGGAAATTAAATTTTTAGAAATAAAAAGTGTGCATTTAATTTCCACCATCGATATAATTCATTCCCATCCATTGGATTAGATGCCCCTTCACCTACTTAGGGTTGAGAACAAAAAGCAAGGAAAAGGAAAATAACATTCATTCTTGTCAAGAGATTGAACACGAGAGAGAAAGGAGAGCTAGGGCATGATTATCGAGGAGCCATTAAATTCATGCACAAATTTCAAGGAAGATGTATGACTGCATTTATTGAGTGCACAAATCTTGAGGGAAGTTACAACACGCATCCCGAGGCATCAACAATTAATTTTGGCACAAAATTCGAGGAGCTGTACAACAACATTAAATGTCGTCAGTATAATATGAATACTAAGTTGTTTGGCATAGTTTTTGAGGGCAAGAATTTTCTGGTAATTTTTGGCACGTTTTTAAATGGAGCTTGCACAAAAATTGAGGCAGCAAAAGCACAGAAACCGAGACAGTCTGCTGGTCAAATTTATGGGTTGAGATAAGTTGGATTTTTTAGTGTAAAATTAATGTTTGATTTTTATTCTGAAGAAATAATAAAACTCTCTCTCTCTCTCTCTCTCTGACTAGTTTTCCCCTAGTGGGTTTTTCCAGGGCCATTGGCCAAAAATTATGAGTACTGTGTGTTTGAATGGTGTGCTAAATATTTACTTTCTGTCAGTAAAAGATTTAATTTACAGCAGTGTTTTAAGTCTAAAAAAAATTATGTTTATTTCCGACATTCTAATTTCTAAGATTGAAATAAACTAAGACAAATTTTTACTTGAAACCGATGACTGAAACTTAGAAAAAATATACATTCTCAAGATCCACAATTCCAAGAAATGACATCACATTCTTCCTCTATGCAAGACATGTTATATTTTTATCATTTAAGCTAGCATTGTATTAGGATCTTTAACTGAGAGAATAACAAGCACACCAATCAAACATAAGAGACAATGAACAAAATGTTTTTCCTCGGGGAAACCATAAATGGAGAAAACCCCGCAACTTCCTCAGAGATAGAATCAACACCAAAAGTAAAACCCCAAAACAATAAGATGATCTCCCGACAATAGTAGCCTCTTTATTTCTTGCCCCAACAACTTCTTCTTCCTCAGATATGTGCTACAACTGAGTGTGAGTGAGTGTGTGATAAGTAGAGAGGCTTACTCTCTATTTATAATAATTCTTGACTTGACAATAACTCTCTAGGGCCAACTTCTCTAGGAGAGTCTAATAACCCTAGGGACCCGGAACTGTAGGGAATTTAACCCTTTAGCAATAGGAGGGTTACCCACAATGACTTGACATGACTTGTTTACATTATTGAATCTCTCAATAGGAACATCGGGGCATGAAATGACTCAAGTACATTACAGACACTTACTGGAATAAACATTAGGGTACAAGACATAAGATATACAAGTGAATACATTTCAAAGTTACAAATACGTCAACATTCCCTCTTAACTAGGAAGGTATTCTCTCGACACAATTTATTAGCACGGGTTTTCTTCTCTGTATCATCTAGATCATCAATGAGTTCTCGTCATCTTCATCTTCAAGTCATCTTTAGCTTCAAGTCATCTTCATCTTCAAGTTATCTTCATCTTCAAGTCATCTTCATCTTGATCCAAATCATCACTCGACCTGGATCATCATTGCTGGATCATCACTGCTGGATCGTCATCACTGGATCTGGATCATCGTCACTCGATCTGGATCATCACTGGGTCATCATCACGGGTGATATCTCTTCATTCTACTCGTCATAGGAAGTTCTACAGAGCCAGGCCTTTTTCATGCTGGATGTACATCTACAGAGCCAATCCTTTTTCATACTGGGTGTATCATCACAGAGCTAGTCCTTTTTCATACTAGATGTGGAATCTACATAGAGCCGGTCCTTTTTCATACTAGATGTGTCTTCACAGAGCTAGTCCTTTTTCATACTAGATGTGGGAGCTACATAGAGCTGGTCCTTTTTCATACTGGATGTTTCTTTGCAGAGCTAGTCCTTTTTCATACTAGATGTGGGATCTACACAGAGCCGGTCCTTTTTCATACTAGATGTGGGATCTACACAGAGCTAGTCCTTTTTCATACTAGATGTGTCTTCACAGAGCCAGCCCTTTTTTCATGCTGGATGTGGGATCTACATAGAGCTAGTCCTTTTTCATACTAGACGTGTCTTCAAAGAGCCAACCCTTTTTCATGCTGGATGTGGGATCTACACAAAGCTAGTCCTTTTTCATACTAGATGTGTCTTCACAGAGCCATCCCTTTTTCATGCTGAATGTGGGATCTACACAGAGCTAGTCCTTTTTCATACTAGATGTGTCTTCATAGAGCCATCCCTTTTTCATGCTGAATGTGGGATCTACATAGAGCTAGTCCTTTTTCATACTAGATGTGTCTTCACAGAGCCAACCCTTTTTCATGCTGGATGTGGGATCATCACATACATTTGACAATGGAAGGAACCAATCCTCTCACCATGTCACAACTCTTATATCTGACCATGGAAGGAGCCAATCCTCTCACCATGTCAGAAAGGCATAGCACTTACATATGACCATGGAAGGAACCAATCCTCTCACCATGTTATAAGGGCTCATCATGGAATCATCACTTCCTCTTGGGAGGAATATCGATATAGAGAACACCAAGCTTCTCCTTGAAGTACTCAAACTTCACTCTGGATAATGGATTTGTCAACACATCAGCTATCTATTCATCCATCACAACATACTAGAGCTTCACTGCTCCTCTCTACACCATATCCTTGATATAGTGATACTTGATCTCGATATGCTTCGACTTGTCATGGAACACTGGGTTCTTCGACAACTTCACACAACTCTGTTTGTCGCAATATATACAAGTAGCATCTAACTGGAGATCAAATAGATTATATAGTAGCTTCCTTAGCCATACTGCCTCACAACTAGCTAAATAGGCTATGACATACTCTGCTTCAGCTGTACTCAGTGCCACACAGGATTGCTTCCTACTAAACCAAGAGATCACACCTGATCCCATACTGAAGTAACACCCTAAAGTTCTCTTCCTATCAATGGCACTACCTGCCCAATCTGAATCAACATAACCTTCTAGGTTAATCTTCTGATCAGACTTATACTTGAGCCCATAATCAACTGTACCCTTTAGGTACCTCAGAATATGCTTTGCAACAATCAAGTGAACATGTCTTGGATCTGTCAAGAACTGGCTCAAGGTGTTCACAGCAAAGCAAATATCTGGTCTCGTATTCATCAGGTACATCAAGGACCCAATCATCTGAGGATACATCATGGCATCAATCGACTCAGATGAAGCATCACTCAATAGCTTCAGGTTTGATGCCATAGGTGTGGTTAAGGCCTTGCAGTCCATCATCCCAAATATCTTCAGGATCTCTACTGCATACTTCCCTTGTCCGAGGAATATTCCATACGCATTATTCCACACCTCCATACCTAGAAAATAATGCATCATACCCAAGTCCTTCATTTCAAACTCGGCAGCAAGATTTATCTTCGTATTAGTAATCAATCCATCCATACTTGTCACAAACAGATCATCTACATATAGTAGGAGTCTCACTGGATTTCCTTCTTCAACCTTGTAGTAAAGGTTGGAATCTACTTTACTTTTGGTAAAGACCAAACTGGATAGAAAGCCATCAATTCTGTTGTACCATGTCCTAGGTTCCTATTTCAAATCATACAGGGATTTCTTCAATTTACACACATGAGTCTCCCTGTCATGTGTCTCAAAACCGAGTGACTTCTCTACATACACTTCCTCTTCCACTACACCATTCAAGAAATCAGTCTTGACATCCATCTAGTGTATCTTCCATTTCATCACTGTAGCCAGAGCAAGTACCTATCTGATGGAAGTGTATCTGGCTACAGTTGCAAAAGTTTCTTCATAATCTATTCCTTCTTTCTTGGAGAAGCCACGAGCCACAAATATTGATTCATATTTTTCTGTGCTGCCATCTGCAACATGCTTGATCTTGTAGATCCATTTGGAATTCACTACAGAATTCCCTACAGGTCTTAGGACAACATCCCAAATATCATTCTTCATGATTGATTGGTACTCTTCGATCATAGCATCCTTCCATTCTTTATTTTCTATCGCTTCTTCATAGTTGGAAGGTGCTTTATCAATGAACTCACATAATAAGGCTACATAACTGGAACAAGAATTGGTTCTTTTCCTTTCTCTATGTGATTCTTCTAGAGCCCCATATCTTTCTACACCTTGGATAGATTCTCGTACCCAAGCAGGTTTCCTCTTTTGAGGATTATTCTCCTGAGGTGGATCTATAGGTTCTTAATGTTCTTCTATTTCTTGGCCTTCTTGATATTCTTCGTTCATGGTTATGTCATGAATTCTGGGTGCTTCTATTTCTTCAGGTTCTCCAGCAGGTCTCTTTATAGATTTGTTGTAAGATGAGTCTTCGTCAAATGTCACATCCCTACTGATGTCGATCTTCTTGAATGCTGGGAAGTATATTCTGTAAGCCTTCTAGTTTTCAGAGTATCCCACAAATATACCCTTCCTTCCTGAGGGATCAAACTTTCTCCTCTTTTCTTTCAGAATGTGTATATACACTGGACAACCGAATATTTTGAGATGGCTGACTTCTAGTTTATTATTGGAAAAGGCTTCTTCAGGTGTCTTATTCTTGAGTACTCTGTGTGTAGTATGGTTCTGTAAATACACTGCTATCCTGGTAGATTCTACCCATAGATGCATGGGGAGGTATTGATCATGAAGCATGGACTTTGCAGCTTCCATGATCGTTCTATTCTTCCTTTCTGCAACCCCATTCGGTTGTGGATTATATGGAGTGGTTAACTCCCTCTTAATCCATGAATATTTGCATAAGTATTTGAATTCATTTGATGTGAATTCTCTGGCATTATC
Organism: Pseudotsuga menziesii; assembly: GCA_001517045.1. Classification (NCBI taxonomy): domain Eukaryota; kingdom Viridiplantae; phylum Streptophyta; class Pinopsida; order Pinales; family Pinaceae; genus Pseudotsuga; species Pseudotsuga menziesii. Next base: position 146,094 of record LPNX010309544.1, on the reverse strand, counting down.
TGATTGAAAAATCTTGATCTTCTTTTCTGTGTGGTTCTCGATCAAGGATTTGAATTCCGTGAACTCGCTGAATGCTTCATCTTTGTTCTTCATAAAGTATATCCATGTCTTCCTAGAAAAATCATCAATGAAAGAAACATAGTATACATACCCTCTTAATGAACTGGATGACATCAGAGTGGATGATTTCCAAGATTCCTTTTTCCTTTCTCTCGCTACTTGGAAATGTCTTCTTTGTGTTCTTTCCTTTTGCACATCCTTTGCAAACACCATCATGTTTTGTCTGCATTTTTGGAAGACCTTCAACAACTCTTCTTGCAAGTGGTAGTGCCCTGTAATGCACATGGGTAAGCATTCTATGCCAAATTTCATTTGGTTCTACTGATTCATGAACCAAATCTTGTTGTGGTTGGCTCTTCAATTTTTATAGACCTCCTTCTTGTTCCCCAATCACTATTGCATCATCAAAAGTATTTCCCTTTGGCCACATAAGAACTTGGCCATCTACAAAAGTAACCCTCATTCCTTTTGCATCTAATGCAGATATGGAGAGGAGGTTCTTCTTTAGTCCTGGTACAAACAATACATTTTTCATCTTCATAGACTTTCCAGAGTATAGCTTATAGGAGGATTCACCACTACCTTTTATTGGATACTGGTAGTCATCCCCAAGTTTCACCTTGTGAGGTGACTCATGTTCAGATAGTTTCATAAATGATTCTTTGAATCCTTTCATATGTTTGGAAGCACCACTGTCTATAATCCAATCATTGCTTCCATGTCAGATAGTTCCCATGAAAGCAGAGATCAGCACATATTCTTCATCACTTGAAGAATCATCACTTTTTTGTATGATTCTCTTTGTGGAAGGTTCATCATCCTTTGCAGCATGAGCATGATGTCTTCTCTTATTTCCCATTTTCTTCTTTGAGTTTCCTTTGTTAGGGCAGTATTTGGATATGTGACCTTTCTCATCACATGTGTAACATCTAATAGTAGACAGATCTCTTCTAGAGTGTGAAATATTACCTTTGGAGTGATGATGGTCCCTTTTGGTTTTCTTGGTGTGGACTGTGAGAGCTTGATCTTCACTTCCCATCTTTTCTTCTCGAGCTGCTATCCGATATTCTTCTTGAGAGCATTCTTCCCATAGTCTGCTGAACTTGAATAGCTTCTTTCTGGCACATATCCCTTGAACGAAAGAGTCCCATGCCCTAGGAAGACCATTCAGGGTGGTCATCACAATCTTTGCATTCTCCACTTCTTCATCTACTGCTTCTAGCTATTCCTTGATATGAGAGACCCTTGTAAAGTAAGACTAGATGGTCTCTGCATTTTGGATCTTTACATTCTTCAGTTGGTTTCTCAGAGTCATCTTCCGGTTTATGTTATTCTCTTCAAACAGTTTGGTCAGGGCATCAAACATAGATTTAGGTGTATTTATGGAGGACACCTATGGTATGAGGTGATCCTTGATTGAATCAGCAATAATCCTCTTAGCCATGACCAACTTCTTTTTGTGTACGGCCTTAGACTCATCTCCCTCTGGAACTGGAACCTCCTCATTGATATAGGAGTCCAACTCATTTTCTTCCAGGACCAGGGAGATCCTATAGTTCCAAGCTCAGAAGTTATCAGCTCCCTCAAGATTTTCATCAAGCTTGGTATGATGAGACATCTTAACTAAGAACCTCAAATGGAAATACAAAAGATTTAGATCTTACTAGGTTAAGATGTCGAATCTGGATCTGGAGCTGAATTTCTACAGTGCTGGTTCGGGAGCAGATTAGGGTTTGACTTTTGTGGAGTTATATCCAACCAAATGCTTTGATCTTGATCTCTAAACTTTTATTTTGAGGAGGAGATCAATCCAGGCCTGGGATCACTCAAAAATTCCACTTCTATGGACAGTCCTAATTTTCGACAACAGTGTGAGGTCAAAAACTGAAAATGCTCAGAATCAGATTCTGCTTTGACAGAAAGATGTGCCCTAGGGAGGAGAGTCATCCCAACCTTATTTTGCTGAAAATTTATGGAGAGAGATCCAAAAAGTAGGAAGCCCTAGTTTCTGCAGCTGCATAGTGTCTTGTTCTCAGGTTAGATCTGATACCATGTTATATTTTTATCATTTAAGCTAGCATTATATTAGGATCTTTAACTGAGAGAATAACAAGCACAACAATCAAACACAAGAGACAATGAACACAATGTTTTTCCTTGGGGAAACCATAAATGGAGAAAACCCCGCAACTTCCTCAGAGATAGAATTAGCACCAAAAGTAAAACCCCAAAACATTAGGATGATCTCCCGATAGTAGTAACCTCTTTCTTTCTAGCCCCAGCAACTTCTTCTACCTTATCTATGCGTTAGAACTGAGTGTGTGATAAATAGAGAGGCTCACTCTTTATTTATACTAATTCCTGACTTGACAATAACTCACTAGGGCCGACTTCTCTGGGAGAGTCTAATAACCCTAGGGGAACATAAATGTGGGGAATTTAACCCTTGAACAATAGGAGGGTTACCCACAATGACTTGACATGACTTGTTTACATTATTGAATCTCTCGATAGGAACATCGGGGCATGACATGACTCAAATACATTACAGACACTTCCTGGAATAAACATCAGGGTACAAGACATAAGATATACAAGTGAATACATTCTAAAATTACAAATACATCAACAAGACATGTTTGGAGTACTTTGAGGGAAGACATAGGACACGGTTTTTAGCCCAAAACCTCTACTACATTGTAGTATTAGGCGACATATGCACTAGGATTAAATACTGATTTATGAATTGTACTCTTGGGTGGTTGAAGGACAGGGTCAAGAACATGTTTTTTCATTTTGAATACCATTCGTGGGAGGAGGAATGTAAGTTTTAGTTTTATCAATTGGAGTGTTTTCATTCTTTTTCTCTAGAGGAGGGTCATATTTCTAAGATCTAGTCGTAATATGAACCGATTCACTAGAAATCATTTTGACTTCATCAATGGAGGATGAGGAAGATCCAGGAAAACATTGATGGTCGATTCAATTGTTGTTGGGTAGGTAAAGAATCAGTCAAACCTGTGGGGGTCGAAATGGGTTTAGAAAAATAACTAACCTCCTCGCGATGAGGACATTCTTTGGTAAAATGATTACATCTACATATTAAGAAGGGAAATTGAACCTATGACTTATTTTTTGATTCGACATCCACAGTTTGTGTTTTATTATATTCTTATTGATTCACAAATTTATTAGATTTGTTTCTTCCTTTCTTCTTCATTCCCAAAGATTCTAAGGATTGAATCGCATTGACTTCAGTAGAAACAATACGAGAAGAAATACACTTGGGATTAGCAACAGTCTTACTAGCAGGTGAAGCAATTTGGTTTTGTTCCTTTGTGGTTTTTTCTGCAGACTTTGTTTGGACAGAACCGAGTATAACATCGACATGTGGTTCTATCAAAGGTATTGAATGGTCCGAAGTAGGATAACAAGCATTCTGAATCAAATCATACAGAGTGATCGACTAGGAATAAACGAAGTCTAGGTACTAAGGACGACTGGTGACATGCTCTTCGGTAAGAACTCCTCCCATGGAAACATCCCTGGAAATGGGAGGAAGTAATGACTTAGTTAACCAATCCACAAGTAATTGATCGAGAATGGGATCCTTTATCAACCTACATTACCGTCTCCACTCATGTATATAATCTGATATATGGGTGGAAGTTGTCTGGAGAAGTGATGTTAACAGGTCTATACCCATTTCATATCTAATCAGTAACTGAAAATGCGTTAAAAATGATTTTGCTAAAGTGTTTAAATCCCAAAAGAATTGGTGAGGTAATTCTATATACTATTTAGTGGCAGTCCTGGTGAGAGTTCTTTGAAAAAGTATCAAATGGATAGAACCATCAATTAGAGAATTCGATGAACACCACAAATGATAAGTCATCACATGGTTTTTTGGGTTTTCATCGGGTTTACCTTTTAATTTTCATATATCCAAAGGAAAATTTACAGGAATGGCTAACCATGAAATATCATGGTGAATAGGGTCATTAATAAATCATGATGAATCCAACAAATCAAGCGTAACCATAAATGGTAATTGTTGATTTGGTTGAGGATAGTGGTAATATTGATAAGCTTACCTATGTACCAATAGGGACATATTCTGATTGATAAACAAGTAATGATGATCCTTCTACAATAGGTTGGTTATGTGGTGGTTTATTCCTAGGTGATCCTCCTAATGGTCCTCCAGGTGGTGGACCTCCGGACGGTGGACCTCCAGGTGGTGGAACTCCAGATGGTGGACCTCTAGGTGGTGTACTTCCAGTCGGTGGACCTCTAGGTGGTGGAATTTCAGACGGTGGACCTCTAGGTTGTGGACCTACATAAGGTGGGCCTCCGAGTGGTGTACCTTGAGATAATGGAACTACAGGTGGTTGGAATACGGATGGATGCCTTCCAGATGATCCACTAGGTGTCCCAATCGGTGGTCCCGAAGGTGTAGGGAAATTCATCAAATTAGGTTTCCCCATGGGGTATCTATTTTTCTAGGGTAAGGAATATCGGGATAAACATTTCCCAAAGAAATTGGTTGACAATTTTGATTTACCATTCTTGGATAAGTATAACCCCATGGAGGTTGAATAGACACATGTTGTTCACATGATGATGGTCATGCTACAAGAAATGGGATAACCACATTTCCAAATGTGGAATGTCCACTATCTAGAGGCTGCCCTAGAGTGAAATTCTGCTCGATATTTGAAGTGGTCATCCTGGCTATTGAAACAAATTGAACTTGGAATTTCTCCCTAGTCATGGAATTTATGAGAGAACTGGAAATAGGCAGGGGACTTTGAAATTATAGGGAAGGGATGGAAGTTTGACCTGGATTATAAGAAACCACACTTTGAACCTGTATTCTGGAAATACCAGCAACATGAGACTGAACAAGAACACGGTATTCATGACAAGCTCTTTCTGAATGCATAGGTAAGGGAGATAAGCTTCATATTCTTATGCTCTGGTCCATCATGAGAAAACATGACATGGTATCATGGATGGGTATAAAAAACTCATCATTCGAAAGTAACCTTATGTCTTGAGGGGCCGTGATGTAAGACAAAGTAGTAGTGCTGTACTCATAAATGGTTTGTCCTAAGGAAGCCTCCCAAAACAAATAGGTTAGACTAAACTCCAATGCTACGGGGTAATCTGACGGCTAGGAAACACCCAATATCATGCACTAGAATTCCCTTCCATAGGGAATTGAAAGGTTGAGTCATGTGAAGAAGGTAGTTGAACCACTACCAGACTAGGGGTAGACGGATTTTCAAAAGAAGCATATTCTTCCCTGGATCGAGTAACCAAAATTCCCTCTACATGTTGATCAGCTGTAACTAGTTGGTCCATGGTTTCCTCTTCTCTTCCTTCCATGGCAGGGGGATGTTCAGGTGGTAAACCCTACAACCTGCGAAATCTTCTCAGAGATGGCTCAACCAAAATTTTGGTAAAAAATTTACCATAAGGGTAATATTATAATAAAAAAAAGTCACACACAAAAGTCCTACGCAAGGTAAGGATACAAGAAAACTTAGATGATAAGAGGGGTTTAAAATCCATATCCTCATCAAGAGTGTCAATATGTCATAACTCGCGATATACTACAGGTTTCAATAGTAAAACATGACAAGGAGGATTGAGACCATATGCTTTCCTGAATACCTGAACACTTTGGCGATACATGCGTAGTATCTCCCCGAGTGTTGTTCTCGGTGCATTTATCCAACAAGACAACCAAAAGTATTTTCTTAGTTGGTATAGGTTTCTATAAGGGTCTCCCAATATACTCAAGGTACGTGGGAGCTCAAATCCATGTTAGTGTTGTATGATGCATAACAATTTGAAAGGGGCCTTCCGATATACTATCAAGTACATGAAGAACTGTTGTGACATATTTCCCATCTAGACCTTGGTAAATAATCTTGAATAAGGTTCCAAGTGTTTAGTGTAAGTTGTTCCATTTGAAAATGGTTCTAGTTCCTAGTCTAGTGTCTTGGATCCTAGTTTGTCCACATTCGACCCACTTAGACTATTGGTTATGCCATAAAATATTGTTTTTCCACTTACCCACTCTTTCTTTATTATATGGATTCAATGTGCCTGGCTATGCTACATTTATGGGGTAGTTATTACATTTCCTTGTTTTAAGGAGACTAGGTGTACCTTCTTGAGGATTTGGTCAATTTTCTAATTAATGGTCCAAAACCGAACCACTAAACCAACTCTTGTGCCCTTGTGATGGTTCCTTTCACACTTGTTGACTAGAATAACCACTTCATGATCCATTTAGGTTCATTTCATCTCATTATGGCCACTGCTTGGAGTTACACTTAGAACAATGTCATAGATTAAGGGAATTTGTAATACCCCGGTTTTGACCCCTTGATATTTTGATTGTACATGATGTAAATATTGTATGGAATCATGGTAAGGAGCTCAAGGCCAAGGCCCTGTCATTGATTATTGTTTTGTTTATAGGTGATCATGGTTGATGCCTATGGTTCATGTGCTAAGTCAAGCACATTTGTAAACATAGTGTAAGTAAAATTTAATAGAAATACCACAACTAGCTATGGGACTGCAAACGTGAAAGAGATGGGGACATGATTCCACAAGGGATAGAGTGGGGAGTTAGTCAAACCCCTTGAGCCAATAGGGTGAGACCAGATGTCAATGGGGAAACCCATGAAACTCCAAGTTACCTTTTATCCTCTATCCTCAATCATTAATTTCTTCCAGAAGTTGGATGAGGTAGTTAATGCCTTGGGCAGAGAAAGGAATGGAAGTTTGATGTATTGAATGAGAAATACTGTAGGTGTGTAGCCTGGGAGGCCACGTTCTTTCTCCCGGAGAAAGTAAACCCGCGCGGTTATGCGTTATTTTTCCTTCATTCTTGAGCCACGCTAAACGTTGGATTCATTCACACTGCTGGTAGAACCACGTTTTGGACTCTGGGGTGTTCACCTATGTTTTGAAGTGTTTGGCCATTTGCAATATTTGACTAAGGACAACTTGATAAACCCACTGTGAATGATGTCTTGGATGGATTCCTGATAAACCCATATGTGGCTTGGTTGGTCCTTACTTTGGAAGATTGGCTTAACTACGGTCAGTTTGATAAACCCACTATGAATGAGGGCTTGGTTGAGTGCCTGATAAACCCATATGTGGCTTGATTGGTCCTTATTTTGGAATATTGGCTTGACTATGGAAAGTATGATAAACCCACTACAAACAATGGCTTGGCCGAGTTCCTGATAAACCCATTTGTTGCTTGACTTGTCCCTATTTTGGAAGTTGGATTGAATGTGAACAATTTGATAAACCCAACTGTATGCTCGATTGGGTGAGTAAGCTTGATAAACCCAGCATAGTCAGTCTTGTACACCTGCAGCTTGATAAACCCACTGCTAATGGTGGCTTGGCCGAGTGCTTGATAAACCCATCTGTGGCTTGGATGGAAAGTATGATAAACACACTATGAATGATGGATTGGTTGAGTGCCTGATAAACCCATCGGTTGCTTGGATGGTATTTATTTTGGAAGTTAGCTTGATTGTGGACAGTATAATAAACCAAATTGTCTGTTCACTTGGCTGAGTAAGCCGAAAAAACCCAACATTGTTTTGGCTTGCAAGCCTGCAAACTAATAAACCCAACTTGGTGTTGGCTTAGTTGGATAGTCTGATAAACCTAACTGAAGGTTGGCTTGACTATGTGTCTATTTTGACTTAGCTTTGTGTAAGCCTGTTTTCCCTAGTTCCTTGTGGGAGTCATGCCCATCTCGAGGGTGGAAATGTGTTGAGAGAGTAATGAACACACTGGCCTATGGTTGGGTGGAACGTTGCAGTCACCTAGCTTGTTGCGAGACATCTTAATCATCAATATAAGTATCTCTGTTATGCTTGTTTATGCCATGCATTTTCTTAGGAGTTATTATGGTCATGTTGAATGCTTACTAATGGCTAAGTAGAGGTTTAATTCTGTTATGATTTCCTGCATTTTATTTTTGTACATGCCTTATATTTCTGTGATGCATTTCCCAAGTTCATGGATGCTAGAAGCCTGTCACATGGCTGAAAATGCAGCTAAGGTAAGAATCCTTGAGTTCCTCCCCTTGGAATCCTCCTGTGGAAGGCGGGAACCAGAAGAGGTAATATTGAACAAGGCAAATTATTGTGTTTCTGAACCCTGGGATCCATAGCGTAAGGAAAAATACAGGAGGTTGAAGAAATAAGTTTAAATCAAAGAAGAAAGAGGTATTTTCGACTTTTGGGATCCTCATGCGGGAGGCGGAAGGAGAAAATAAGAAGAAACATTAAGGCAGGAATTAGGGTTTTCCAACTTCCATGGTCCACTTACAGAAGGCAGAAGGACGAGGAATGTCCTTTTGTGCATTGAAGTTTTGATTCCTGAGTTTCGAGGTGCAGAAAGTGGAAAGCGGAAGTGCGGAAGGCAGAAGGTGGAAAGAGCGTTGAAAGTCCCTTCGCACATTTGAGTTCCAATTTTCTGAGTTTCGAGGTACGGAAGGAAGAAAGTGCAAGGCAGAAGGAGGAAGGTGGAAAGGTTGTTGAATGTTCCTTCATATATTGAGTTTCCGATTTCTGAGTTCCGCGGTGTGGAAAACAGAAGGCAGAAGGTGGGAAGACCATTGAATGTTCTGTTGCACATTGAGTTTTCGATTTTTGATTTTAGAGGTGCAAAAGGCAGAAGGCGGAAATTCTGTTGAATGTTCCTTCATCCATTGAGTTTTTGATTTTCGAGTTTCGAGGTGCGGATGAAAGAAAGCAGAAGAAGGACGGCGGAAGGTGAAAATACGGTTGAATGTTTTGTCGTACATTGAGTTTATGATTTTTGATTTTCGAGGTGCAAAAGGAGGAAAGTGGAAATACGGAAAGCAGGAGGTGGAAAGTCCATTGAATGTTCCTTCGCACATTGAGTTTCTGATTTTCGAGTTTCGAGGTGCGAAAGGCGGAAAGCGGAAGGTGGAAAGGCCGTTAATTGTTCCTTCGCGTATTTGAGTTTCGATTTTTGAGTTCTCCAGTGTAGAAGGAGAAAAGTGAAAGTGTGAAAGGAGGAAGGAGAAAGAGCATTAAAAGTTCATTTTCACATTGTGTTTCCAATTTCTGACTTTCGAGGTCGAATGGACGAAAAGTGGAGTGTAGAACGCAGATTGCTGAAAGACAGATCCTGTTTGGGAATGTTCATTTTGGTCACAGAAGGGATCGGTCAAGGGAAAAATGACTGTTACAATAATGTACAGGGGTTCTTAAGCCTGAGAATGAAGTTGGAAGAATGAGTTAATGTCCATGCCCACTGTTTGAATAGGGAACAAGTGTTCTTGAAGCACAAATTTTAAATTATTCGCATTATTGGGGATGGGGACATTACATTGTGGTATCAGAGATTATGGTTATAGCATTGGGTCTCGATGGGCCATTAGAGGAAATTGGAGGTCTAAAATGGGACTGCTAAGGAAAATAATAAAATAATAGTTAAAATCAGAAAATAATATTTATTAATTTTGGAGGAAGAAAGAAAAAAACTACTATTTTTGTTTGTATTTTGAACATATCTCCGTATGTGTTTACTCAAATTTCGATCGGGAGGGCTCATTGGATACATAATTAAATTCCGCATCGAACCAGTACCCACATTGCATAATGCAATATAGACCCCGCTACCCCAAAAATAAGAAATACCTCAAAAAATGTGATGATGATGTGTTATCAACCCAAATGGCACTTCTCCATCCGAGTGCTAACACTTCATATGTTGGCACACAAAAAGACACTTATGGATTGAAGGTTGTCTAAACACTATAGATGGGCATGACATGAGATGAATTCACTATCCAACCAGATTTCCATTTTACCTTTTCATATGTTGAATGCTGTACATGACTATCTCCACAGCAACTCGCGTACATACGCGACTATCTCCACAACATCCCACGTATTGTATGCTAGTATATTCATTGCAACCCACGTACAAATATGTATGGGGGTTTCTGTTGATGTATATGTAACTTCGGAATGTATTCTTCTATGTATATTCTATGTATTGTAACCCGATGTTTATTCCGGGATGTTTCTATTATGTATTTGAGTCATGTGGTCATACCCCGATGTTA
>LPNX010309544.1:110793-132587 GCA_001517045.1 Pseudotsuga menziesii | reverse complement strand
GGCTGAGCCATTCTGGTCATGGCTAAAGGATTAAGTTCCTCCCATGATAGATATGAGTGCTGGCCATTCTGTCGAGTAGGACAGATGTAAGGGCAATTGCCATTCTAGGAATGGAGGCGCCTGGTCAGTTACCAGGAAGACTCAGTGTAAAAGCTGAGTAGCCATTCTGATGTGACAGAGGGATGTGTTCCCACTTGATCAGATGTAAGGGCTGAACCATTCTGTTCATGGCTAAAGGATTTAGTTCCTTCCATGTCAGATGTGAGTGTTGGCCATTCCGACGAGCAGGTCGGATGTAAGGGCAACTGCCATTCTCGAGGAGCATGGAGGCGCCTGGTCAGTTACCAGGTAGCTCAGTCGAGGAGGACTGGGGGCCATTCTGATGTGACTGTAGTTTACTACAAGATCAGATGTGAGTGCATGCCTTTCCATCACTGTGATAGGATGTGTTCTTGTCTGGATGGATGTAAGTGCCGAGCCAGTCTTCGCATCATGTGTTGATCAGACGTAAGTGCTGTGCCAGTCTTCGCATCATGTGTTGATCAGACGTAAGTGCAGTATCTATCTTGGCATCATGTGTTGATCAGATAGAGTTGATTGTGCCAGTCTTCGCATCATGTGTTGATCAGATAGAGATGATTGAGCCAGTCTTCGTATCATGTGTTGATCAGACGTAAGTTCTGTGCCAGTCTTCGCATCATGTGTTGATCAGACGTAAGTGCAGTGCCATTCTTCGCATCATGTGTTGATTAGATGTAAGTGCAGTATCTATCTTGGCATCATGTGTTGATTAGATAGAGATGATTGAGCCAGTCTTCGCATCATGTGTTGATCAGACATAAGTGCTGGGCCTTTCTGACGAGTAGGTCACATGTGAGTGCTGGGCGTGCCTTTCTGACGAGTAGGTCAGATGTGAGTGCTGGGCGTGCCCTTCTGACGAGTAGGTCAGATGTAAGTGCTGGGCGAAGACCTACATGAGGAGTAGGCCTACATCCAGCATGAAAAAGGGCTGGCTCTGTAGAACTTCCTATGACGAGATAGTATACCCATGATGATGACCAGTGGAGATCCAGATCGAGCTATGATCCAGATCCAGTTATGATGACTCCGAGAGATCCAGATCGAGTGATGATCTAGATCCAGCAATGGTGATCCAGATCGAGTGATGATCCAGATCCAGTCCAGAGATGATGATCCAGATCCAGCAGAGAGATGATCCAGATCGAGTGATGATCTAGATCCAGTGATTCCATTTTATGATGATCCAGATCGAGAGATGATCCAGATCCAGATGACTTGAAGACAAAGATGACTTGAAGACAAGATGACTTGAAGATGAAGATGACTCAAAGATGAAGATGATCCAGTTGATGCAGAGAAGAAGACCAGTGCTGAAAAATTGTGTCGAAAGAATACCTTCCTAGTTAAGAGGGAGTGTTGATGTATATGTAACTTCGGAATGTATTCTTCTATGTATCTTCTATGTATTGTAACCCGATGTTTATTCCGGGATGTTTCTATTATGTATTTGAGTCATGTGGTCATACCCCGATGTTCCGATCGGGAGGATTAATAATGTGAAAAAGTCATATCTAGTCATTAGGTAAGTCCCCACAGTTTAGGGGCACTTGAGTTATTATACACTAATTAAGGTGTAGGCTCGAGTAGTAATTATTAGGTTGAGTGCACTTCAAGTCAACGGAAGAATATAAATAGAGAGTGAGAGTCTCTCTATTTATCACTTGTGACTTAGCTCTCTTGCTCTCTCAAGTGTGGCGCACTTTTGGAGAAGGAAATTCTTGGGCTTGACAGAAGACAGAAGGTTGCTGTTGTGAAGGGAGGTCATCTTACTGTTTTGGGTTCACATCTTGTGGTGATACTATCTTAGAGGAAGTTGAGGGGTTTTCTCCATTTATAGTTTCCCCTCCTAAAATATTTGTGTCTCTTGTCTCTTGTGATGTGCTTATGTGATTGCTGTGCTTGTTATTCTCTCAGTGAAAAGATCTTAACATAATGCTAGCTTAAATGTTGAAAAACTAACAGTTTCCCTTATAGCAACTCACGTGTCATATGTGGGTTGCTAGTATCAATACTCGTGTACACATCCATTCGACATTAAAAATAATAAAACATAATTAATGGAGATTTGTTGAGCCCTAATCATTAACTATCTCAACTGTCTCAACCTCCTCAACCTTTGAAACTGCTCTATTTCCTAAAGTATAAATAGAGGCCTTGGGGATGGCATTAATCAATCAATCTTGGAGAGAAAAGTTATGCTAGTGGTATATCTTTAGAATTCTTTGGTGTAGCAGAACTCAGAATCCTTTGGTTGCAGAGGAGTCCTTGTTTCAGGCGTTGGATTGTACACTTATCTCATTCACTATTGTTAATAAAGAGAATTCTTCTTCCAACTTTGTGTTGAGTCTCTTTCATGTATCATTGTTTGATGAATGTTTTTGATTAAGCACTCTATATATTGTTCATCTAACTTGTCATATATACACGTATAAGATTGTACTTGGAGAATTGTCTCTTTGTAGGTGAAGGAGGTGCATCCCTGAAAGCTTTGGAGAGGAGTAGAGCGAGAGAAGACAAAGCTTGGATCAACAGTCATTAATCGGGTGTGTCCACCATATATTCCTATTTCCTTTATGTACTTTAAAGATGATTGTCTGCAAGATTTAAAAGTACGTTGGTAACCCCAGACCCTAGGTTACAAGGGTTTTTATTCCTAAACAACAGAACTGGCGACTCCGTTGGGGAACCCAGACTGCTGTGGGTTATTTCTTTTTACCATGGCCCAGTATTTGCCTTGATTATATGTGTGGTCTCCTGTCTTGGTTCATTCTTAGGGTAGTGTTTGAATACCTTGAAAAATTTCTCTTTTATTAGAAAATTTTATACCTGTACGCGGGTTGCTCTTGCATACAGTCGTGTACAGAGGCCTACATATGTAGGTTTCTCTCTAGGACAGTCACATATAGTACATGGGTTTCCCTTGTACACAATCACTTACAAGCTTGAGCATTCAAATTTTTGGGTTAGGGTTTTCTTGTCCCTGTCCCTTTATAAAATTTGTTTGCTGGTTGGTCTTCCTTATAAGCATTGCACTATGAGTTTGATGAACTTGTTAGCAATACCTTGTGCTTTCTTGTAAAACCCCTTAGTTCTTATTGTTTGGATTGTCTTCTATTAGCAGCTTGAAGTGGATTTTCCTGTTTGGGTTATAGATTCAAGTGTTGTTGTCTGAATCAGTGATCAGGGTTCTAGGCACTGTTTATCCCATTCTATTTTTAGATAGTATTTGGTTTTCCACTTGCCTTTGTGTCATCTCAGTGATTTTCTTTCTTTGTGTCCACCCAATCTAGGGTTCCAAGTCTTCCTTAGGTGGTTGATCTTTTGGTCTTATTAATCTGTTTACTTCACTTTGCTTACTTTATATAATTAGTTTAATTCAAGAATACTCGAGTTTTTGTGCATTTAGGTGCATAGTAGTCTTTGAGCATTTTAAAAAGTGAAAAGAAAACATTTTAGAAGCTTTTGCATTTGATTTTGCATAGAGTAGTTTTATTTTCAGTTTTTAAAATATAATCTCAAAAAACTACAAAAATATAGTCTTAGAGTTCTCTTTATCGTTGCATTTTCATCAATTTATATTTACAAAAAAAGAAGAATAGAAGCTTGTTTTTTTAGTAGTGGTAATTTTCCTTGGAAATATACACCTTTGTTTTACATTTCTTATTCAGTCAAAAACATCATAGTCCTTCACTCCACTTCCTTCTGAGTAAAAAATAGCTCTTAAAACGAACACAATAATTAAAAGTTATTAGTAATTTTTATTTTTTAGGGCCATACACCTACTAGCTTAGGCTAGAGTTGTGGGATAGGAAGTGTAAACTTCCCATAAGTTTTAAAATTCAGACATATTGGGCTTACCGATAGGTAAATCCTTCTCTTTATCGATAGTATCTGGGAAGCTCCTCTCAAACGGGACTCAAGAATGAGGCCGCGTGGAAGCATTGGACTGAAGAGATAACCCTCCGATTCCTTGTCGAAACGTAAATCAGGACTTTTACGCATCTAGGGATTCTATCCTAGATAGAGTTTCAAGCTCAGCTACCCTGCCCATGCATACGAGTCAGCCTTGTGACTTGTGACTGCCCCCCCAGACTATTGGTATAGTTAAGGTAGCCACTAGTCTCTTGACATCTAGGGTTCATACATAGGTAAACCAAAAGGCTATTTCTAGTTCACCTTGGACGGGCTTGGAAGGTAACCCTTGTTGAAAGTGTAGTAGGGTGGTGGGTGATTCCTCTGCTTGTGCCTAAGAACCTCTTCAAGGACGCCAAGTAACTGTTTTTCAGCTTTCTTCGGGAAAGCATATATTTTACCCTTGCTAACTGTTGAGATTTTAGGAGTTTCCGTAGTGATTGCTCTATGGTTTGTCTGTGTTTAGCTGACCTTAGGGTTTTAATTGTCAAATTTACAATCATGGAGGACCAACCTATAAGAAGGTCACGAAGGTTGCAAAACCTTCCTCCTCTCATCACGTTGGAACCTCCACCTCCACCTCAAAGGTAGATATTGGACATGGACGGTTCATTTGAACCGATAGGAGTAAGTGAAGTTTCAAGTGAACCAGCACTTAGGGCTAACTGCTCTGATTTTAATACAGTTGAGATAGAAGACTTGTAGGCTGATGAGTTTACAAGGAATTTTAATACACCCTTGACTGAATTAAATGATCCTATGATCGTCCAGGTTAGGCCTTTTGATTCACCTGTTTTAGGTGTCCCTGTGGGCAGGATAATGTCTTCTATGGGAGAAAGTTCTTTTTTTTTCACCTCTACCTTTTTGGCTGAAGGGGTACTACCTCCCCCGGTAAGTGCCCCTAGATATAGCGTACCTACTATGAAATTAACTCCAGCGAGCTGGGTGGTTCAACTGTCGGTTCCCACAAGTTTAGCATGTGCTTCTAGTGGCATGGTTACTGGGATTCCTAGTATACCTACTATTCGTTCCTCCTTCACACATATTTCCCAGAGTGGTCCGGTACAATCCTCGGCTTTCGTCCAAGGATTTCCTTGGAATGGGGGGAATATTCCCCCATCCACTCCATACGTAGGTCCATCACTTTCTTATGTAGGAGTGCAGTTTGGAAACACTACCTCTTATGGGAAAGGTTTTCAAACTTCGGTCTCGGCCCCATTCATGAGCTCTCCCTTTTTGTTGTTTAGTGGAGGGATACCTGCTCCTATTTTTCAAACCCCAGTTTTGACTGGGATGGTTCGAACCTCTTATACTGCACCTCCCACCCACAATCCTATGGCTTATGGATGGAATCCATTTCAAAGTGATCCATCCACTTTGCAACCGGTGGCAGGGGGAAATCCCACCTTTACATATGGGAATTTGGGGGCAAGTCCCTCTAATCCCCAGAATGGCACTTTTAGTGCTCCGTTTTGGCCCAAGCTTCCATTCCTGGCAACGTTAAACTTGCCAGATTTGTCTAAATTGATGAACGACCCGATGAGGCATGATCCCTCGTGGCCACCTGTTCCCACCAAATTGCCATCGGACATCCCAAAATTCGAGGGCAAAGTTCGTGAAGATCTTGGGGCTCATGCCACCACTTTTAATTTATGGTGTTCATCTAATTTGCCAAATGAAGATTTAGTCAGGTTGAGGCTATTACAACGAACCTTAATGAGTACTACAACAAAATGGTACATTGAGTTGCCTTCTGCTACATTCAGTAGTTTTTGGGACTTGGCTAGTGCATTCCTTAGCCACTTTTAGCTTCCGGTTCGATATGACTTCAGAACGAACTTGTTATCTACCTTTAGGTAGAACAAGGTTACCCACATCTCAGATCACATACAAGAATGGAGGAGGCGAAAGAGCCTTATTAAATCCACTATTCCTCCTGAGTTTTTACTAGAGTGATTCCTTAAATCCCTATTGCCTTACATATCTAAGGACGTATCCACTTTAGGAGTGACAAATGAAGAAGAAGCCATTCTCAGGGCCCACAATTGGATTTGATTTATTCAGAATCTAGGATCTTGTATGAGATTATCCCTGAGGCATCGAGGCTTACCCACGATGTAGAGAAACCTAATCCTGGACCCCATGCTGATGGTGTGGTTGGGTCCGTAAACTCTCCCACTGTAGAATCTTTGGCCAAACAGCTCCATTAGCTTTCTGTCAAACATTCTTTGGTGGAGGTAGCAAAGGCTGCCCCCTCACCCCAAAATGCAAATGTTTTTGCACATACCTCTCAGAAGGGCAATCAACAGCCCGATGGGAAGAAGAAGAGAGGAAAGAAAGGGGAGGTAAATCAAAACAAGCAGAAAACCGCAAATAGTGCTGATGGGGGAAAGAAAGAAAATAAAAAGGTGAAATTCCCGTGTAAGTTGTGCCATGAGGATCACCTCACTCACCTTTGTCCCCTTATGGAACAAGCCCAGAAGCTACTAAAAGCTCAACAACCGGCTGTCCTGAAGGATCCTTTTCCCCAAGGGCAGAATTCAGCTTCAACTTCTAATGTAGTAGGGGGCACTTCAAATGCCCCCGACCCCAATTATATCAACATGGTTTGATCTTCGTCTTTGCTACAGACTAGGAATAAAAACTATGAAAAAGAGACTTTTGAGAAGGGTAAGGCTATAGGTGAAACTTCTAATCCTGTCACAATCGAGAAGCCTACTGAAACTATGCCTAAGATACCGAAAGGTGTCTTTAAGAAGACCTTGCATAACCCTAATGCTAGGGATGCTTCAAACTACTCCGTGGTTGAAGACTTAGCCCAAAATCCTTGTGCAATGTCAGATTTAGAGGTGTTACAGAGTTGTCTCGCCCAGCGAGATGCCCTCTTAGAAGCCTTAGGCAGCATGGACTCATCGAGTCTCATGGTGAAATTTCACTTGTTTGATGTTAAAATTCACCTACCTTACCATGTAGCCTTATCAATAGATGCCATCCATGGTGGAAAGACCATTGGAAGGACAGTTGTTGATGAGGGTGCTTCTACATGCATCATGTCCTTGTCATGTTGGAAAGCTCTCAGATCCCCAGAGCTGGTCTCGTCAAACACTCTACTTACTGCTTTCGATGGAAGGTCATTCCGTCCGCATGGTATCCTACCACCTTTTCAAATTAAGATGGTAGGGAAAGCAGTGTCTGTTGAGGTGGAAGTGATTGATGCACCTTTGGACTATAATTTGCTTTTGCGAAGAAGCTGGAATTATGCTATGTCTGCTATTGCATTGGCTGTCTTTCGGGTGGTAGTATTTCCACACGAAGGGAAATTGGTTACTGTTGACCAACTCAATTTTACTCAAAAAGGTCGCATGGAGTCTAATGAGTCAGCTGTGCCTTTGGTTGATCAGGTCAAACCTGCTGCACAGATATTGGGGGCTGGAATGTATGCATCACTGATGGGCACATTTAATCTTCCAGCCCCAATTAACTATATAGGTTCTACTAGTGTGGGGAAGTCCTTAGCCATGGTTGTTGATAGGACTGATCCTTGGATTCTCCCTCCCCCCCAAGAAATGGAAGTGTCCTTATCAGCAGTGGAAGTGGCTTACCAAGCTATCACTCAAACCATTGTTGATCTTGTTCCAGACCCTCTCACAGTCTCATAGGGCTTGGAAGAATTCTATTTACTTGCTTAGGCATGAAACTCTTTGCATTCTATGGATTGTTTAGATATGGTTTTACCTTTTGATGAAGCCATTTTGGAAGCCATGTGTGGATGTGATAAGATCTGCAAAGATCTTCATCATCAGTACTATTTTATTCCAGAGCTAAGAAGGATAGAGAATCAAGAGTTTCATATGAGACTGACAGATGATGTTGATACACCCATCAATCCCTTACCAAGGGAAGGAATGTTTGCCGAGGGGAATATGGAAAATATTTCCACTACTATCCCTATCAACATCTCTGTAAATACTGGCGTTGTGGAAAATATACATATCGGTGCAAACTACTCTCCCGAGGAGATTGCAATCTATATGTCCTTGTTTAAGGAATTCCACGACGTTTTTGCTTGGTCATATGAGGAGATGCCAGGCATTGATCCATCGATAGTTGAGCACGAGATCTGAACATACCCTGGCACTAAACTTGTTCAACAAAAGTTACGACCTGTTAACCCGCATAAAGTGGCCGCTGTGAAGGCTGAAGTTGAAAAACTATTGAAAGCTGGTTTTATTTATCCCATAGCTCTGACAGAATGGGTATTCAACCCAGTTTCCGTTGATAAGAAGCAAGGGACCATACGCATATGTACTGAATTTAAAAATTTGAATAAATCTTTTCCTAAGGACAACTATCCCACGCCATTTATAGATCAAATTATAGATGCTTGCGCAGGAAGTGAAGTTTTCTCATTTATGGATGGCTTCTCCGGATACAATCAAATTCAAATAAAACCAGAAGACCAACATAAAGCTGCTTTCATTTGTCCTTGGGGTACCTTCGCGTACAAAAAAATGCTCTTTGGATTGAAAAATGTTGGGGAAACCTTTCAACAGGAAATGAAATTTTCCTTCCATGACATCAAAGCCATTGTCGAACCTTACCTTGATGATCTGCTTACACATTCTCGTAAGAGGATTGGCCATCCAGATCACCTACAATTGATATTTGAGCGATGCAGATACTATAAGATTTGCTTGAACCCCCACAAGTGCGTGTTCTATGTCGAGTCAGGGAGATTGCTTGGATTCATTGTCTCTAATAAAGGCATTTAGGTGTATCCATTAAAAGTAGAGGCCATTGTAGATCTGCCTCCTCCTCGTTCTATCATGCAACTTTAGAGCCTGCAGGGAAATTCCAATTTTCTCTGACACTTCATTGTAAACTATGCCAAGATTACCAAGTGTTTCATGTTCTTGCTAAAATAGGACAGCCCATTTTTATGGGATGAAACTGCACAACTCGCTTTCGAGGAATTGGAAAAAGCTTTGTTGTCGGCACCTTTACTGCGTCCACCAGATTACTCTAGGTATTTTATATTGTATCTGGCCGCATCTGAGTCAACCATTGGGGTAGTCCTGGTCCAGGAAGATGATAAGCTCTAGGAGCATGTTGTTTACTATATTAGCCGTGCTTTATCCTGACCTAAACTCAGGTACTCCCACGTTGAGAAATTGGCCTTAGTAGCTGTTTATGTTGTTCAGAGATTACGTCACTACATCTTACTAAGGACTACAACAGTAGTGGAAGATGTTAATCCTTTTCAATATGTTTTGTCCCGATGGATTGTTGGAGGCAAATTCAACAAACAGATACTCATTCTCCAAGAGTTTGACTTGGATTTCCAGTCCGCTAAGTCTAAAAAATCCTAGTTTTTGCTGAGCTTATAGCAGAATTTCCAACTGAAGAAGATGTTGTCATTGAAGAAGACTCATTCCTAGATAAGCATATCTTCTTGATATCCACCTCTGACCCTTGGTATGAAGATATACTTATATATCTCCAGACTTTGAAGTATCCTGCAGCTTCCTCATGAGAGGAATGACGTAAATTACGCCTTCATGCTAAGAACTACCTCATCATAGGAGATAATTTATATCGTAGAGGGGTAGATTCATTTTGCATCGATGTCTTACCCATGAGGAAGTGGAGATTGTCCTGAATGATTCCCACAGTGGAGCATGTGGGGGTCATTTATCTGGGTTAGCAACGACCCAGAAGATACTACGTGCCGGTTATTTTTGGCCCACAATCTTTAAGGATTGTGTGGAAGCCGTGAAGCGCTGTCATCCGTGTCAGCTTTACACCAAAAAAATGTGGTCACATCCTGCTCTGTTATTTCTCGTTGTCTCGGTGGGCCCCTTCATGAAGTGGGGGATTGATTACGTGACGTGTAACCCAGCCTCGATTGGGGGGCACAAATATATCATTGTCGCTATGGACTATTTTACGAAATGGGAAGAGGAAATGCCCACCTTTAAATCCGATGGGGAAACAACAGCTTTCTTTGTGTTCAATCAGATTATAGCATGATTTGGTATACCTAAGGTGATTGTCACTGACCATGGAAGTCATTTTCAAAATAGCATGATGACAGAACTGACCACTATGCTTGGATTCAGACAAGAACATTCATCTTCGTACTATCCTCAAGCGAATGGTCAGGTTGAGGCTATTAATAAAACTTTGAAGACTATCCTCAAATGTACTATTAATGCAGCCCATTCTAACTGGCACATCATGCTATACCCCACACTTTGGGCATACCAAACTAATGTAAAAGCTGCTACTGGTTTTTTCCCCTTTTAACTCGTTCATGGAGTGGAAGCCACTACCCCGGTTGAATGTGAAATATCGTCTTTGAAAATAGAAATTCATGTGTTACTCGATATGACAGAGCTTGAAGAACGTCTAATACACTTAGAACATCTTGATGAACAACATAGAGATGCGCTGACAACAAATCAAGCTTACAAAAATAGTGTCAAAAGCCAATATGATAAGTCGGTCAAGCCTTGGATTTTCTCTGAGGGGGAAC
This sequence comes from Pseudotsuga menziesii, assembly GCA_001517045.1. Classification (NCBI taxonomy): domain Eukaryota; kingdom Viridiplantae; phylum Streptophyta; class Pinopsida; order Pinales; family Pinaceae; genus Pseudotsuga; species Pseudotsuga menziesii. The sequence goes on along the minus strand of LPNX010309544.1, from coordinate 122,059 downwards.
TTGTTTTGCTCTGGGACCAAGACAAAGAACCCCTGGGGGAAGGAAAATTCAAGGCCATGTGGTTGGGGCCTTATTTCGTGTCGAAGGTCTTAAAGAAGGGTGCATATGAGTTAATTGATTTTGATGGGAATAAGCTTCCTGAGCCTAGAAATGGGCTCTACCTGAAAAAGTACTATGCTTAGGATTAGCGCTTTTTCTTGTATTTTATTATATGTATTTTTATGTACACTAGTTCGTTGGTTTATGTTTTGTATACCATCTGCTAGTTGTTTCAGATGTGTTCCGAGAGGTTCGTAGGTTTCGCTGATGGCACCAATCGCCACACTTGTAATCTAGCTTCAGCAGCATGGGTCATTTATTCTCCCTCGGGACAGTTAGTTGCCTCAGGAGGCGTTTTCTTAGGTCTTGCTTCTAATAATGTTGCTGAGTATAGGGCTATAATTGAGCTTCTATGGGATGCTTTGTCACATGGTATCACTCAGCTAGAATTCCAACTGGACTCTCAACTGGTGGTTTCCCAGCTCAATCGAGCTTATTAGGTGCGGAACGCTATTCTATTGCATCAGTTTATGTAAGTTAGGTTATTGGAAAGAAATTTTGAATTCATTACATTCAATCATATTCCAAGAAATAAAAATTCATTAACTGATGCATACGCTAATTACATCTTGGATTGGCATTTAACACATTTTTTATAAAAATATACAACATTCACATAAGAAACATTTGTAAATAAACGACAAAATATATATATATATATGTGAATATCTGTCTATAGATAGGTCTAGTCTCTGATCCTCAGATCTAGTCATAACTGTATAATATATAAAAAATATACAAAACATGGATCATAGTCCATCAAATTCCCTAGATCTAAGCAGGACCACCCTGGTCCCCCCAGTCTCCCTGTACTCTGGCTTCTTCAGCCTCTTTAGCTTCAGCATCCTCAACAGCATCTATGTATACTAAAACTGCTCTAGCTACTCGCCTCAAAAGGCATATCCAGACAGTTTTAGTATACATAGATGCTGTTGAGGCTGAAGAAGCTAGAGTATAGGGAGACCAGGGGGACCAGGGTGGTCCGGCTTAGATCTAGGGAATTTGATGGACTATGATCCATATTTTGTATATTATACAGTTATGACTGGATCTGAGGATCAGAGACTCGACCTATCTATGGACAGATATTCACACACACACACACACACACACACATATATATATATATATATATTTAAAATTCATAAAAATTTTAAAAACTTGAAAATAAAAATTACCTAGCTCTCTCCATGCTCGTCCTGGAGGGAGGACAAGGTCTGGATCACCATAGAAATCAATCCCAGCATATGGAAACTGCTCCAGAGCTAGCAACTGCCACTCCCACCAAAAGTAGAAGTCATCGTCATATACACTCTGCAATGAGCCACCTCCTCCCTTGCAGAGAAAGATATCTCCCCCATCTACTCAGCATAGGTTGACGAGGAGAACGAACTGGTAGGGGTACTACAGGGCTCAATCCCGACACTCTCTCTCAAAGAAGGAAACCAGTATGCTAGAATATTCAAATTTCTTCCTCCTTCCTCTCTTGCAATCAGAGAGTTGTTTTCTCAAAATTGGGATAACTCTCGAGCACCAATCATATATGCCCCCCTGCATGCAATCCACTACCAACCTCATCTGGTTCCATGTAGCGAGATGAAGAGAGGATGATCCCGCAACCCTCACTATGGTACTTGTCAATACCTATAGAGGAATATCACGTATGTGTACAATAGGGATGCAACTCCCTCTCTTTTGGGTACCTGGTGCGTAGTATATATCAATGTAGTTTTGGACACTCAGAGGGTCACCACCTCTGTTGATTCCCTCCAAATTGACTGGATCTCCTCGTCGTGACAGACCGGCAATGAAATATATATCCTCTGAAGTAATCTCCAAGGATTCGCCTTGAAGATCGAACATGCCTAAATCATGATCCCAGTATTTTATCATGAACTCTATCAGGTGTACATTGGCCCGCATAGGTGATGTGCAAGAGAATTTCAACAACCCACTTGAGCACAAAACATTCATAGTGGGGGCATTTTGGAGTGCTTCTTGGTCCATATCCTCATGCTCACGCTCCCTCCACTCAAGCACCATCTTCAAACCTAGTAAAACAAACATTGAAAACCTTTAGTTTCATGAAAAAATTCAAAATTTTGACCCAAACCACTATTTTATCCCCTCACGTAGAGTACGCAACTGTCTAGTTAGGCATGTTGCATACTGTATGCAACTATCCTTCAGGGCAACCAGCGTACAGAACGCATGTACATGAGTTTCAATATAGCGAACCCGCATACACAGCATTCCTTGCTTAAGGGTTCTAAAAAATATAAAATTTGGACTCAATTTTGAAATTTGCTAGGATCAAATTGAAGAGCTTGGGGTGTAGTCTTACCTGACACTTGCGGAATTGGATTTGGTCCACCGGATTTTCCACACCAATCAACTGAAGGTAGAGGTGAAAACTTGTCTTTTATGGCTAAAAATCAAAATGGTGAGTTTTATTTATGTTTTTGAACTATTTATAGAAATAAAATTTCTCAAGTGGGTTTTTTCCTATAGTTCATAATTCACTAAACTAATACAATATCTCTTTTTTCCTTGTAATAGGTTTATCATTGTTTTAAGTTGTTTTTTTTCTCATATAGGGTGGTTTTTTGTCGTTTCACATGCATTTTGCATCTATACTTCATCTTAAACTTAGCAATCAACATTTTAACCATGGACTATGGTATTTTAAACCATTAGCTCCTTGTCTTTACCATTGTTCTTCCGTGGATAGGGCCTTCCTATCATGAGTATCCTCATTTAGAACCAATGTTGTCTTTTGATACTCGTGCTACAGTTGTCATAGGTACAAGGGAATCCTCGTAGCTAATTTTCACGCCAAATGGAGCCTCATTTTGGTCTCTTTTTACAAGCTATCCCTTTATAGGACTCCCCACCTTTATGGATTTTCTTTAGGCCCAGGTTTGACTCCTCAAAATAGACTTGACTTCCGAGTTAACTTGTCCGTTCAAGATCGTTAAGAATATGTGAATGGGCATCTGCATTGGTGGTAGGTTATCTCTTTCTCGGACCATGCGAAATAGCACGAGAAAGGATCACTCTCTTTTCTATGGAATTGCGAAGAGTATTCTCAGGCATAGGTTTATCACTTTTCCAGACCTGAGGGACTAAATTTACGGAAAAAGAACACTCAGTATGAGCTCAGTTTTCTCTTTTTTGTGCTCTGGACCTAAAACATGAAAAAGATTCTGAGTGTACTTTATGTCTTTGTCATGCTCGTTAAACACTAAAGAACAAGGCATCGAGTTTATTGTTGTAAGCCCAATTTCTCGTACTCAAATGGATCTTTCCGAGTGATCTTGCTTTTCTTCACACTCGTAAAACTCAAGCTATATGCTGCTCGTTGGGTAGGTGGTAATTTAACCTTTTTCAGACCTCCCTGACTAAGTATGAAAAAGGTTCACCTTTTCTTCTATGGAAGTTAAGAGAGTTCTTCTATGGTATGTTTTATACTTTTCTGGCCTCAGGAGACTAAATTGGACGAAAAAGGACCCCCCTAGAGTCTTCTTTGGAGTTTTCAGACTCTCTAAATGTGAAAACACTAGCTGAGCATGTACTAGTTCGGGCTCATCAAATCCATGAATTAGTGACACTATCAAGCATTATTCTCTCTTCTCTTAAATCTTGTTAAAAAGTGAAGAGAGATCCGAGTTGAATTTTCTGGAGTCGTTAAAATTTAATAGGGAAGGTAAGGAAGAATTTTTTTCTTGGTTTTCAGTTAGTGGTAGCATGTCATCCTTGAACATAGCACTCTCTATTTTTTCTGATACCCATGTCTCAGTGTTCACTTTCAGTTCAACTATTGCTTCGAGTTTATTACTCCTCCTCTTGTCAGTTCTACCTGGGGAATTTGATCATGTCTCCTATATGATAGATAAGTCTAGTTGTTCTATCTATAAATTTAAAAGCTACCTTGGGTCATCTCTGTGTCGTGCTCACTGTTCAAGGACTTAACTCAATGTCTGATCTATATCCTGATCCCATCATTGTCGTATCTGTTATCACTTGTGTCTCCCTTCCTTTACCCAGTTCCTAGTCACTCTTGTGATCCGTTGGAGGATCTATTGCCTTCCTTATCACAATATGGTTCTGCATTAGCACTTCCTGATGACGAAGACCTAGAGTTTTGATTATCATACCTCAGGATTCAGTTTCATTATTGGTGAATTCCTTTGCTTTAGTTGTCGATTATCACCTATTGATTGACAATCTGTTGAATCCACTCCATGTTTGACTTCAACCTACATTTATTCACATGGCTTGGATTGTACTGGTTCTTTGGGATTGTTTATGAAGACCTTAGTTCTCTATCTATGGACTAAGTTGCGCAAGATTATGTTTGATCCATTTACATAGCTTCTAGATCTTTGAAGACTCATCATTATTGTATATTGTGGCTTCGATCCACCTTTGTAATATACGTGGTCCTGTACTCGTATTATATGATGTACTCAAACATTGTAAAGGAGCTAGTGTTCCAGTATATTGAACATAGCATCCTCAGATATGACTTTGTATATGAAATTATTATGTATTTGTTTCAGGTACTACCTCTACTCCATTGGATTTCTAAGTTCTCCAAAGATAATGATTATAATGTATTTTGGCCATCGCTTCCCTCTGACCTCACACATTAGGGGGCATCTGTTATCAACCCAAATGGGACTTCTCCGTCCGAGTGCCGACACTTCATATGTTGGCACACAAAAGGACACTTATGGATTGAAGGTTTCCTAAAGACTATAGATGGGCATGCCATGAGATGCATTCACTATCCAACCAGCTTTCCATTTTACCTTTTCATATGTTGAATTCCATACGCAACTATATCCATAGGAACTCGCGTACATACACGACTATCTCCACAACATCCCGTGCACTGTACGTGAGTATATTCATTACAACTCGCGTACAGATCTGTACGCGGGTTTCCCTTATAGCAACTCATGTGTCATACGCGGGTTGCCAGTATCAATACTCACATACACATCCATTCGACATTAAAAATAATAAAACATGATTAATAGAGATTTGTTGAGCCCTAATCATTAACTATCTCAACTGTCTCAACCTCCTCAACCTTCGAAACTGCTCTATTTCCTAAAGTATAAATAGAGGCCTTGGGGAGGGCATTAATCAATCAACCTTGGAGAGAAAAGTTATGCTGGTGGTATATCTTTAGAAGTATTTGGAGTAGTAGAACTTAGAATCCTTTTGTTGCAGAGGAGTCCTTGTTTCAGGCGTTGGGTTGTACACTTATCTCATTCACTATTGTTAATAAAGAGAATTCTTCTTCCAACTTTGTGTTGAGTCTCTTTCATGTATCATTGTTTAATGAATGTTTTTGATTAAGCACTCTATATATTGTTCATCTAACTTGTCATATATACATGTATAAGATTGTACTTGGAGAATTGTCTCTTTGTAGGTGAAGGAGGTGCATCCCTGAAAGCTTTGGAGAGGAGCAGAGTGGGAAAAGAAAAAGCTTGGATCAACCATCGTTAATCGGGTGAGTCCACCATATCTTCCTATTTCCTTTCTGTACTTTAAAGATGATTGTCTGCAAGTTTTAAAAGTACGTTGGTAACCCTAGACCCTAGGTTACAAGGGTGTTTATTCCTTAACAACATGATGTCATCATCATGTTTTTTCCAGGCATTTATTGTTTTTGGGGTAGAGAGGACCGTCAAAAGTATGCATTGTGGGTACTTGTTGGATTTAGAATTAAATTCCGCATCCAACAATCCCTCCCGATCAAAATTTGAGTAAAAAAACATGGATATATGTTGAAAATACAAACAAAAACAATATTTTGTTTTATGACAAATATGACAAGTCAACCATTATGGTTGACTCATTTTATTGAAATTCTATTGGTTCTTGAATTCCAACTCACAAGAATTTATTGTTGGATTTTTTTCTTATAATGCCCATTTTAGACCCCAAATTTCTTCTAATGCAAGTTTAATAGTTAACAAAGTTGTTTGTTAATGGTTTCCAACATGTTAGATGCATAACAAAGAAAACTGCCATGGGCAGTGGGTAAGTGGTTTTGATTCTGAAAGTATTTAACACATTTTGTAGTGTCATAGTGCAGATTGGAAAAAGGGGTTGGTTTTGAATCATCCATGAGAACCTACGATAGGTATGAGACTTAGAATCCCTATGAGCATGAGGAAGATGTTATGGGAGAAAACATCAGAATGGGAAATGGTGAGATAGATTCTAATGGCAGAATATTTCAAGAAGCCTCGTTAGAAATTGCACTCACCATGAGAATTCTAATTAAATATCAGGAAGAGCAGCACCAGCTGAATATAACCATGCTGTAGATCTTGATAGACATTCGAAAGCAGATGGACCCTAGGCATAAGAGTGAAAAAGCATAAGGTAGCAAGTGCAGTGCTAGAAGAAAAATAAGGTATTCTAGTGGATATTTTGACTCTGAAGCATCCACTGGGGATTCAAGCTCTTCATCTCACATAAATAAGAGGAAGAGGTGTTATAGAAACAGTTCAAAGAATGAATTTAAAAGGGCAATACCTCCGACCTTTAATGGTGATATAAATACTGGTCAAGAAGATGAAGCTTGGCTTCTTGGGATGAAGACATATTTCCAAGTCCAAGACTATTCAGGACATATGAAGGATAGAGTAGCCATCTTCAATCTAAATGGAAGAGCATCCATATGGTGGGAGAACCTCAGGTAGGTGAAGAAAATCAATGACAGGAATATTGAGTGGAAACAATTCGAGAAGTATTTCAAGCAGAAATAACTCTCTCATAGGTACTTTGATGACAAGATCAAATAATTCCATGAGTTAAACTTGGGTCAACAGACCATGGAAGAGTATGCCAACAAGTTTTTGGAACTGTTAAGGTATTTAAGGTACATCAGGGATGACAAAGTGAAAATCCAACATTTTCTAGGTGGGATACCTCAAGCCTACAAAGAAAAAGTTGAGTTTGATGAGCCTAGAACTCTAGAAGAGGTCATCATGAAAGCTCAATTTTGCTATGAGAAAAGAAAGGGAAGACATGATTACCAAAGGGTATGGAAGGACATGAAAACGGAAAAGTTTGATCATAGGAAGAAGGGATTCAAACCTTCTAACTTCAGGAATCAACAAATGCAGCCATCACAAGCTATGAGCTATCCAGCTAAAGTGATGAGGGAAAGGCCAAGATATCCAAAGTTGATAAGAGAACCTCTCCAATGTTGGAAATGTGGAGGACCCCATCTTCACAGGATCTATCCACTTCGGGATGGGAATGTAAGGCTAACTTACAACATTCAGGAAGTAGAAACTATGGGTCAGGTGAAAGGGACAATCCCTAGGATCTATGCAGCACTGGAGGACCGTCAGAAAAATCACCAATCAACTGTGCTGGAAGTTGCAGGTAAGATTGCTAAGCAATCTGTTTCTGTTTTGAGTGACTCTGGATCTACACACCGTTATATTACTCCTAGACAAGTTGATATTTGTGCTTTCAAGAAACTAAAACATAGCAAGTGATGGTTATTTCAGCTAGCCACCTAGACTAAGAGAAAGGTTAGTGAAGTAGTAGAAAAGTGCCCATTGGTTATGAATGGGCTAGTCACTTGTGTAGATCTGAATGTTCTACCCTTTGGTTCCTATGATTTCCTCATTGAAATGGATTTTTTGGAAGCACATAGATTCAAGTTTGATTGTTACAACAAGACTTTTGAGTGCTTCGATGAAGAAGGTAACTTAAGGGTTGTGAAAGAAATTCCAAAGGTGATTTTTGTTAGGAAGATTTCAGCCATGCTGTTGAAGAAGTTCTGTAGGAAAGGTTGTAGAGTGTATCCAGACCACGTATTGGAGGAAACAGAGAATGAAACTCCTAGGTTGGAGGATTTTCATGTGTTACAGGAATTCAGAGATGTTTTTCCTAATGAATTTCTAGGGCTTCCTCCAAAGAGAGACATCGATTTAACAATTAAACTTTTTCGAGGAGCAGCATCAGTGTCTAAGACACCCCACAGGATGAGTACACCAGAGATGATAGAGATGAATATGCAACTGTAGGAGTTATTGGAAAATAATTACAACAGGATGAGTGTGTCTCCTTGGGGAGCACCAGTGCTGTTTGTAAAAGAAGAAAGATGGCACACTCAGGTTTTGTGTTGATTACAGGAAGCTGAACAAATTCATTGTGAAGAACACGTATCCTTTTCCTAGAATTGATGACCTATTTGATCAAATAAGAAGAGAAAATGTGTTTTTCTAGATTGACTTAAGGTCTGGTTACCATCAGGTAAGAATCAAGGATGAGGACATTCATAAGAAAACCTTCAAAACAAGGTATGGACATTATGAGTTTGTAGTGGTACCATTTGGTCTCACCAATGCACCAGCTACGTTTATGTGCATTATGAACAATGTTTTCAGCAAGTATCTAGACAAGTTGTTTCTTGTTTTCCTTGACGACATTCGTAACTATTCAAAGAATGAGGAAGAACATGAAGAACATGTAAGATTTGTCTTGCAATTGCTCAGGGAGCATAATTTGGATGCAAAGTTGAGAAAGTGTGACATCATCTTAGATGATGGCATATCGGTAGACCCTAAGAAGATTGAATCCATTAGGAATTGGCTTACTCCAAGAAATGTGACAGATGTAATATCGTTTATGGGCCTTGCAGGATATTACATGCGATTCAATGAAGTATTCTCTAGGGTTTCACACCTAGATGTGAGGAAAATTTCCAATAGCTGAAGCATATTCTCATAAATGCACCCATTCTGAAGATTATAGACCCAAAAAAGCACTTCGTGGTGTGTACTGATGCATGTGGTCAAGGACTTGGAGGAGTTATTATGCAAGACAGCCATGTGGTATGTTATGATTCAAGGAAGTTAAAGGATCATGAGAATAATTATGACACTCATGATTTAGAACTTGCAGCCATAGTACATGCTCTCAGGATGTGGAGGCATTACTTAATGGGAATAATGTTTGAGTTAAGGACAGACCACTGTGGTTTGAAGTATTTGTTTGATAAGCCTACTCTAAATGCTAGGAAAGATATATGGCTAGAGTTTTTATGTGTGTTTGATTTTGAGATCAAACACGTAAAAGGAAAAGAGAACAAACTTGCTGATGCACTCAGCAAGAAGGTGCATGAAATGCACTTGGAATCTCTTAGCATTTTCCAGTCATATTTGAGACAACCGATTGCTAATCATATTGCTGAAGATGAATTGTATGTGCAGGTCAACGATAAATTGCAACAACAGTATCTTGAGAAGAGATATGAGGGATATAAATTAGAAGAAGATGGAATTATTACCTTTAAAAAGATAATTTATATTCCAAATGTAGCAAACTTGAGGATATTTGTTATGGATGAGATCCATCAGGCTCCATATTCTTGTCATCGAGGATATCAAAAGACAATTGCCACAGCAAGAAAGCAGTATTTTTGGATAGAAATGAAGAAAGATATTGATGAGTATATTTCAAGGTGCATGAAATTTCAGTAGGTAAAGGTTGAGCATTAACTGTTGATGTATATGTAACTTCGGAATGTATTCTTATATGTATTTTATATATTGTAACCCGATGTTTATTCCGGGATTTTTCTATTATGTATTTGAGTCATATTGTCTTACCCCGATGTTCCGATCGGGAGGATTATTAATGTCAACAAGTCTTGTCAAGTCATTAGGTAAGTCCCCACAGTTTCGGGGCACTTGGGTTATTATACACTAATTAAGGTGTAGGCTCGAGTAAGTAATTGTAAGTTAAGCCTACATGGTTGAGTGCACTTCAAGTCAACGGAAGAATATAAATAGAGAGTGAGAGTCTCTCTATTTATCACTTGTGACATACATCATTTTCTCTCTCAAGTGTGGCGCACCTTTGGAGAATGAAATACTTTGGCTTGACAGAAGACAGAAGGTTACTGCTGTTTTGGGAGATCTCTTACTATTTTGGTGTTGATTCTATCTTAGAGGAATTTGCGGGGTTTTCTCCTTTATGGTTTCCCCGAGGAAAACTCTTTGTGTCTCTTGTCTCTTGTGATGTGCTCATGTTTTATTGCTGTACTTGTTATTCTCTCAGTGAAAAGATTCTAAGATCATAATGCTAGCTTAATAGTTGAAAAACTAACATGGTATCAGAGCTAACCTGAGAAGAAGACATTGTGCAGCTACAGAAACTAGGGCTTCCTATTTTGTGGATCTTCCTCCACATATTTTCAGCAAAAGTATGCTAGGATGACTCTCCATTGAAGGGTGCATCTTTCTGTCGATGCGGAATTCAATTTCAAGCATTTTCAGTTTCGATGTGGAAATTAGGGATTTCTACAGAAGAGGAATTTTTGAGTGAGACAAGCATAGGATTTTTCTCCTCATCAAAACCGAAGTTTAGAGACCTGGATCAATAAATTTGGTTGGGTGAAACTCCGGGAAAGTTAAACCCTAGTTTGACCCTGAGCTAGGAGAAACCCTAAATACTAAAACTACTAAGTTTTGGTACAGTCACTATATTCTGAGATTGGAGGAGTCTAAAAATCTGAAAATTTCCGGGGCCGAAGATAAAATCCTGATGAACACTGTGTCCAAAAATCATCCTCCGATTCGCTATATTCTGGGAGATATGATCTCTCCAAGTTAGGGCTCTTTCCTCTTCCAGAAATCATCCATAAACAGGACACCTGGGGATATCTGCAATATCTTGGGCTACAGAGGTCCAAATGGAATTCCTAAAGATGTTCCCAAAAGGGCATGGACTGTAATTTCTATGGTCTGAATATCAGACTCAGAAGATAAACCAGTGACACGTGGTAGGCCGTACAACTTCGTTGTTCTGAACAGTCCTGTAACAGGTCACCTTGGGAAAAGGATAATAAATCCAAAATGGTGAAACCAATTATGATGAAAACTGTGGTGTTGGATTAGGGACATGCGAGGTTACCAAAGTACAAAATTTCAGACTTAGAGGAGCAGTAATTTCAGAGATATCATAGAAACAGTAACAGACATTTCTACAAAAGAAATCAGAAAATTAGGGCTTCCTGTTCCGGGAGCTTCCCTCCACTGTTTTCAGAAAATGAGTACATTGGACAGCTCCATTTGAAGAGATCTATATGTTTATCCAATCAGATCTTAAAGATTCCAAT
>LPNX010309544.1:0-110574 GCA_001517045.1 Pseudotsuga menziesii | reverse complement strand
GAAGAAGTGAAGAATGCAGAAGTGGTGATGGCCACCTTGAATAGCCTCCCAGGATCATGGGATTCATTCATGCAAGGAATGTGTGGCAGAAGGAAGTGATTACCTTTAGCATACTTTGAGAAGAAGAAGAAGCTTGACTCATAAGAAGAGAAGAGAAGATGGGAGCAATTGAAGATCAAGCTCTCACCATCCAAAGAAGATCCCTCAAGCGATGAGGAATATGAAGAACTCAACTCTTGAAGAACTTCTTATCCATCCTAGCATTTGGATAAGAAACTATGCTATCATGAATTAAGAAGACGATGAAGCTGAAGACTCAAGAAGGAGTATGCCCACGAAACAAATAAAGATAAGTATTCAATTGTCATTTCATAATATTGTTTTGTTATGCATTTTTTTATATTTAGTTGATGTATTATAGGATGTTTGCATTAATGATAGTATACTACTAATATGCATGTGATGGGTAAGTAGCTCATGGTGCTATACAAATTCTCTATTGCTACTTATCTAGAATGAAACCTCTTTGCTGACATATTGGATTAGTGCACAATCTCAATGTTGTCCTGGTAGAGATGGAAGGCATCTAGAAAGTTTCAGTGAGATATGGATGAATGTTTTATTGGATAAAGTAGTTGCATGATCATATATTTATGCATAATTATTTTCCAGTATGAATATTCCTTATGAAATGTTCTAACCATACGATTGCATTTGAATTGTAGGAAAGATCGCATACAAGCAAAGAAGAATGAAGACTTGTTCTGAAGAGCAAGTAACGACATTTCAAAATGAAGAATAATGTGACGAGTGCAGTGACATCATTGATGCAGAACCTTCCAGCCACCAAGAAGAAAGGGAAGACCAGTTCAAAGATAAATGATGTCAGGGCGCAGTATCGAGACTTGAAGAGAAGTTCATAGTTCCATCATGCAGTAGATGGAAACATCGTGGGATACAAAGCAAGATTCGTAGCACGAGGCTTCTCACAAAAAGAAGGCCTAGACTACGAAGAGACATTTGCAGCTAGTAAGAGCTTAAACAAATACATGATGAGCCCGATGAAGATCTTAACCTTTGCTACAAGGTTGAAGATGCAAGTCTATACACTAGATGGATACACTGAATATTAGTAGCATAGGAAGCTACTTGTCACTCTAGTAGAGAATGTTTTCAGTGCATAGAGCACAGAAGACAGAGGGAGTATGATGCTCCACTTCAGAGGGAGTGACTACAGAATATATTGAGGTTCGACATGGTATGACAGGATGGGAAGATTACTGATGACTCTAGGCTTTACTAAGAGTAAAGAGGATTCCAACCTTTGCTTCAAGGTTGAAGACGAAAGACCAGTGATACTCCTATTATGTGTCGATGCACTATTGTTCTAGGTATAGAGGTGTGGCAGAGTGCAGATGGAATCTTCCTTGGACAAAGGAAGTATGTAGTAGAGATCCTGATTAGGTTCAGGATGATGGACTGCATGACCACACCTATAGCATCGAACATGAAGCTATTAAGTGATGCTTCATCAGAGACGGTTGATGCTACGATGTATCGTCAGAGGATTGGGTCCTTGATGTACCTGAGACTAGATACTTGCCTTGCTGTGAAAATGGGCTCAAGTACGATGTGAATCAGAAGATTAACCTGGAGGGTTATGTTGATTCAAATTGGGCAGGCAGTGCCATCGACAGGAAGAGTACTTCAGGATGTTGCTTCAGTATGGGATCAGGTGTGATCTCTTGGTTTAGCAGGAAGCAATCCTGTGTGGCACTAAGTACAGCTGAAGCAGAGTATGTCACAGCTTGTTCAGCTAGTTGTGAGGCAGTATGGCTGCGAAAGCTACTGTCTGATATATTTGATCTCCAGTTGGATGCTACTTGTATACATTGTGACAACCAGAGTTGCGTGAAGTTGTCAGAGAATCCAGTGTTCCATGACAAGTCAAAGCATATCGAGATCAAGTATCACTATGTCAGGGATATGGTGCAGAGAGGAGCAGTGAAGCTCCTGCATGTTGCGATGGAGGAACACATAGCTGATGTATTGATGAAGCCATTGGCTAGGCTGAAGTTTGAGTACTTCAGAGAGAGACTTGGTGTTCTCCAGATCGAGGTTCCTTCCAAGAGAAAGTGATGAGACCCATAGCCATTCTGACATGGTGAGAGGATTGGTTCCTTCCATGGTCAGTTGTAAGGGCTGAGCCATTCTGTCATGGTGAGAGGATTCAGTTCCTTCCATGTCAGATATGAGTGCTAGAGATCCAAAGCCATTCTGACGAGCAGTTCAGATGTAAGGGCTGAGCCATTCTGTCATGGTGAGAGGATTCAGTTCCTTCCATATCAGATATGAGTGCTGACTGCCATTATGGGAATGGAGGCACCTGGTCAGTTACCAGGAACACTCAGTCAGGGACTGAGAGAGCCATTCTGACGAGTAGGTCAGATGTAAGGGCAGTGCCATTCTGTTCATGGCTAAAGGATTTAGTTCCTTCCATGTTAGATGTGAGTGCCGGCCATTCTGTCGAGTAGGATAGATGTAAGGGCTACCGCCATTCTGACGAGTAGGTCAGATGTAAGGGAAGTTCCATTCTGTTCATGGCTAAAGGATTTAGTTCCTTCCATGTTATATGTGAGTGCCGGCCATTCTGTCGAGTAAAACAGATGTAAGGGCTACCACCATTCTGATGAGTAGGTCAGATGTAAGGGCAGTGCCATTCTGTTCATGGCTAAAGGATTTAGTTCCTTCCATGTTAGATGTGAGTGCCGGCCATTCTGTCGAGTAGGACAGATGTAAGGGCTACCGCCATTCTGACGAGCAGGTCATATGTAAGGGCAGTGCCATTCTGTTCATGGCTAAAGGATTTAGTTCCTTCCATGTCATATGTGAGTGCCGGCCATTCTGTCGAGTAGGACAGATGTAAGGGCTACCACCATTCTGACGAGTAGGTCAGATGTAAGGGCAGAGCCATTCTGTTCATGGCTAAAGGATTTAGTTCCTTCCATGTCAGATGTGAGTGCTAGCCATTCTGACGAGCAGGTCAGATATAAGGGCTGAACGATTCTGTTCATGGCTAAAGGATTAAGTTCCTTACATGTCAGATGTGAGTGTTGGCCATTCCGACGAGCAGGTCGGATATAAGTGCAGTGCCATTCCGACATGGTGAGAGGATTGGTTCCTTCCATGGTCGTATGTAAGGGTAGTGACATGGTGAGAGGATTGGTTCCTTCCATGGGCAGGATGCCACATCTGGTATGAAAAAGGACCAGCTCTGTGATGCCTCATCTAGTATGAAAAAGGAGTAGCTCTGGGAAGACTCATCTAGTTCGAAAAAGGACTAGCACTGAAGTGGATGCCACATTTGGTATGAAAAAGGACCAGCTCTGTGAGGCCTCATCTAGTATGAAAAAGGACTAGCTCTGGGAAGACTCATCTAGTTTGAAAAAGGACTAGCACTGAAGTGGATGCCACATCTGGTATGAAAAAGGACCAGCTCTGTGATGCCTCATCTAGTATGAAAAAGGACTAGCTCTTAGATGGTACATCCAGTATGAAAAAGGACTGGCTCTGTAAAGACTTCCGATGACGAGTAGAATCATGAGATAACACCAGTGTTGATCCAGATTGAGTGATGATCCAGCAGTAAAGATCCAGATTGAGTGATGATCCAGATCCAACCCAGTGATGATGATGTAGATCGAGTGATGATCCAGATCGAGAGATGATCCAGATCCAGATGACTTGAAGATGACTCAAAGACGAAAATGATCCAGTTGATACAGAGAAGAAGACCAGTGCTGAAAATTGTGTTGAAAGAATACCTTCCTAGTTAAGATGGAGTGTTGATGTATATGTAACTTCGGAATGTATTCTTATATGTATTTTATATATTGTAACCCAATGTTTATTCCAGGATGTTTCTATTATGTATTTGAGTCATATTGTCTTACCCCGATGTTCCGATCGGGAGGATTATTAATGTCAACAAGTCTTGTCAAGTCATTAGGTAAGTCCCCACAGTTTCAGGGCACTTGGGTTATTATACACTAATTAAGGTGTAGGCTCGAGTAAGTAATTGTAAGTTAAGCCTACATGGTTGAGTGCACTTCAAGTCAACGAAAGAATATAAATAGAGAGTGAGAGTCTCTCTATTTATCACTTGTGACATACATCACTTGCTCTCTCAAGTGTGGCGCACCTTTGGAGAAGGAAATACTTTGGCTTGACAGAAGACAGAAGGCTACTGCTGTTTTGGGAGATCTCTTACTGTTTTGGTGTTGATTCTATCTTAGAGGAAGTTGCAGGGTTTTCTCCTTTATGGTTTCCCCGAGGAAAACTCTTTGTGTCTCTTGTCTCTTGTGATGTGCTCATGTTTTATTGCTGTACTTGTTATTCTCTCAGTGAAAAGATCCTAAGATTATAATGCTAGCTTAATAGTTGAAAAACTAACATTAACACCCATCAGGTTTGTTGCAGCCTTTTTCAATTCCAGAATGGAAATGGGAAGTTATTTCCATGGACTTCATTATAGGGTTTCCAATGACTTGGAGACAACACGACTCTATCATGGTTGTGGTGGACAAGTTGACAAAGGAAACAAATTTTATACCTTTTAAGTCCACACATAAGACTGATGACATTGAAAAAATATTCATGAAGGATATTTTCAAGTTGCATGGATTGCCTAAGGCAATAGTTTCTGAAAGGGATGCCAAGTTCACTTCCAATTTTTGGAAGGGGTTGTTTGCAGATTTGGGTACAAAGCTGAATTTTAGCACTGCTTACCATCCTTAGACTGATGGCTAGACATAGAGGGTGAATCAAGTGCTAGAAGACATGCTTCACATGTATGTGATGGAAAAGCCAACAAAGTGGGATGATTATTTACACTTGGTGGAATTTCCTTACAATAATGGACAACAAACATCCTTGAGGACGAGTCCATATAAATCCTTGTATAGAAGAAGGTGTAGGACACCAGTGACATGGGATAATCGAGTGAACATGATTGTGCTTGGTCCAAAGTTTCTCAAGGAAATGGAGTAGGAGGTTGCAAAGATCAGGCAGAATCTGAAAGCATCCCAGGACAAACATAAAATCTATGCTAATAAGCATAGGTTGGATAGAGAATTCAATGTTAGGGGTCATGTTTACCTTAGAGTGAGGGAAAAGAAGACTTCTTTGAAGCTTGGAAGCTGTGTCGAGATGTCCCCAAAATACCATGGGCCATTTGAAGTGCTTGAGAGGATAGGGACAGTTGCATATAAGCTTGCATTGCCTGCTAGCACTAGAGCTCATAATGTTTTTCATGTTTATTTGCTTAAGAAATATGCACATGATCCTAACCATGTGATTGATTGGGATGTGATTTAGGTAGAACCCGAGGGAGAGTTCCAAACCGATCCATTGTGCATCCTCGACAAGAAGGTCACCATGCTCCGGAATCAAGCCATTGGACATGTAAAGGTGAAATGGGAGCACTACAGTCCGGATGAGGCTACTTGGGAGCTGGAGGATTCCATGAGATTGACACATATATTTTTGTTCAATTTTGCAGAGCATTGAGGTAGTGCCAGTGCAACATTATTGTTCAAAGCACTGAGGAAAGTGTTGTTGAAGGGGGAGGGGATTGCAATACCTCAGTTTTGACCCCTTGGTATTTTGATTGTACATGATTTAAATATTTTATGGAATCATGGAAAGGAGATCAAGGACAAGGCCCTGTCATTGATTAATTTTTTGTGTATAGGTGATCATGGTTGATGCTTATGGTTCATGTAGTAAGTCAAGAACATTTGTAAATATCATGTAAGTACAATTTAATAGAAATACCACAACTAGATATGGGACTGAAAATGTGAAAGAGAAAAGGGCATGATTCCAAAAGGGATAGGGTGGGGAGTTAGTCAAACCCCCTGAGCTGATAGGGTGAGACCAGATGTCAATGGGGAAACCCATGAAACCCCCAGCTACCTTTTGTCCTCTATCCTCAATCATTAATTTCTTCCAGAAGTTGGATGAGGTAGTTAATGCCTTGGGAAGAGAAAGGCATGGAAGTTTGATGGCTTAACTGAGAAAGCTTGTAGGTCTTCATCTTGAGAGGATGCATTATTGCTCCTGCAACAAGTAAACCCAGGTGGGTATGCATTCCCGTTCCTTCATTCCCGACTTACACTGAACATTGGATTCATTTGCATCACTAGTAGAACCGCATTTTGGGATCTAGGGTGTTCACCTGTGTTTTGCGGTGTGTGGCCATATGCAATACTTGAATAAGGACATCCTAATAAACCCACTGTGAATGATGGCTTTACTGGATTCCTGATAAACCCGTCTGTGGCTTGGTTGGTCCTTATTTTGGAAGATTAGATTGACTATGGACAATCTGATAAATCCATTGTGAACGATGGCTTGGACGAGTGCCTGATAAACACATCTATGGCTTGAATGGTCCTTATTTTGGAATATTGGATTGATTGTGGACAATATGATAAACCCACTACGAACGATGGCTTGGCCGAGTGCCTGATAAACCCATATGTGGATTGATTGGTCCCTATTTTGGAAGTTGGATTGATTGTTAAAAATCAGATAAACCCATCTGTATGCTGGATTGGCTGAGTAATCCTGATAAACCGAACATTGTTAGGCTTATGTGCCTGCATCCTAATAAACCCACTACAAACGATGGCTTGGACGAGTGTCTGATAAAACCATATGTGTCTTGGCTGGACAGTCTGATAAACCCACTGTGAATGATGGCTTGGAAGAGTGCCTGATAAATCCATTGGTGGCTTTACTGGTCTTTATTTTCGAAGTTGGATTGACTGTGGACAATATGATAAACCCAACTACCTGTTGGCTTCACTGAGTAAGCCTAGAAAACCCAACATTGTTTGGGCTTGTAATCCTGTAGCTTGATAAACCCAATTTGGTGTTGGATTGGCTGGACAATATGATAAACCTAAATGAAGGTTGGCTTGATTGTGTGTGTGTTTTGGCCTAGATGTGTGTAAGCATGTTGTACCTAGTTCCTTATGGGAGTCATGCCTGGCTCGGGGGTGGTAGCATGTTGAGAGAGTAATGAACACAGTGGCCAATGGTTGGGTGGAACATTGCATTCACCTAGATAGTTTCAGGACATATTAATCATCAAGATAAGTATCTCTGTTATGATTGTTTCAGAAATGCATTTTATTATGAGTTATTATGATCATGTTGAATTCTTACTGATGGATAAGTAGAGGTTTAATTCTATTATGCTTTCCTGCATTTCATTTATGTACATGCCTTGTGTTTATGTGATGCATTTTCCCAAGTTCATGGAGGCTTGTAGAAGGAGCAAGTTGATAAGTCGACTTGAACAATAGCCGACTTAGTCGATCATCCGACTAAGTCCATGAGCCAACTTAGTCGATCAGTCGACTAAGTCGATCGGTCGACTAAACTAGAGATTAGGCGGCCACCTAAGGTTGTGTCGGTTCACCGAACCGACAGGTAGCTATTTTGTAACTATTTTGTAATCATATATATTAGGCTATTGAGCCAGATGAGAACTTAGTTCAGTTCTCTGTGTTATATGGACTCATTCATGTAATATAATCTGTTAATTCACCTATTTGTTCTTATCTCTTGTCTCTGTTTTATATGTATATTTTAGTATGTATTATTGGTAAGCTTATGTGATCTGTGAGATTACAACATTGGTTCCGTGAGATGTAGAAGGAGCAAGTCGATAAGTTGACTTGAACGATAGCCGACTTAGTCGATCAGCTGACTTAGTCGATCAGCCAACTTAGTCAATCGGTCGACTAAGTCGGCTGGCCGACTAAACTAGATATTAGGTCGGCCACCAAAGGTCATGTCTGTTGATCGAGCCGACAGGTAGTTATTTTGTAATTGTTTTGTAATCATATATATTAGGCTGTTGAGCCAGATGAGAACTTAGTTCAGTTCTCAGTGTTGTATGGACTCATTCATGTAATATAATCTGTTAATTCATCTATTTGTTCTTATCTCTTGTCTCTGTTTTATATGTATATTTTAGTATGTATTATTGGTAACCTTATGTGATCTGTGAGATTACAACATTGGTTTCGTTGCTGGTAGTACATGTCTGAAATGTATGCAAACAGAAGATACCAGAGCAGGAGATTAAGGACTGGTGGGAACGTAAAGTTGCAAACTATTTGTAGAATTACGCACGAAGGAACAGATTAACAATTGCACAAGCCAAAGAAAGATTCTTCACCGAAACACATGAAAATTTTGTAGAATCAGTGCCCCAACTTTAGAAAAAACTCCTGGATGAGAAAGCCAGAAGGGATTAAAGAACAACAGTTGTTGGAAAAACTGATCCGAGGAGGTAGAACAAACTTGTCAGAGTGGTTCGAGAAAATCACCGACGACTTCTGTGAGGAGCAAGGAGTCGAAGATAGAACTTTAGTGGAAACCGTCAAGGAGAAATTTTACACAGATCTCACTGAGCAATTTCTGTGCTCCTTACCAACCTTACTATTCAAATTCCTGATTGAGAAGGGAGTAGGACATATTGTCTAACCACATCCATCACTTCTTCCATCAAACTCTAACTAGGTGGAGAAGCAAAGGAAGTGGGAGAAATTTATTGTAGAAAGGGAGTGGGAATACTTCCTAATCAAATATACCGAACTATTAGGGCTTTCTAAAAAGCGTCGGGTAGGCTATGGGGGGGTAGCTGGTCATATGTCAAGATAGAGTAGAGTGGATTCTAGTCGACTAGAAACAGATACCATTCACCAGTAATGAGAAGTCGACCAAAAATGAACTCAAGAGAATAGTATCACATGAAGGTATGTCGGACATTCAGAAAATAGAGAGGGAAGAGAGACAACAGAGGATGGAAGCAAGAAGATAAAGATCCTTAGAGCTGCATAAAAGAAGGAGTCCTAAGGTGACCGACCAGGAAGAGAATCCTCCATAGTTGGGTCATGACCGACATGAAGAAGGTGTCGAACAAGAGGCATCCCCTACAGAGGAATAATTATGGATAGAGTAGCCAAACACTCTCCAATTAAGAGCTCCCCATGAAGGAACAACCCTCTCTCCATTGAATCCATGTACTCGGATACAGACTATTATCGAAGAGGAACTTTGACTACGAGCTAGTGACTTTGGCATATGGAGTTGACTAGATGATGAAACATACACTGGACGACACCTCATTATCCGTCGACCAGAGGAAGGAAATTGGGTTACCTTTCAAGCGGTACCCTCCAACCGAAGTATCCACTTACTCTTACAGACACATGAAGGAGCACCCCCCTGCCAAATACAACTTTGGAAGACACAGAACATTCAGAACCGTGGAAAAATAGTTGCAGTGGGCCATTGACAGATGAAGTCGACATCAACTGACTACTAGTCGACGAAGAATCGACAACTGATGGGAATGAAAGTTTCAATGACCATAGTCCTGCAAAGACAAATAGACCAATAACCCCACACCCTGACCCCCACCCCCACCTCCACCACCGCCACCTCCTGAGAGAAGTGATAGTGATTCTGACATGGGTCACGGATCAGCTCACATTCCTCTATATGAGGGGGATGAGGATCCCAGATGACATTGGTTCATCTACGAGTCGACTTGGGAGGCCAACCAAGTTACAGACAAAGATAGACAAATGGCACAGTTTGTCGGTGCCTTGAGGAAAAGGGCATTGACTTGGTATATGACCTTTTCATAAAGACAACCTAGAGCAACCAAAGCCGAGATCAAGGCGCAATTTCTATCATTTTTCAAAACTCCAGACGCTAAACACCTGGCAGCGAAAAAACTAAAAACAACATCACAGAAGCCAGGGGAAACTATCCGCGACTATGATAAGCATTGGAAAGACCTTCTGAGCCATATGGACTATGTTATAGATGAACAATTACTAATCCAGTTTTTTCTTATAGGGTTATCTCAGAAAGTGCGCCGACACATCAGTCTGGAAACATTCAAATCTTACAAAGATGCACTAACAAAATCTCTTCAAGTGGAGATGCATGAGGACATACCCACTTACTCCACTGAACAAAGATTGGAAGAACAGCTCAAGAGTGTGTAGAGGTATTTAAAGGAGTTAAACCTCAAGAATCAGGAGAGCTGGTGCACAAAATCCTCGACAGCTAGACACTCCAAAGAACTGTCGACAGGAATATAGCCGATAGGACGTTCGATTTGTGTAGACAAAATATTTTTGCGACATATGCCAGGAACATGGGGACCACTCAACAAAAGACTGCTCGTTTAACATGAAGAATGGCAAGGCATCCTGGTGTGCAATCTGCGAAACCAAAAATCATAACATGGCCGACTGTCATTTGAACCTAAAGAACCAATAAAATTATCATGTAGCCTACCAAACCAATGCAGTTGCACAAACTAATGAGCAAAACAATTTACCAAACGATCATAACGGTCAAAGATATGACGGTCGACGATATGAGTGCCGGTACGACAATTGATGTGGAGGCTACGGAGGAAGAGCTCGATTCCTTGGGAATCATGACAACCGACCGCGTCGACCCATCCAGTGCTTTACATGTTATAAGGAGGGCCATTGGCATGCAGACTATCAATATAAAGACAGAACTAACCTCAAATTTTGTACTCATTGTGGAGTAGGGGATCACTCACTAGAGGATTTCCCTACCATGTTGGAAAAAATAAATACAAAGAAAAATGTTAATGTCTTGTCCTGTGTGCAAAAAAATGATGTAATAAATACAAAAAATTTACATATTGTAACTCGACAAGGAACAAAAACAGGAGGTGATAACCCAAGAATCAACAAAATAATAGAGAAAACCGTATATCCTGATCCAGTAAAAGAAAAAAAAACATACAAATAAGCAACCAATGTATTCAAAAAAATTGCATGACAAGAACAAGCTCACGACACTTGACATAACAGAATAAATGAATTAATCCATCTCGTACAAAAATACAACTCAGTATCTCAGTTCATCGATTTGATGTACGAAATAAAATGTAACAACTCTAAAAAACAAACAAAGAACATCTGTAGCTTAAATAAAAAAGACAAAGGTGATGCTAACCCACTTGTCGACCTGGAAATTGAAGGATACCATGTCCGACAAGTAGTGCTCGACTTTGGATCACAAGTAAACATCATGACTCATGACACTTGGGAACAAATGGGATGACCTCGACTACATGAGTTAGCAATATACCTAAAACTAGCCGATCAGGGCCTAATTGAACCTATTGGAGTCTAGAAGAACGTTGACACAACTATAAAAGGAATCTCGACCAAGGTCAACTTCAAAATCATTGACCCTAAGGAAGGATCTAGTTTCTTCCCAATTTTATTAGGTTGAACTTGGGGTAGAAATATGAAAGCATCGATATCCCTGGACAAGGAGCAAATCAAGTTAAAATGAAATGGACAAAAGGCCATTGTACCTATTCACCCATCTCAAGGAGAACCTTGGACTGAACCTATTGATGAAGAAGTCGACGTCCGACAACTCTACCAGATTCAAAACAATACAGATTATACAGAACTGAATATCCATGGAGAACTTCATTTAGGCAACCAAGAATCAGTTGGTTATAATTCAAACGCCGAATTATATGACTGGGAGATCAAGAAATACAAAACACAAGCAAGAGGGTTTTGGACTATACAAAAAGTGTAGAAATATCCCACCCAACAGTGCTTCATAGTGTCCATTGTCCCAAAAATCTTTGAGAAAAAAATTAGGGAATACCCTACCTTACAACCTACCAATGTAAATACTAGACAAATACCAAGATACAAGGAAAGGGAATCACCAGTCATGCATATAGAACAAGTTTCCAAAAATATTGGTGAACATGGCCAAATTCAAAGCCTAGTAGAAACTTTTACAGGACAAGCTGCTAGATGGTGGGATACACATCAGATAAGATTGCAGAACTGGACAACAGCTTCAACTTACTTTGTTGAAAGGTTTAGAGGAAAGAATTTAACCCACCAAGCTCAGATACCTATATTCACTCAAGGACAAAAACCAGAAGATCATATTAAAACCTGTGAAAAAGAGTGGAGAAGACTTGGATACAAGGATGAACGAGCATGGCCACACTTGTTCCCATAAACCCTCGCCGACTTACCAAACAAATGGTATAATATGGAAGAAGCTAGAGGTGAAACATTCATATGGCATGAACTCAGGCAAAATTTCATTAAATATTTCAACTTTATACCACAAAATGAAAACTTGGTCGAAACAACAAAACATATTAAAGAATTTATCCAGCTGACCAAAATAAAACCCTTAAAACATACCCAATAGACAATGAAATGCAACAATATACAAACGAGGATAAAGCCACAATTGACAAGACTACAGTTAGAAAATGAAAACACAGAAGGAAAAAGCTTTAGATGGAAACCCAACCATGTCGAAACAACCAAACCCATTTGTACAATCCCTAAAGTGGAAACAACCGACAAATAGGATATTGAAAGAATGACTGTAGGCAAATTCCCTGCCACATTCTCACAGTTTAAAGCAGGAAGTCGACCGATCAATGAAGCCAAAGCACCAGAATTGCTAGATGCTAAAGTCAAAACTAGAGAATTCGACATCTCAAATGATGATCGACCAAAAATGGAAAAGATTAGTGACTACTGGAGTGAAGTGCAGACTACAGAGATAGTGAACTTATTAAAGGAGTTCCAATATGTATTTTCTAGAGATTATAAAAAACTCAAAGTCTTAGTCCACGAAATGGGAGAGATGAAGATTGATACTAAACTTGATGTTCGACCTGTGAAGAAAAGGCCATATAAACTAGCTCACAAATACAAAGAGATAGTCAAAAAGGAAATTGATAACATGCTTGTAGCAATAATCATCTATCCTATCGACTAATCAGAATGGGCAAGTCCAATGGTTGTATAGCCTAAGAAACATGATCTGACTAGACTAAGAATTTGTGTCAACTTCAGAGAACTAAATAAAGTGACACTGACAGACCCATTTCCGACTCCTTATGCAGATGAAATCTTAAATGAGGTTGCAGGACATGAATGCTACTCATTTATAGATGGATTCTCAAGGTATAACCAAGTGCCAATAACTAAAGAAGATCAGAAGAAGACAACCTTTGTGTGTGAATTTGGCTCATTTTCTTACAAGGTTATGCCTTTTGGATTAAAAAATGCACCTGCAGTATTCTCTAGAATTGTTGTCAAAACATTTCAAGAATATATCTACAAGACCATGGCAGTATACTTTGATGATTGGACAATATACTCCATGTTAAAGGATCATTGCAAATGGCTTAGACTTATGTTGGAGATATGTCGACAAATCCAACTATCCCTAAATATCAAGAAATGCATATTTGTGACCCCCATAGGGATATTATTAGGGCACATTGTCTGTAAGGAAGGTATTAATGTTGACTTTGCAAAGATCAAAATTATCCTCGACCTAAAACCACCAGTAAAACCAAAACAAGTTAGGGTGTTACTTGGCCACACAGGCTATTACAAAAAATTCATAAGATATTAATCAGATATGACCTATCCTCTTGAAGAACTATTAAGGGAATATCAAGAGTTCAACTGGACAGAGGAGTGCCACATATCATTCGAAAACTTAAAAAGAAAATTAGTCGAAGCACCAATCCTAAAGTTTCCAAATTGGTCGATCAAATTCCATGTTCATATTGATGCATTAGGCTTAGAAATAGGCGCAATATTAACTCAACCAGGAGATGATGGAGTGGATTATCCTATAATCTACAGTAGCAGAAAATTAAATAAGGTTGAGAGGAACTATTTGACAACAGAAAGAGAAGTACTAGGAATGGTATTTTCACTACAAAAATATCGACATTATCTCTTAGCTAACCCATTTATATTATATATAGACCATCAGGCCCTGAAGTATCTCGTCAATAAACCACTACACCATGGAAGGATCTGTCAATGGCTACTTCTCTTTCAAGAATTCAAATTCAAAGTTGTTGTCTGACCAGGCAAGTTAAATGTCAGTCTCGGCCATTTATCCCGAATTGACACAGGAGAAGAACAGACAGGAGTCGACGATGACTTACCTGATGCACATTTATTTTGGATAGAAGCAGTCCCAGTAGAACTAGAAGAAATAGCCCAGTTCTTGGAAGATGGACATGCGCTAGAAGGAATGAGTACAAAGAGAAATCAAATCTTAGCTATGAAGGCTGCACCATACAGTCTTATAAATGGATTTTTATACAAAATGGGATTAGATGACATTCTCAGAAGGTGTGTACTAGAACACGAACGAGACAACATTATGCATGAAGCACACTATGGACCTGCAGGAGGACATTTCTAGGCAGACACAACTGCAAAGAAAATCCAACAGTCAGGGTTATGGTGGTCGACACTCCACAGAGATTGTAAAATTTTTGTCATTCAATGTGACAGATGTCAATGACTAGGTCAACCCTTGCATAGCATAGAAATGCATTTGATATCAGTAAACCCAAGTTTGACATTTGAAATATAGGCCATAGACTTCATAGGACCATTTCCTATACCAGCAAAAAGGACAGGTGCAAGGTATATCATAACTGCAGTCGAATATGTCACTAAATGGGCAGAGGTTGAACCAGTCAACACATGTTCTAGTGAGATAGCTGCTAAGTTTATCTATGAGAATATCATCACTAGATTTGGATGTTCACTAACTCTAATTAGCGACTAGGGAACACACTTCATCAATAGAACTATCAAAACCCTAACTGACCAGTTCCAAATCGACCATCGTCGGAGCACAGCATACCATCCTCAGTCGAATGGAGCAATTGAAGCATTTAATAAAACATTAGCAAGAGGACTAACCAAAATATGTAACGCTGATAAGGAAGACTTGGACGAGAAAATACCTGCAGTATTATGGGCATACAGAACACCATATAAACGCCTAGTCTATGGACAAGAAGCAGTAGTTCCACTACACTTCCGACAACAGACACCTATCATCACAGAAATCCTACACGTTGATGTTGAACAAGGAAGAAAGGACCGACTATTGCATTTAAGAAAACTCGAGGAGCACCAACTAATGGCAATACAACATCAAGAAATCTAGAAACAACAACAGAAAGCATGGCATGACTGAAACATCAAGAACAAAAACTTGTTGGTAGGAGACCTTGCTTTACTATACAAAAGTCGAGTAAAAGGTAAACCTAAAAATCTCCATACATAATGGATGGGACCCTACATTGTCGAAGAGATACATACCAATGGATCAGTCTGACTAAGGACGTTACAAGGCATAGTATTTCAGAAGATCGTTAATGGAGCCCGACTAAAACGCTATAGAAACTAGATCTAAACCTAAAAAAAATAAAAAAAATCATATAATGACCATAACTGTAAACCAAAAGCTATAAAAAATTAAAAATCCAAAAGCCAAAAAAATACTGTACATATAGAAAACTATGACAGGAAATTACCATTTCGACAACCGACATCATGCCCATCAACATAACACCATCGACCATTTTCATCGACCGACCACTTCCATCGACCATTCTCATAACTGACATCGACCGACGACCTTGATAGTCCCATCGTGCATTCATGACATCGAGCACCGAAAGCAATTCTCCATTAACGCACACTCAAGTGTTCCAGCTGGAACATCACGTTCGCCATTAATACACCCATTGACGGACACATCCATAGCATCGCCTATAAATACTGGATCGCCGAAGGATCATTCACCGCAATTCATACAGAGAGAGCATCAAAGCATCCAGTCGACTAAAAGCTGAGAAATCCTTAATGAAATAGACCACCAAATCGACAGAATGGTACCCAAACAAACTAGAGCCTTGACCAAAGCCAAGGAACTACAGGCTGCGGATACAGCTTTAGTCCGCAGGCTGAAAAACATTAAGAATGCCAAGGTACAGGAAGGCTCATGGAAAAAACTATGGGCCGAGATGAAAGAATGGGCTTATGTCAACAAGAAGGCCACTCAAGCCGTAGAGAAAATCAAATATAGCACTATATTCAGCTATGTCAATGCACCACTCATGGACAAATTTGGTGGCACAAAGGAAACTGATGTAAAATTCATCATCAGCCAGTACCACAATGGTCGATTCTATTTTGACCAACCAGTCAACATCTCTGGAGAAGTCATCTCCAAGCTGACCGGTCTCTTAAACGAAGGAAACCCAGTACCAGTCGGTATTAAAGAAGAACTGGTCGAAGAGCTAATTGGGTCGACTTCGGGAAAGAACTCGAAGGGGTTGATGATTAGCCAAATCACAAATTGAATGCCATATATTGTGGCCAAAATCATAGCAATAACACTCACCCTGGCAGGTTGAGGCAACGACCTTAAGTTAGACATGCTAGAAGCTGTCGACACCATTGCGACAAACATAAGGATATACAGATGGGCTGAATATGTCACCGACATGGTCAAGACCATCTGTGAAAGATGCCAAGAAACGGGGGGAATCATCAAGTTCCCCTCCCTAATTTTATCGATAGTCATGTACCATATCTTCCTAGAGGGGAGTCCAATCTTTCAGGAACCGTTGAGATTCCACATGTGGAGATTCAAACCAATCTCCTAGAGAGGAACCTTGCAGGAACTTGAGAATGGGAAAGTGCTGTTGGAGAACTGGCTTCAACAACTCAAATTCCGCATGACTAGATGGAGGATGCCTCAAAACATCCAAAGAAATCTACCGATGAACTCCCACATCCAGCTAGAACTCGACCATACCTTGGTGTGGTACATGCAGGGCGACAACTCAAATGCCAAAGCCCTCTATCCATTAGTCGACCAGATCTTTTGGGAACTGTCTCAATAGGATAAAACCAAAATACTAGTACCAGAAGCAGCAAAGAAGATCAACTTCTCTATCGAGGAGCCACTCACAGACCAAGAAAAAGAGGAAGACTATGAGCTCAACCTCTATATCAGCACCTTTGTGTCGGAGGAGACACCAGTTGAACAAACGAGCCAACTTCAAATAACCATCAAACCTCTGAATGCAAAGAGGGAAGAACCCCAGACAATAGATCCACAGCCAGAGTAGCAGGTAATTACTCTGGCTGCAGAAAGTGTCATCTTGACCTAGGAGCTAAGGGGAGAGACAGAGCCAGAAAAACCAAAGTATGCTGTCACAAAAGGCATCATTAGAAAATTGTCAAAAGAGATAGCAGCGGCTAGGAAGAAGCTCAAGACACAAAAACAACAACAAGGAAAAGGTAAGTGTAATCTTACCCTTGTAGACTCATCAAAAGACAAGGAGGAACTGGCAGCCACAACCCTTGACATAATAGAGGATGCCACAGCAAATAAAGTATCGATCAAAGCCCAGTTCCAAATATTCGTTGAGGTAGGAGCCCTAGTGGGTCGACCAAAGAAAGCTAAGACCACCCATACGACGACGCCTGAAAACATTGTCGATCTTGTGTCAATGCCTCCACCTCCATCGCCAACAAAAATAACTAAGGAGTAAGTACCGAAAAAGCATTCAGTAAGCTCCCTTGACTTATGCAAAAGTGCGATGTCAGAAGCAGTCAAGAATTTTTTTGACAAAGACAGAGATTTGCAGGCATTCATTGAGAAACTACATGAGTTATTTACGTCAGCCCAAAAGATGTCCACAAAAGCACCTCTCTTCACGATCGGTGGATACCAACTAGGACACGAAGCCCAGTCCAGAACCTTTGCAACCATCACTTTGAATTTCAAGAGAAATATCGAAAAGGAAGTTTAAGTGGTTGCACGTTAGACCTCAACAATCACTCCGACCGTAACTCAAGCCGACCTACCAGCCATTGCCCCGAATGGAAGAGAAGAAAATGAGGAGGGAATATCCCAACATATTAACTAAATGTTCTCTGACTTAGACTCACCTCNCCCCCCCCCCCCCCCCCCCAACTCAGAGCAACGCCCACCACAACTAGCTACATCCACACAACTAGAAGTAGCAGTCATCCCACCCCCCCAACCAGAGAAACCATCAACCACTATCCCAAAAACCAAAGACCCCGACTCGACTGTTGCAGGTACACAGGTGCCGACAGAAGCAGGAAAAGAAAAGCATAAGAAGAGGAAGGAGAAGCAGAAGAAGGAGAATCATGGACAGCCACCAAAGGTCTAGATTAGATTGAAGGATGTAAGCTCCTTGACCGACCCACAGTTAGGACAACTCCTCAAGACCCTAGCAGGTGAAGCAAAGACGAGGAGTGAGCAAATAAATAAGGAACTCGACGACAAGAACGCAGAACAGGTCGAGTTTCTCACCAAATGCCGAAACCTATCCCATTCAGTCCTGTCGGGCCCCGTAGAGGTCAACATAGACAAACCGCTCGAAACGGCATATCATCTATTTGAGAGCATGGTGTCAACACTCCAAGCTCACATTCAAGAAACAAAGGAGGAACAAAAAGAAGAAACTACTAGACTCCTAATGGCACAACATACTGCCTTCACTAAAGCTTATAAAGTGCTGCAAGATCACATGGAGGAATTTGTCGTAACTAAATAAATACTGAGAGACTGGCCTACTTACTATGGGAAAGTCTATCAGCAATCTCGACAAACCTGGCAAGGGATCCAGGGATTGGAAAGCCGAAAAACCACTGAGGAAGCACTAAGGACCACAATAGAAGAACAAATAGTGCTTGAAACAACCAAACTGCAGAGACTAGAGAGGGAATCACATTAGTGGGTGCAACAAGCTATCCCCAATTTAGAAAAATTTGACATCATCTACCCACAGATGAAATGAGTTATAGATACTGCAGAGGAGAAGGACCAATTTATGGGTCCCAACATGGAGAGGATAGCAGAAGTCTCCATTTTAGAAAAGATGTCGATCCTATCAAGCCTGACCACAATTACCATCGACATCCAGAATATTTTTCAAAGTTGGACATATTTCCAACATCACCTCATAGTAACAATAACAACCATTGTCAAAGTCTATGTACAGAAGTGACCAACCATCAGACTTCATAGCCCATGAAGACAAGGAAAACCACAGTAACTATTGATACCAAAGGATTTTTTTTTGTACCTCCATGTTTCTTCAGGACGAAGAAACATTTTGTTCATGTGGGAGATGTAGAAGGAGAAAGTTGATAAGTCGACTTGAACGATAGCTGACTTAGTCAATCAGCCGACTAAGTCGATGAGCCGACTTAGTCGATCAGCAGACTAAGTCAGTCGACAGACTAAACTAGAGATTAGGTCAGCCACCTAAGGTCATGTCGGTTCACCGAACTGACAGGTAGTTATTTTGTAACTGTTTTGTAATCATATATATTAGGCTGTTGAGCCAAATGAGAACTTAGTTCAGTTCTCCGTGTTGTATGGACTCATTCATGTAATATAATCTATTAATTCACCTATTTGTTCTTATCTCTTGTCTCTGTTTTATATGTATATTTTAGTATGTATTATTGGTAACCTTATGTGATCTGTGAGATTACAACAAGGCTAGAACCCTGTCATAGGGATGAAAATGAAGATAAGGTAAGAATCCTTGAGTTTCACCCCTTGGAATACACCTATGAAAGGTGGAAGGTGGGAAATTTAAAACGAAATATTGAATAAGGAAGCTTATTGTGTTTCCGCACACTGGGATCTGTAGCAGAAGGCGGAATGTGGGAGGTGGAAGAAAGAATTTTAAATCAAAGAAGAACAAGGTATTTCCGACTTTTGGGATCCTCCTGCGGGAGGTGAAAGGTGGAAGGCGAAAATCAAAAGAAAAGTTAAGGTAGGAGGTAGGGTTTTTCGACTTCTGCATTTTGCTTGCAAAAGGCGGAAGGACGAGGAATTTCCTTTCACGCATTGAAGTTCTGATTATAGAGTTCGAAGGTGCGAAAAGAAGAAAGCAGAATTGTGGAAGGAAGAAGGCAAAAAGATAGTTGAAAGTCCCTTCGCACATTTGAGTTTCTTATTTTTTGAGTTCTAAGGTGTAGAAGGCGAAAAGGCCATTGAATTTTCATTCACACATTGAGTTTCGATTTTCGAGTTCCGATGTGCAGAAGGTGGAAGGCGGGAATACCGTTGAATGTTCTACCACATATTGAGTTTTCAATTTCCAATTTCCAAGGTGTGGAAGGCGAAAAATGGAAGTGCGGAAGGTGGAAGGAGAAAAGTCCATTGAAAGTTCCTTCACGCATTGAGTTTCCAATTTTTGAGTTTCGAGGTGCGGAAGGCAGAAGATGAAAGTGCAAAAGGTGGGAGGCATAAAGTCCGTTGAATGTTCCTTCATGCATTGAGTTTCTGATTTTCGAGTTCTGAGGTGTGGAAGGAGGAAAGGCCGTTGAATGTTCCTTTGAGCATTTGAGTTCTGATTTTTGAGTTCCACAGTGCGGAAGGTGGAAGAGTGTTAAAATTTCCGTTACACATTGTGTTTCCGATTTCCAACATCCGAGGTCGGAAGGGCAGAAAGCAGAGTGCAGAACGAAGACTGCAGAAAGACAGGTCCCATGCGGGAATGTTCATTTTGTTCATAGAAGGGATCAGTCAAGGGTGAAACGACTGTTACAGTAATGTACAAGGTTTCCTAAGCCTGAGAATGAAGTTGGAAGAATGAGATAACGTCAATGCTCGGTGTTTGAATAGGGAACAATTGTTTTTGAAGCAAAATTTTTAAATTATCCGCATTATTGGGTATGGTGACGTTACATAATTAGTCAAGATAAGCCAATATTAATGTGAGCTACTAATATGGTTTGTTGGACCCATGGTATTTACCCAAGGTATTGCATGTAATAATTCCTATATATTGTAATGGTTTTTTGCTCAATAAACACAATGGAAGATTAATCCACTTGATTCTTTTACTCTTGTGTTCTACTTAATATTTGCTTCATATTGCTTCTATTTTCATGTATTTCTCTTTGGTAAAATCTAAGTGAAGCCTGCTCTATTGAATCTAGATCTAGTATTGGATATGCACATGACTCAGAACTTTTGTTGTGATGTTGTGCAATCAAAATTTTACATGGTATTAGAGCCAATGGGGTTCTAGTCTTGATTCCAAAATATATTTCCAGATTTTGTTTGCAGGTGCCTACAATAGCTTCATGTATTTGATTTCTCTTGAATTTGTTCAAAATGAAGAAGAAGAAGTAGATAGAGATTCAACAAATGATCGAACTCAAGTTACTTCCTCTGTGGATTCCTCCCTTTTCCAATAAGCTATTTTTCATGAAGATAACATACGGGTTTCTTCCATCAATATCGTCAAAGAGTTATCTCTCTATTCCATGTATTTCTCCTCCACATATTATATTATGAATGATGAACATAGGTTTCTAGTTGGTGATCATAGTGACCCTTCCCTAGATGATGGGTTTTCTTCACATGAGAGTATTGGTTCAAAATATGGTCAAGGAGAATATTAGAAGTCAAGTGAAGATATCTCATTGCTTCACACTCTTTTGCTTCCTATGTATTCCTACACCATGACAAGTATAATTTCTTCAAGTTCATTTGAAGATGGAGAAGCCTTAGCCATAACAATGGCACATTTGGGACTATTGTTCTACCTTCTTGGATATTTTTACAACCTTCTTTTGAAGTTGGCGCTTTAGGAGCCTTATGATTCGCTTGGGGTCACTTATTCTCAAGCACTTCAAGTCTCTTTTGGGCATGGAACCTTGGTTGGTTTGAAGTTCAAGTCTGAAGAGAAGCCTTCGCTCTCCTATTAGTGCATTTCAGTTGTTCAACATGGTCCTAAGATTCATCATACAGCTATACACATTCCTGAGATGGTTGAGAACATTCCAAATCTTCCAAAGAAGAAGACTCCTCCACACATAATCATTTAGTTTTGAGTGTATACAGATTTTGGTTTCTCATACATGTCCAATTTTTAGGGAGAATTTTACCCATGTGGTTTTATCTCTTTCCTCAGTTTATATGGATCAATAATGTAAAGGGTGACCATAATCCTAGTTTCTTGGGCCCTCAATAATTGCGCACAACCATTTTTGTCTCAAGTGGGGGTGTTGGAACATATTTCCCATCTAGACCTTGTTTAATAAAATTGCACAAGGTTCCAAGTGTTTAGTGTAAGTTGTTCCATGTGAAAATGGTTTGAGTTCATAGTCTAGTGTCATGGATCCTATTTTATCCACATTTGACCCTCTTATACTAATTGTTATGGCATAAAATAATGTTTGTACACTTACCCATTCATTTCCTTATTCTATGGAGTCAATGTGCCCCTTTATGCTACATTTATGGGGTATTTATTGCATTTCCCTATTTTAAGGATATTGGGTGTGCATTCTTGAGGATTTGGTCAATTTTCTCTTTATTGGTCCAAAAAAATCCACTAAACCACCTATAGCATCCTCATGATGGCTCATTTCACACTTGTTGACTAGCCTAACCACTTCATGGTCCATCTAGGTTTATTTCACCTCATTATGGCCACTACTTGGAGTTACACTTGGCACAATGTCATAGATTGGGGGAATTAATCAAGATAAGCCAACATTAATGTGAGCTACTCATATGGTTTGTTGGAGCCATGGAAATTGGTAAGCCATGGTATATACCCAATGTATTGCATGTAATAATTATTATATACTATAATGGATTTTTTCTCAATAAACACAATGGAATATCAATCCACTTGAGTGTTTTACTGTTGTGTTCTACTTAATATTTGCTTCATATTTATTCTATTTTCCAGTCTTTCTCTTTGGTAAAATCTAAGTGAATCCTACTCTATTTAATCTAGATATAGGTTTGGATATGCACATGAATCAGAACTTTTGTTGTCATGTTGTGAAATCTAAATTTTACAAGAACCTTTCGATATAACTCAAGGGTACGTGAAAATTCGTTCGATATACCGACTGGTACGTGGAAGAACTGCACAATGCTGGGGATGCAAGGCAAGCAAGAAACGATAGATCCTATGTTTATAGACACTGGAACATGTCATCAAACTTATCACCCATGTTTCTAAAAATTTTAACCTAAGATATCGTTCAATTTTATCTTTGACGGTTAGTGAACTTTTATGGGGTGTGTAGTAATTACAAAACTAGTATTCTAAATGAAATGCAACTCTTTTATCAATGAATCCTAGATAGATTAAGGAGGAGATATTTCCTTTCAAGAAATCAATGAAAACACTATGCACTTGCAACAATTCATCCTTCAAACTTTGTAAATATCCAAACACACAAAACCTCCTAATGCTTAACCTATATAGATCTCTAACATAAAAAAAGAAGTTTACTAATGCTTTAATCTTTATGTTTTCAACAATTAAACTTTAAAAAAAGGAAAAACGACTATCACTCTACACTATCAATCATATTTCAAATAACTAATCAAAACCAAAGTAACATATCTAACCTTTCTTTTTTCATTTTTGATATATTTTCAGAATAGAAATGAAAAGAACAAGTAAAATCACTCTAAAAAAGCATAAAAAAAACTACAATTCTTTCTTTTTATGGATTTAGAAGACTTATTAGAGATACAAATTCAAATAATGACACCCAAGACTAACTTCAAACACACAAAATTCTCAAACTTTGGAGCCTTTACTAAGACAATTTTTAAGATTCAATTAAAAAATGTACTCAGAGTAAATGCACACTACCAAATTTGATAACAACCAAAACAACAGATTCATAAACCTGAGCCAAATAAAATTTATTTTTTCACAAAGAGCCTATAAAATTTGTGAAGTACCTACCTCGGTGCACTTTGAAGTACTGAAAGAGGGGATCCCTTTGAGGCTGATGCACTTTGAAAACTGTGTAATAGCATCAACGGTGCTTTCTATATTTGGTCACGACGCATTGATGGTGCTCAAGGTTTCCGAAAGGGGTCGGTGCTCTGTGAGAATTTACCAAGTGTGTTGAAATATATACACAATAAAAAAAGAGAAAGCAACTTCAAAATAAGCAATGAATGGCTGAAGAAGAATTTACTAAGAGTAGATATTGATTGCCAAGGCAGAATAGAATTGATGTAATATTAATTTCACACCTTAAATCCTTAAATGAGAAAAATAATTTTTTTAAGATCTTGTAATCAAAATCAAAACAAAAATTCATAAATCTGATTAATCCCCAATGGAGTGGCCAATTTTGTTATCATAAATCATCAATCAATGCAACCAAATATTGTTTCCCTAGTCTACATGGGGTAGATCTAGAACAAAAAGCACACAACAATGCATCGTCTCCCTAGATTCTCAAATCATTTGAATATAAAACTTTCTTACCTCACAATGGTGATTATCCTTGTATTCTGAATTCTCTTACGATCAATTGTACCTACAAAAGAATGTAAAGAAACAAGATACATAAGTGAAAGCAACAAAATAACTCAACAATCTATGTTAATGACCAAGGAGAAAAATAGTGAATAACTTAGATCAAGCACAAATTATTCATGGGAAAGGGAAACATATTTGTATTAATATAAATAGAGAAGAAAACTACAACCAAAGCCTTGATGTTGAATCTTTTCCCTCACAATGCTATTGAATCACAATCACAAGCTCTACAAACTCTCACTCACAAGACCATACTCTTTTTTTTCTCTCACACTTAGAATGATTCCACTAGCATAAAGGATATTTCCTTGGTCCTCCCTCACTCATGGGGTAGAGGTTGCTTATATAGGCCAAAAGAGACCAAATGGGTTGATATTATTTGGGAGGATGGTGAGGGATCATCCCTAGAGGCTATGGGTACGAGTACCACCTACTCCAGGTAGTTGGGATAATCCTCTAGGAGGAATTTCATCTAGAAGGTTCTCAAAATCTCTTATTTTTCCATTTTTAGAGTGTTGACACTCCTTTCATAAAATCATAAGGCATCTGGGAGGGCCAATGCTTCTTTTCCAAGCACATCAAGTGTCACCGATGCTTCCTATCAATGGGGAAAAGGTATTAGGAAAGGATGACCCTCCATGTCAAAGGACATAGTGTGTCAAAGCTCCTAGAATTGGGAAAAAATCCTCCAAAATATGTTTTAGCCAATATAATTCAGGGAATTGGGAAAAGTGACATTTTTTAGGTGTAACAATCACATGCTCAACAAACTTCCTAAATTTAGGAATATAGATATACATACAATTTGTTATGAAAACGTGTTCAATACAAATAGATCTAATCTTCACAAGAAATAAATCCAAATGCTTATCTTTTGTTGTTTTGTGGTTGGGATACCACTTCCTCCTTGTAGGAATAATGATAGTCCTCTAGTCTTCATCTTCTTGATAGAACCCCATTGCAATCTGGATATTCATATCTCATCATGGAAAGAACTAGAATAAGAACTTCATAAGATCATCATTTCTTGACTTATTGTGAGAAGTGTCTTCATCAATATTTTCAATGCAAGCTTCATGATTTATTTTATTTGAACCATGACATTGACTGGTATAGTGTCCATATTTATGACATTTGCGACACTTAATGTGTGAATGATCCTTCTTCTTGTTTTGTTCTGGAATAGGGCTTTATCTTCCACCTTTATATTTCCTTTTATGAAAATTAATTCCCTTAAATTTTCCTTTCTTGGCATGAGATTTAAGGGATTGAATTTATTCATGTTGAGTTCCATGTAGTCCACCTCTCTCTACAAGCCTTGTCTCTTCTTGCATGAAAAATTTACGATCAAACTTGGGAAACATGGGTGTCCCACTAAGACTCTGATTGAATGGTTCCCAACATGGAGGGAGATGATTAATATTGTCCATGATAAGTTCTCTATCATCAAGTGGACCTCCAATGGTGCTTATTTGATCTCTTAGCTCAGAGATCCTCATTAAGTAATAAGCAACTAATTCTAACCTTGACATCTTGTGATTTGATAGTTTATTTCTCAAAGAAAGGGAACAATAGATATTTATATCTTCAAATAGATTCCTCAAGGCTCTAAACATATTTATAATAGCCTTCTTCTGAGAGATCTGAGGAACCAAATGTTCTTTTACTGAATCTGCCAATATTCTCCTTGCTCTAGCATCATTATTCCTCCATTAAGTCTTTTCAGCTTCCTCTTTTTTTTGGAACCTTCTCATTCACAATTTCAAAAGATCACTTTCTTCCAAGATAAGAAGAACCGTATACTTCCATGATATGAAGTTGGAAGTACCATCAAGTCTATCTTCAACCTTCATGCCAATCATCTTGACTGCAAAAATGGGCCAGAAACCCTAGCATGAGCTAGGTCAAATTGGAAGTGTGGATACTTGTGATATTGATTCTACAGATAGTTTCTCCCTATTACTGGGAGTTGGATAAATATAATAGTGATCCAAAAATGTGGAAATAAGGGATATATCCAAGAATCCCTAGGTCTTGGCCCCAACAATATTAGGTCAAAATTTGAAACTTCACCAATTAGAATTTTTCCTCCACAGTAAGATGCACCCTCTAAGGGCGAGTTGTTCAATGCTCCTTTAGAGATAAATTGTGGTTGAAAACACTCCAAAGTATGGAGCCTTAGTTTCTGAAAATGGATTATTTTAGAACTTCTCTGATATCGTGTTAGATTTTATAAGGACAACGATTTAATAAATAATATCACTAAAAGAAAGAATAAGCATAAAACAAATTGAATGTGGAGCTTGTTTAACCATAGGGATGATATATCACCTCCTAACCACAGGAAATATAGAATTATTTTCTACCCCAAGTTCACACCTTCCAATAGAGAAAAATATGTTCAGATATAAATGTACATCCATATAACTGTAGCATAAGCCCCAAGAATACAAAGAGAAACTTTTACAATACGAAGATCCCAAAAAAATACTTCACCTATTTTCAGTAGAAAACTCCTTAACTTGACAGAACTTTCTTGTTGCTATGTTGTTGAAATGAGGGGAGGCTCCCTTCTATTTACACTTTATGTTGCTAGAAATTTAATTTTCCAACTCGACCGACTTGAATTCTTAATGGATCCCGACTTGTCAAATTCCACAATAAAATACATTTTATTATTATGATTTCTTGGTATGACTTGTGTGAGGATGCCTCACACAACTACTATGCCAACAAACACTCGGTGTAATGCAATAATACATATCCTCCAAGTCGACCACACTTCCACTACTCCCCAAGGGAGAGAGTTCAATGGTTTCATCTCCAATTTCTTCTGTAATGAACATGATAACGTCCACGATTTCAAGAGGGGAAAGAAATTATTCCTTGGACATGTTTTTCACCTATACAATTCAACCCTATTTCCACCAAATCAAATATCCTGGTAGCATTCACCATACCAATGGAAACAATGTTGCATCCACATCTAGAACATATTCCTTTATAACCAATGTGCCATGGTGTCCTTTTTATATATTTATTGAAATCCTTATCTTCTTGTTGTATTTTTCTTCCAAATTCATGCCTCTCAGATAATGGACAACATTAATTCTCATGGAGCAATGCTGGTGCCTTATATGTTTGAGGAAGTCCTCCTCCAACCTTCTTCTATGTCCTCAAATATTGAATGATTCAAAAAATGTATATAACTAATCCAAGATAATACTAATTTCTACCCATTTATGTTTAAATTGATTCAAATATGCCCAATTCAAACTACATGGGCACATCTTCCTATGTTAATATTACCATAGATTTTGGAAAATTAAATTACAACCACATTGTTGCTTCTTCTCCATTTCTATTACACATTAAAATAATGTTGGTGTGACTGGTCATTTTTCATTAAGTAATGGTTAATTTTCCTCCAAACATGTATTCATTACAATAATCCACCAATTAGGGGTCATTCTTGATTGTTATCCCTGCTTCCACTTTCAACCAGAACATCCACTTGCAACAGGTTATCACTCCTCGTTTCTAATGCATATTCATCTCTCTTTAGGGTGAAATTATAATGCTAGGTTTCATTGTCCTATGAGTAATGCTAGGTTTCATTGTCCTATGAGATTGAAGCCAATATTTTAGCTTGGGTCGTCCCCTTTGTTGGAAATTTATTAGTTCATGTGTTTTTCCTAGCAAGGTTCACTCCTTCGAATAGTGGGCTCGATTGGGCGTGATGATTGGGAACGAATACTATCTTCATAGATATCTTTTGGTCATGAATCTTTGTCCTTAATGTGTTTCTGCACTATGGTCTTCGCTATCTTGTCATTGTGATGGGCGAATGGTTTGGAAGGAATCTCAAAAGGACCCTTTTACTCCCTTGATAGGGTTTTTGAAGGTTTGTGATCCAATCCAGGTGAAAATACAGAGGGATAACTACATTATAAGGAGTAATTATCAACAATTAGGGTTGTCTCATTGCTTGAAGTCTCATATTAGTTGCATAGGTGTCAGAGAGGGTTTGATAGGTCACATCAGTAAAGACGAATTTTACAGTTAGTTGGTGATAGAGGGAATACCACAAACCAGGCTAGAGACACTTACAATTGTTGATTTATAGTAACGTATAAATGACAGAGGAATAATGTAGCATTGAGTGTAGACATACTGAGGTGCATCCACGGAGGTGGGTTACAATTTTTGGCAAGGCAATTTCGGAAAAAAACAAAAAATTGTACCTCGATCGAGCTTTTATTAAACCCTCGATCGATGTCTTAACACCTCGATCGAGGGTTTAATAAAATATTGATCAAGGGTTTGTCGGAACCTCGATCAAACTTCTGATAAACCCTCGATCGAGAGTTTCATACCTCGATCGAGGGTTAAAAAAGACCTTGATCGAGCATTTTTAATCTTCTATAAATAGGCAACAAACCCATCATTTAATTCACTTCGTTTGTTGGATAGAAAATGGTCATTTATATTAATTTGTCGATATGGGTTGTAGAGTAATTAGGTTATAGATGTGATTGATCACATGTATGACTCCAATCAATCACATCTATAACACCAATTACTCTACAACTAATATCTATTCATAAAATCTAGAGGAAGTGGTAGTAGTAATGCAGTTACTCATTTTTCTTCAAGGTATGTATTATTACCCACAAGTATATCATTCTTCTAGGAAAAATTATGTTTTATTAAATTTTATTATCATATAATTCTATGCTTTAGAGACCTTGATCAAACTGATAGCTTGATCTTGACATTGTATTTGCATATGCATTGAATGTAAAGGTTCATTTAATGAAGTCTTCCAAAATATGCTTAGACATCTTGTATTTTGAATCCCCATTTGAATTCATGTCATTGAACATTTTCAATTCTTGTTGAAATGAGAATTAATATCATGTTTATTTTCCATACTTTTTGTTTTTCAGATCTCACAGTTGTCATAACAACTTTTCTTTTATTTATTTTTGTTTAGGTACACAGGGTACTCCCAAAATATTGAACACCTTGAGCAACCGCTTAACACAAATAGATCATAGATCAACACACCGATGTTTGTCACGTGGTTAAAACCCTCGAGAGGGAAACAATCCATGGCCCTAGCCAAATAGCTACTTGGATCAATTTATTATGCAAAAGAAAGAAAGTTGCATGAGCTTCTCATAATCGATCAACTAGCCAAGGACCCTCTATGCTCTTTAAATAGAGATCATAAACCAATCGGGTGTTAAGAGATGGATCAATGGTAGGTATGATCTAAGATAAGTTGAACCGTCGGATCACTCTATTTCTAGAACATATCATGACCGCTGGATTAGAATATTTACAAATGCATACTAATGCATACTAAAGAAACACACTTTTACCTAACGGATATATTACACAAGTTGATCTTAACTAACTCCTAAGAGTCTAAATATCCTAACATCCCCCCTTAAGAACAACTTGGGATAGGATTGAGGGATTTACAAAAGTGACACTATTAGGAGAAGGAAGGAGGCATTAGAGCCTATCCCCCCTTAAGGACACATTCCTGAACTCCTAACATAGACCAAAGTTTAGAAAACTTCGCTTCTGTAAGAGAATTGGCGAAGATGTCTGCAACTTGATCATCTATAGGGAAATAGAGAACTTCAATAACACTATCATGAATAAGATTTCTAATGAAGTGCATGTGTAGCTCAATGTGTTTACTGCGTTGATGTAGAACTGGATCTTTGGAAATCTTGATGGCACCTTGATTGTCGCTCCAAGGTGGAGTAGGCTGCTGTTGCTCGAATCCAAACTATGAAAGGATCTGTCGAAGCCATAAATATTCCTGACTGGCATTAACTGCAGCTCGATATTCTACTTTTGCTGAAGAAAGAGCAAGAGCTTGTTGTTTCTTACAAGCCCAAGTGACAGGTCTAGATCCCAGACTGAAAACATAACCTGTAGTAGAATTTCGATCATCAGGATCGCAGACCCAATCTGAATTAGTGAAACCAACCAACAAAGGTTTCCCCCCTATACTGTAATGAATCCCAAACTAAATTGTACCTCGAATATATCAAAGTATTCTTTTTGCTGCTTTCCAGTGACTTTCATGAGGAGTTTGCATATAACGGGAAACATGACCAATGACAAAGGAAAGGTTAGGACAGGAATGATTCAAGTATAAAAGACTACGAACAAGCTGACGATACAAGGTGGCATCTACTTCAGTGGAAGTACAAGTGGCAGAAAGTTTGACTCCAGAGTGGAAGGGAGAAGGGGCTGGTTTACAATCTTCCATGTTGAAGCGACGAAGAAGGTCACAAGCATACATAGACTAGGAAATAAAGATTCATTCTTTGGTTTGCAAGACTTGGAGACTAAGAAAATAATGCAAATGTCCTAAGTCTGACATTTCAAATTTTTTCTTAAGACTGGATTTCACATGGGTTATAAGTTTAGGGTCACTACTAATAAGGATAAGATCATCAAC
This sequence comes from Pseudotsuga menziesii, assembly GCA_001517045.1. NCBI lineage: Eukaryota > Viridiplantae > Streptophyta > Pinopsida > Pinales > Pinaceae > Pseudotsuga > Pseudotsuga menziesii. Next base: position 79,744 of record LPNX010309544.1, on the reverse strand, counting down.
ATAAAGAACAAGTATGATGAGATGGTTTCCGACTTTCTTGGTATAGACATTGGGGTCAGAATGGCATCTAGAAAAACCAGTGTCAAGGAGAAAGCTATCCATTTTGGCATATCAAGCTCTAGGAGCTTGCTTAAGGCCATATAAGGATTTCTTAAGGAGAAAAACAAGGCTAGAGTTATTCTGAACATATCCAAGAGGTTGTTCCATGTAAATTTTCTCATGTAAATCACCATGTAAGAAGGTAGACTTGACATCCATTTGATGGAGTTCCCAGTTATGTAAGGTTGCAAGTGAAAGAACAAGGTGGATGGAGTTCATTTTTGCTACAGGGGCAAATGTTTCATTGTAGTCAATCCCTTCAACTTGGAAAAAACCTTTGGCAAATAACCTTGCCTTAAGTCTTTCAACACTTCCATTTGATGCATACTTAGTTCTGTAGACCGATTTACATCTGACAAGTTTTCTTACTTTTGGAAGAGGAACAAGATCCCAAGTATCGTTCGCCATTAAGGAATGATATTCTTCATCCATAGCTGCATCCCAATATGGATTTCTTGAAGCTTCTGCAAAATTTTATGGATCATGATTCTCAGAAACTTGAGACAAAAGAGAAGAGGCTCGCTAAAACTGAGAACGTGTTTGACGTTGATCTCTAGGATCACCGACAAGATCACCAAGTGCTTCACATGTTGAACGGACCCATTGAGGAAGTATTGGTGCTGGTGCAATTTGAGGAACATGAGCAGGCGGAGGTGGATTTTCATCCTCACTGTCATCATCAGAAACTGGAGTTGGAAGAAGAATAAGAAGGCACAATCGTCGAATCAGGCTCGCAGGCCAAATATGGTACACCCTCCAAGTTAGGCTCGCAGGCCAAGAGATTTTCATTAAATTTAACATCTCTTCTAATGATTATATCATGTGAATGGGGTTGAAGAAGTCTATAACCTTTTACATATTCAGAATATCCAACAAATATGCACTTTTCACTTTTAGGCTGCAATGCTTTCCAATTTTCATCCGGAATGTGAGCCCATGGTTCACAACCAAACACACGAAAGTGACTTACATCTGGTTTAATTTTACTCCATGCTTCTTCCGGTGTTATATCTTGTAAAAATTTATTGGGTGTGCAATTAACTATGTAATTTGCACAATTTATGGCCTCAACCCAATATTGAAGACTTAGTCCCTTAGATTGGATCATACAATTAGTCATTTCTTTTAAAGTGCGGTTCTTCTGTTCAGCTACACCATTTTGTTGTGGTGTATATGGAACAGCGTGCTATTGTTGGATTCCTTGTTCAGTGCAGAAAGTAGTGAACTTGTTGTTAACATATTCTCCTCCATTTTCAGATCTTAACTTAATAATTTGATGACCAGATTGTTTTTCAACAAGGGCCTTGTAGGCCAAGAACATGTTAAATACTTCGATATTAAGTTTTAGGAAGTAAACCCAAGTGCATCTGGAGTAGTCCTCAATGAAAGTTAAGAAATATTTGAAACAAGAAAAGGATGCAGATGGAAGAGGACCACACAAGTCACTATGCACAAGATCCAAAGGAACCAAGGCGTGTCAAGAGACACATTTGTCAAAACTGCCCCGATGATGTTTTTCGAGTACACAACTGGAACAAACACCATCCTTGCAAGATACCATTGGAAGACCAGTCACCATATTGTCTTTACATAGTTGTTGCAATGAGCGATAATTTAAGTGACCAAATCGCTCATGCCAAAGTTTGCTCAAGTTATCACTATGAGCAACAAAAACCAAAGGAAAAGGTGATGACCCAAAGTTGTTAAATTTGTACAACCTAGTAATATCATCAATAGTTCCAGTAGCAAGGACATTTTGAGGATTTTTAAAATCCTTGATTACAACTTAGTGAGGTGTAAACGTCACAGTTTTACCTTCACCTGAATGAGTAATTTGATAGACTGATAACAAATTGGAGGAAATTTTTGGAACACATAGTACATCACTGAAATGACCATTTTCTACTGGAAATGTTCCATATCCTACAACACTTAGAGATCTATCATCACCAACAAATATTTGTTTGGTGTTACATTAATGCATAGGAGAAAATATGGCTTGATCCTTAGCCATATAATAAGATGCTCCAGAATCAATAAGCCATTCATTTGAAGTAGAAGAAGAATATGCAGTATAAGAGTAACCGGAAGCACAAAGTGCATGTCCATGAGAGTTAGATTATGAAGACAAATCTATGCTGATGTGGTGCTTCTTCATTGTTGCTTCCAAGGCTGCCATCTTCTTGAAACACTTAGATTCATCATGATTATCTTTCCCACAAAAATTGCAATGACGCTCAGTCTTATTTCCTTTTTGCTTGGATCCTTTGTCATTTTTTAAAGAAGGAGCTGACTGAGAGGGTTTGGGACCCTTGTTGTTTGGCTTATTATTGCGAAAATTCTGTTTCTTGGAAGGCTTGGACTTTTCTTTCTGTTGGCACAATAAGGATTTCCCAGATGTATCTACATTGTTAATTATTCCAAGATGAATGAGCTTATCTTACTCTCTAATTAAGGAATCACAAAAGGATTCAAGACTAGGCTCTTGATAGCTAGCCGCAGTCAATGATTCTTTCATGGAGTAGAACGTAGATACAAAAACTGAATATGCAGGTCCAAGTTTGGAAAGAATATGATAAAAACATTGTTTGTCTTCTTTCTTAATCTTGCATTCTGCACATAAGATTCTAAGAGTTTTATACTTAGATAAATAGTCTTGAATGCATGAAAAATCATTTGTATTCAAGGAAAGCAACTCATTCTTAAGTTGATGACCCCAAATTTCATTGTGTTTACCAAACACAGATTCCAACTTTTCCCAAGCTTTATCAGGTTCATCAATTCCAGATATGTGGAATCACAAATCAGTAGAGATTGGCATCCCAATCAATCCACGAGCTTTATCACATCTATTTTCCCATTTAATTTTCTTATCATCATCGGTGGGTTTTGTTTCTTTCCCCGAGGTCATCCTGAAAAGTCCCCTACTTCGTAGAGCATCCTCCATATGAGATTTCCATGAGAAATAGTTAGAAATTGTAAGTATAATATCACAAGGGGTGTCCATACTATAAAATAATGGCTGAAAAAACAGAAACTAACTATTTGGTTGCAAAGAGCTCGAAAAAATATGCGGTTTAAAAAAAAACAACACTAAAAAACTGATTCTAGATGATGAAGTTATGCTTGATCAAAGAAAATGTTGAAGATTTCCCCAATAGTGACGTGGAAGATATTAACTTGACCAACTAAAAAAAAGAACCCCTCTTCCCAAGATCAACCTTTGACAATCACTTTACAGTATAGTTGCTTAGAAGTGAATCACTTTTGTAGAATAAGTGAGGTTCACTTTTACAATAATGTTATTTTTAAATAGTGCTACAATAAATTAAAAGACTTAAGTGGCTCACTTATTTTATTTTATTTTATTTATGTGAGATGCACTTTTACAATAAAGTAACTTGAAAATAGAAATTGCATACACTAAAAATTAGCTTAATAATACTTGAACTCAAGACCTATTAATGAATAAAGCAACTTTGGACTAAGTGAGCTAAGTTCAAAAGGTACGTAAAAGAATGGAAAGAGGAATGTGGTTTTTTTTTTACTCTTCTTTCTCGTTCTCCGTGCTTGCCTTCTTCTTCTGCAAATCACAAAAACAAAAACAAAAACAGAAACAATTTTTTTTTTTCCACACAAAGGGGTTAGATCTTGTTAGCTTACCTGGAAAGTCTACGTTTTCAAGTTTTCTCGCTATTTCTAATTTGCCGTGATCGCACAAGGTGCATGAAAAAGAGCATACGTAGCCAAGAAGACAAGAAATTTTTTTTCCCTTACTATTTCTGATTCACCGCGATCACGCAAGGTGCACGGCAAAGAGCATACATAGTTAGGGAAGGCAACAGTCCGAGACTACAACAAAAAAATCTAATAATAAAACTGATAAGATATGAAAGATTAAAAAAAAACAAATCCGTCACTGTAACATTATACCTTCAGATTTGCGAAAACAGTGGTCCGGACACAATGGAATAGCTCCCGTAGGCCAAAAATGCATAGAAAATCTAGAACCAGAAACCCTTTCAAAGTTTCGGCAACACCGGTTCCAGATCTTAATCAAAACCGAAAGCGGCTCTTCATAAAAGATCCGATACCATGTTCGGGTACACAGGGTACTCCCAAAATACTGAACGCCTTGAGCAACCGCTTCAGACAAATAGATCACAGATCAACACACCGATGTTTGTCACGTGGTTAAAACCTCTGAGAGGGAAACAGTCGACGGCCCCAGCCAAATAGCTACTTGGAGCAATTTATTATGCAAAAGAAAGAAAGTTACATGATCTTCTCATAATCGATCAACTAGCCAAGGACCCTCTATGCTCTTTAAATAGAGATCATAGACCAATCGAGTGTTAAGCCATAGATCAATGGTAGGTATGATCTAAGAGAAGTTGAACCGTCGGATCACTCTATGTCTAGAACATATCGTGACCGTTGGATTAGAATATTTACAAATGCATACTAAAGAAACACATTTTTACCTAATGGATATATTACACAAGTTGATCTTAACTAACTCCTAAGTGTCTAAATATACTAACAATTTTCTTCCACTCTTAGCATTACGAAACACCAAAACAATTAGTCTTGTGTTATTGATGTAAATTCTAATTTCATTCAATAATTTACTAGCAAAATTAATTGCAAATGTGTGGCACAATAACAATTTTGGAGAGTAAACAATGGACATTGATATAACCCAAGGAAATGAGGTCATATTTGTTTTTCATGCTCACATTTTCATTTCTATAAAGGTACTAAAAATACTTTGCTCCTTCATATATAATTTTTAATTTTAAAAAACTACAATTATGTGATATGACTCTAAATGTAACACTAATTTTTATATTAATCGTTTTGTTATATTCCGTCCTAGGCTTTGGGATTTAAATATCTATCTTGAAGATATATACCATAGGTAGATCGTAGTTCTGAGAATCCAGGTCAAGTGGACACAACTCGCCTAAGTTCATCTCATCAACTGAATTGCATGCATCATTTCTCTCATTAGTTCAATGCAAAAAGAATAATATGACAATGATGCATGCAATTCAGTTGATGAGTTGAAATTAGACGAGTTGAGTCCACTGGACCTGGATTCTCAGGACTACAATCTACCTATGGTATAGATCCTCGGGTTAGATATTTAAAGCTCAGAGCCCAGGGCGGAATAGAACATGACGATTAAGATAAAAATTAGTGTAAATTCAAAGTCACATCACATAATTGTAGTTTTTTAAAATTAAAAATTATATACGAAGGAGAAAAGTATTTTTAGTATTTAAAACATTTCACTACATTTATGTACTACCTTGTATACACATTGGATATATTGCTTATAGGAATCAAATGATGTTGAAATTCCTTGCCAACCACTGATGACATAAGCAAGCTAGATGTTGAATTCTAATGAAAACACACCATGATGCTACTTGAATATAAGCATTAAAGAAAATTAAATACATGTAGTTCACGCACTCTAAAATTATTGTTAAAACCCCAAAATGAATCCCTGGCATCACCATCAAGGTTTCACAACTATTGGTTAAAGTTTTGAGTTATCATGCTAGGATGCATTGAAGGGTTTATCGTATCTACTTCATGGTCATTTTGCTACAAACAATAGTTTTTCCACTTGGTCATTGCACACAATATTCATAATCAATGTCATCTATAGTGTTGTTTAAATCTATGTCTCTTTTCAACATAGAGTTCAATGTTTTTGTTAATATCTTTGGTCTAGAAAAAATTTAAACTTCATTAAATTTAGTTATAAGGAGGGTCACAAGGTCGCATATATGGGGCGCAACATATTATTATCACTACGAAAAAACCTTTTTTTATGAGTTGAGTGAGTTGGCATGTCATTTTTATTTCATGAGTCTTATTGATTTTCTATATTCTTAATGTACTCGTGTCTAGATGAAACATATTGGTAATAGGTTATAATTGTCAATTATGTTTATGTTTATGTTTATGTACACATTTATCTATACAATGAGAGAGTTCTAATTATATGTTCTAGGTGAACTATGGAAAGAGTTTTCTTGTTCCCTAAACTTTGATGTGTCTTTAATAGTTTAAAATAACTAAATATAAAAAACAAAGGACAATTTCCCTTGTTACTAGTATATTTTACTATGGTTATGAGTATTATATTATTGCTCCTTCAATACTTCTTCTTACGCATTTACATTCTTATCATTTATTCAGATATGAAAAATAAAAAAATTAAATTCTTTATATTTATTTCAATGTTGAGAATAAGTATCCTTCTTCTTATTCCTTTTTATTTTATATTTCATTATTTTTATATTTTATATTTTATTTTTTTACTTATGATTTTTTTTAATTTTTACATTTACCATCTTTAAAAAATTATAATTTCCCATTTCCCCTTTATTCTTGTGTAATTTTTCTTTTAAATTCTCTTAGATGGGTCCTTGAAACCCATTTCTAAAATGTCCTACATGAACATAATATTATATATAATACATATATATAATATATATATAATACATATAAGCTAAAGATTATATCTCGAAAAAATATGCTAGTATATTGGTAGTCATGTACAAAGCTTGTTTCAAGTGTTTAAGAGTAGCTCGATCGAGGGTTTAAGAAAACCTCGATTGAGGATTTGATAAAACCTCGATCGAGGTATTTAAATACCTTAATTGAGCTTAATACCTCGATCGAGGGCTTGAAAACAGAGATTTAGCTCTCTTTCAAGAAAATCAATGTTTCTCTGTGTCTTCTAGGGGTGTAAACCCTCCCATTCATGGCACAGAACTGAGTGGAGTTCATACCGATAGATTCGTCACTGAATCCTCTATCCATTGAGATATCATGCATGCGTTTTGGCATTCATATGGCTTTTTTTTCTAAAACTTACCCTTAGAAAACCAGACAACAACTTCGAAGTAGCTCAAAGAAAAGTATGCAGGGTAATATATACACATCCAAAAATTTCGTAAAAATGCACAGCCCACACATCAACGTGTCCTCTTCAAAAGGGTGTCTTTGGTTTTTCAATATTTGAAAATAGTGAAAAAAAAGCTGGGATGGACACACATGTATAAAATGATGATGAAATCAAATGTGGTCACTTTCGAAAAATAATAAATAATTGTATATTGCGAAATAAATTAACCAAAAAATTTGTAGACCGCAGTGCATTATGTGTAGATCATGCTCATATATATATTTAAATTATTAATATAAGATTGAATTATTGGGGTTGGACACGAGCCACTTATCAACTTCTTCAAAATTTTAAGGTCACATAGTTCATTAAATGCAAAATTTTACACATTAAAGGACATTGGAATATTTAAAAAAATATCATTGGGAAGCCGACATAATATTCTACAATTTGTTTTTTTTACTGCAAGTCAAAATTCACATGGAATATATGTGTTTCGAGGGCTTCTATCTAGCACACGAGTAAAAATCTGGTTTTTATCGCCAAATTTGGCCAAAAAGTGTTACCCACCTTCATGGAATCACCCACCAGTGAGAGAAGATTATCAACATAAGCCACTGAACGTAGTGAGATTGTCACAATTCTCAAAATAGTGCAGACCAAAAGCTGATAAAAACCAAGAAATGATACCACCTTTAGGTGCCCCTTAGGGTAGATAAGTGGATGCACACACAAAGACACACAGAGATAGCGTTAAGAACATAATTCCGAGTAATCAAATTTGAATTTATACAATAAGAATTCCTCTTAGGTTCAACTTCCCAAGAGGTCTATTAAACTCTCGAGACACATTTGGTATTCTCCTATACTTCTGATATTCCTTGCACGTGAACAATCCTAACACTAAGTATTATGTTCCCAACATAGATAAAAACAACACAAAACTCAGATACAAAAATATCATGTATTCATTAGTATGAGAAACCCTCCAATGAAATGTGAAGTACATAATATAATAGGTCTTTTATTTTAATTATTTGTTTAAGTATACACATATTGATGGTTATTCTTTAATTTAATGTGGATAAATAAAAAAATCATTTTTCTTTTTTACATTTTTGCTTAAAATATACAAATGCTAAAAATACATGAATAATAACTTTCCACATAGAGTAATTGAATCCTCCCTAGATGTCATTGCATGTAATTGATACACATTTTTTCCCCATAAAAAAAATCACAACTCAAAAATATATTAATTCTAAACCATATTGTTCATTTCAATGAATAGTTGTACATAGTGTCCTATGAAATTGTGTGGAATTTATCAACTTCACAAATTTATCATCTAAATTCAACTATAAATACTTATATTCATATGAACTACTGAAGTCTGCATATAGTTTGATCTGGTATAATATAAAAAATATCCACAAGTATAATATTGGAATGTTTCCAGTCATCAAAAAACAAAGTATAAATCCCCCTCCAAGGACTTATATGAATACTACAAGCGTCATTCTTCAAAGTTCCTTAATAACGAACAAATCCAGACAAATGCAAAATCCTGCAAGTAAAATCATATTGTTCAATATGACTCTTGCTGAATGGATAACTAGAATGACAGTGTTGTGTAGTTTACTCATTAAATACACAATCCAAAAAATCCTTTAGCATGTGCTTGACCTCTTCTAGAGACATTTTGTGGTGACAACTCTTCAATTAATATATTAAAGTAGTACAATAACATCTGATCTGAAATATCACTTTTGGAAGAGTGTTAGATTTGGCAGCATGGTGTTGAATGATCAATATATAAATTTTCTCCATGATTTGAATTGTCTTTATCATTATGATGTTGAATAAGCATGATGCTTTAATATTTTTCAAGATCCTTCCAAATTCAATAATTATCTTTTAATGTTGAAATTATATATAGTTGTCATATGTTTAAATTAACTTTGTCAAGACTAGGTTACTGTCACCAAAAATGATCAATCAGTGCAGAAAAGTATTGTTTCCCTATTCTACATGGGGAAAATCTAGAACGAAAGACTCACATCAATGGATCCCCTCATATTGTTAAACTGTTTGAATATTTGTGAAAGTGATCCTTTCCTTGTGAATTCTCTTACGATTAGTTGTACCTGCAAAATAATGTAAAGAGAAATATACAAAAGTGAAAGAAACAAGATAATTCAACGATCTATGCCAATGATCAAGGATAAAATCAATGAATAACTCAGATCAAGTACAAAGCATTCATGGAAAAGGGCAACGCATTTGTATTAATAGAAATAGAGAAGAAAACAAAAACCAAAGCCTTGATGTTGAAGCCTTGTTCTCACAAGGTATTTTGACTCACTTTAACACACTATACAAAATCTAAAAATCTCACTCACAAATCCCTACCCTTTGCCTCCTATACTAGTAATGATTCCAGTAGCATAAAGGTACTCTGTTGTTCCTCTCCTATCATGATCCATGAAGCCTGTATATAGAGGCCAAAGAGGGGTGAAATGGGTTGTGATTCTTTGGGAGGAAGGTGGGGTATCATCTCTAAAGGATAGGGGTATGAATGCCACCTACTCTAGGAAGTTGGGATATTCCTCCACAAGGAATTTCATTTATAAGGTTCTCAAATTCTTGTCTTTTTTCCATTTTAATAGGCTTGACGCTCCTTGTGAACTAGCAAGAGGCGTTAATGCTCCTTGTCAATGGACAACATCTGTCATCGGTGATGTCTATCATTGGGAAAGAGGTGTCAAGAAAGGATGAAACTCTATTTCCAAAGGAAAAGGGTGTAAGGCCTCCTAGGATTGAGCAAAAACATCCCCCAAAAGATGGTTTGGCCAAGGAAATTTAGGGGATTGAGCAAAGAGACAAATTTTTTATGTAACAGAATTCCCCCCAAAGTATGAAGCTAGAGGAATGTGATAGGTGAAATATTTTGCTAGATATGGCTCAGCATCAGAGGAAAAAGAGTGGCAAGTGAAGACTTGACACAGTACCACGTACAAACTATCTGACTCAAATAATGGATGTTGACCAATACACTACAGATCCATGTATAATGACCAAGTCATGGCCACCGATAATACACTGTAGATCCATGATCAACAAGACTCAAATCAAGACATAACTACTGAATATACACTGTAGATCTATGTCATATTGAATTAAACTTGAGCATAGCCACCATATATAAAATGTGGATCCATGGAATGAACAATCAGGATAGGAACATATTCAAGAGAATACGTAACCACTCAGGGTATTCATTCCAATCCCAAATAGTACGATTCTATCCATGTGAATAGATGTCCTGATGTCAAACATGGTAGAAACCACTTGATTATCGGTCATTGATGTATACTGTTAACAAGTGAGAGGGAAATAACCATTAATATCAATGTTTCCAAAGTTAATTTAGTACATTCCTATGACTATGAATTAATGAGTTGAAGTTGAACAATTAGCGAAAGATTTCAATCATAGATAAATGACGAAATCCTATTGTCAAAAACAAATAAACCTGCCATTTAGGCATACAGGCTTCAATGTACTTGACTTGTTTCTAATACTAATTCCCATATGATGTGTTGATGTCAAAGGGAATATACTCGTCAAAGGAGGGCCATGATGTATCCCCCATCATCGACATGAAACTTAGAACAAAAGATATTTTGAAGTGCTTCTAATAATTGAACAACCATGTGACTAACTTAAAGGAAGGTAAGGTAAACGTAGAGGTAAGTTGTGGTGAATACTCCCCTTTGAACATTAAATGACATAACAAGTGACTTGGAATCATTGACTCAATAGGGGAATAGACCATACATAATGAAAAAACAAGACGATGCATTATTTGAATTGACTCAAAGGAGTGAAATGAGTCATGAAAGTGGATCAACTCAATGACAAGTTGAATACCCAACTGTTTGAATGAAATGCATACAAGTTCCATGTTCAAGGGTTACTATGAGCTGCCATTAATACAAATGAAATATCTCCCCATTTCCTTAATTTCCCCATCACGATGGATGAGTAACTCTTTGATTTTTAATGAACTAGAAAAGGGTAACAAATGCTCAATTCAACTCATCAAGTGATGATTCCGTCCTCATATGTTTTATGAACCTAAGAAAGGAGGGGTTCATTCCTAGAAAAGGGTCCTTCATCGCTTAATTTTATGAGTTCGAAGAAGGTAAACTCAATTGTTGTTTCATATATATAGAGTAAATGCCTAAAAAGACTCCAAAGATGGACCTTTTAGTAAATTTAGTACTCAAGGTCCTAAAAAAGTATAAAATGATACCTAGGAGAACTATTCTAGTCACAATGAACTAGATTGTACCTTTTTTGTAAATGAGTCTACACGTTTTGAAAAAGGGGTAAACTATCACCAGATATACGACCTTTCAAATACTTTTACAAGTGTGAAAGAATCAAGTTCACTTAGTGATCTTTTCTTATTTAGGGAGTCTAAAAAGAGCTTAAACATGACTCCAAAGGGGTTCTTTCTTCGTAGTCTTTTTTATGAGTCCTAAAAGGAAATAAAAGTGTACTTGATACCTTTTCTCTAAGTTTTTAATGAGCATGATGATGGTATAAAAAGAGCTTGAAAATTTTTTCATGTTTGAATCCAGAGCACGAAAAGTAATCTACTAAGATCAATCCACTTTTCATGTTTTAACTAGAGCATGGAAAATGGAAAAAGTAAGATCAACACCATCTTACTATTTTTAACGAGCTCGAAGATCAATGGGAAGAATGATCAGGGTATCTTCTTCATTTTTAATGATCTTGACACAGAAAATGAACTATGCTCAATATGTTGTTTCATGATTTAGAAAGATCAAAACCAATAAGAAAGTATGCTCAAAATGTGTCCCATTGATGGGTGTTTCCCCAACATGATGTCCAGTGGTTGGTAATTTCCCCAAGTATAAATTTAAAGTAGCTTAACTCCAACATAATATACAGAGGTTGGATACATGCACCCCAAGCTTCATTTCATTTGCTTAATCTTTTCTTCATCCAACTAAAGTATGAATTAATCCTAGGAAAAGGTTCATCAGAGACAAAGGAAGAAAGAGGATCAAGTGATACAAGAAGATGAAATGAAGATTCAAGTTAAAACACTTGACACAATGGAAGAATCTGTTTCATTTTTTAACGAGCTTGACACAAAAATGGAACTCTGCTCATGACGACTTTTTTCATTTTTACACAAGCTTGAAACAGAAAAGAACTATGCTTGTGAGGACCAGTTTCATTTTTACACAATATTGAAACATAAAATAACTATGCTTGAGGTATCCCATTTAATTTTTCAATGAGCTTGAAAAGGAATAAAACTATGCTTAAGGGCGGTTTTATTTTTAATGATCTTGAAACCAGGAGTAAACTTTGCTCGCTATCACATGTTTCATTTTTTAATGATCTTGACACATAATAGGAACTATGCTTGCATAAATCTGTTTCATTTTTTAACGAGCTTGACACATAATGTGAACTATGCTCACAGACATCTATTTCATTTTTTAACGAGCTTGACATAGAATGAAAATTATTCTTGCAATAGCTATTTCATTTTTTAACTATCTTGACACAAAAATTAAATTATGCTCATCTTCAGTTCTTAGCCAACATGATGTCCAGAGGTTGTTAGGTTTCCCCCCTTACATAAGAAGCTAATGGCTTAACTCTAGTATGATGTCCAAACACTGAATACATGCCCCCTAAGCTTCCACATGATGGGAAGAAGCTATCAGTTTACAAATGACTGAACTATGAAATTATTTCCAGAGACGAGAGACATGCCTAACAAAGGGGAGGGAACCACAAGAAGATGCGGGATATTTAGGGAAGTCAGATGACTAGCAACTATACGATGATCAAATTTAACAAAGGAAAATTGATCAATGGTCGCAATATTCCCATCACAGGGAAAATGCATCACTCTAAAAAGTGTGGACACTATAGATTTCTTGGTGTAAACATAATCTCATCCAAGGATCAGATTAAAATATAAGGGACTTTGGACTACCATAGTATCAATATAGATATTTTTCCCTCCTAAGGTGATAGGTAAGTGAGAAAGGATCACTAAAGGTGCAACATGTATTCTATTAAAAGCCAGTATCTGATCAATGGCTGGCACAAGCTGAGGAGAACCTATATCTTGCCAAGCAATAGAGGATAGATACTAATAGAACACCCTTCATCAATAATAGTGCAAAGTATGCTCTTAGTGGTAACTCACACAAATATCTGGAATGGAACACTCGAAGGAAGACAAGATTCTATTAGGTTACTGCAATCAAAGGAAATAACCTCAATACTTGGAGAAGGTTCTATTGAAACAATCATGATTTTCTCTTGCTTAGAACAATCCAAGCTGACTATGAAAACTTCAACAGTTTTTAGTTCACTCTCAACTGGAAGAGAGGATGAAGATTGTGTCAAAGTGACTACTTCATTTTTAACACTCTCCGATGAAATATTGGGATCAGGTGGATATGACATTGACTCAAACACTTTAACTTCACTCTTCAAAGGAAGAGTGGGATGAACTATTTGTTCCTCACTCTTTAAAGAAAGAGTGGGATGAACTATAAGTTCCTCACTCTTTAAAGAAAGAGTGGGATTGATCGAGGATGGAATTGGATCAATCACTTTATCAACCAATGAGAGGTCAAGGGATGACTTATGGTAACCTGGTGGTAGCCTTTTTTGAGGAACAATAATATATTCCAACAACTTTGAATCTTCATCCATGAAAGGAAAAAGGTAAGTAAGGTACATGTCCTTACATAGCAACCAAGTATTTCTTATTTTTCCTTTTCGACTCTTAACCACCGAGTCATTGGTTGAGGGGGTATCATCAGTATTATGACCATAGGACAATGACAAGGGTTTTTGGGAGGCCTTATACCATACTTATAGAACTTGGGACAAACCATGACAACGCTTAATAATATGGTCACCCTTGAAAAGTCTGCAAGGGAACTTATGCTTACAAGGTGTTTTTGTGGGTTGATCAACACTCTCAACAATGTGAGGAGTAGTTGATTGAAATTTGGATTTTTATTTGTCTTTCTTATTATTATTATCCACCAGCTTGCTAACATTACAACTTTCTACATGTTAAGAAGGAGAAATGGAAGTGTTATAACTAGATCTTGTTCTTAGTTTACCTGTTCTTTTTGTCCTGATTTTCAACCGTTGGTTTAAAATGATTTTATATTTCATGTTGATTTAAATAATTGTTGACAATCAATCATTTTGGTTGGATTTAATGCTTTTAATGGTTGAATCATTTCATTATCTTAGTTTTAATGTTTGTCTTTTGGGCTTATTAGTTAATATGTACATCTTTAAGATTTCAAAAAATTATAATAAAATTTCATTCCAAGTTTTGATTTATAATCTAACTCCAATTTTTGAGTCCTTTGTCAAATATTTTCATGAGGAGATTCCTGTAGCAGCTCTGTTTTTCCTGTTTTTGTCATTGTCATTGGGAGCAGATTACGAGGAAATGGAAATGAATTCAGGAAAACCAAAAGAATTTTTTGTCCACAACAGACTCATTCGCAAAAACCTCTCTCAGTTTTGCAACAGCTGTTATCGTTTGAGAGATTCGAATTCATATTTGTGGCCTATTTTCAGGGTTTGAATTATTTAATAATTTCATGTTTTAGTTACAAATTTTCAGAACATATTTTGATCAATTGAAGAGGAATTTTGAAAAACCAAGAGAGGTTTTTTTTCATAACATACTTATTTAAAAAAACCTCTCTCCATTTTTACACAGGTGTTCCGGATAGAGATATATGAAGGCGTCTTTGAGACCCCAATTTCCCCAAATCCAATTTGCTATTTTTGGGTTAATTATCTTTAAAGATTTTGAGTTATCATGTAACTAATTGATGTAACTATTTGAAATTTCGACCTAGAAGGTAGTTATGGAACTACTTTAATTTTGTAATGATAAAAGGAAGACAAACATACAATTTTGAGAGAGGGATTTTTCACTCAAGGAGAGGCTTTTGGAGCTTTGATTTCTCAAGCTAGCACTTATAACTCTTATGTAAGTGGATGACTGTTATTGATTATATATAAACCGATAAGCCCTTTTACCTGTCATGCTTTTTCATTTCTGATCTGTTTGATTGCTCAGTCTACAATTTCATTTCTTGTTTAAAGTTTTATTCGTGTAAATGCTTGTAGCCTGTGGGTGGAATTAGTATTTCATGTGTAATGTTTATGGCTTATTGGGATGTGTTTGATCCCCAGTTTATCCAATTTGCATGATTCAGTTATGTATTATCTTGTGGATGTTTATTTCCTCCTTGCTGATGAATTTTTTTAAAACCCTAAAACCTATTTTATTTAATTTTACTTTTGATATTGTGTTGTCTTGTTCTTCTGGTAGTCTAAGAACAATTTTTGGCACAAACATCTTTGGCGCCATTGCCGGGGACGAAGCTGAAGTATATCTTCCCTGGGATATCATTATTCTTCTGATTTTGAGAGGTGAACAAAGTTAGAAAATATTTTAGACTACAAATTTTAACCGATGACTCCATGATTAAAGATTCCACTGCAAGGAGAGTTTTGTTGACAAAAAAATGAAGAAGCCAAATGGAAAGACTGGATATCAACTTGTTACTTTACTACATGAGGTTTTGTTCTTATTCATCAGTTATTTCCTATCTTTCCCATTGCATGTCAAAATAATTATTTTTTGTTTTGTCTATTCCAATGATCATAAACCTTAAAGTACATATCCCACTTTGGAAGAAGAAAATATGCATTCTTCTTGTTTTATTGATGTTGATCCTATTCCTTCATTTGAAATACATGTTCAGCATGATATACATATACCCATATCTCTTGAAGTTGATTATTCTGGTCATCTTGTAGAGAATAAAGTTGATCTATTACCTTCTGCCATCACTGCTGAAACTTCCGAACAGCTGGTTGAACCTCATTTTCAACTCACAGATTTTCAGTCTAGACTCAGATAGAAGATGTTTAGACCTCTTAGGCTGCCATCTCTCTTACATCCTTACCCTTCCTACTTTGTTGAATATCTTCCCCATTTTACTGGAAAATATCATATTACAGCAGAGAAGCATTTAGAATCTTTTCATAATTTCATTGATAATTTTGAAATCATGCATGAGGATGTTGTCATGAGGTTATTTTTGAAATCCTTGGCTGGAGATGTTGGGTTTTGGTTCCAAAATTTAAAAGATGATTCAATTGGATCATGGGAAGAGTTACATGATGTCTTTTTGAGGTATTGGGGTAAGAATACATCTTATGATCAATTTCTTTCCGAATTTTAAAGTTTGAAAAGGGACAATGATGAGCCAATTACTAAATTTAATTGGAGGTTTCAAATTTTTTATATCAGTATGCCTATGGATATTGGACCTTTGGAAAAAATTGCTATGGTATATTATGTTATGGCTCAACATTCAGATCTTGTCTTTTTCCTGTTAGAAAGAAAATCATCATCTTTAAGACAATTGTTTGAGGATGCAAAAGGAGTGGAGGAGAACATCCGAGCTTGCAAAATGCTTCGAGATCAGGCTCATGTTGAAGATATACAAGCTTATGAACAGAAAGAAGAATGTAGGTATCATTCAGATTTAAGACAGTTTTCTTCATCATTTTCAGATTTTCATATGAACAAGGATATAAATGATGCTTGTGTTGATTCTTCATATTAGTTTGCTGACTTTTTCGATGATAGCATACTTTCAGTGGATTATAGTAGAAATTTCTTAGTTCCTGCTATGAGATTATCATGTTATGAAGAAGAAGTTGCTACTCTTCAACCTCTTACTATTGATATAAGAAATAAGTTGCCATTCTTAACTTATGGTCACTTTCATAATTTTATTTGTTCAAGTTTTGATCAAGGGTTTTATTTAAAGGTCGAGAAGCAGTTTGAAAAGCCCTTGGTTTCCATTCTTGATCCAAAGTTTAAAAAGAACAACAATGGAGAGGAAGAGAATGCTTCACTTTATGATGAATATAATGAAGACATTGAAGTTTTAAATCAGAAATTTCATGATCCCGTGGCTTCTTGGATGGAGTTGTATTTTTCAAAAATTTCTAATGCTCCATATTTTGGCATACTTCCTATTTCCAGTCATAAGTATCAGCTGCCTAAAGACTCTTTATTGCATTTATCACATATCTTGTGGGTTTTCTCAAACAGTAACATGCATGAAATTATGATTCTCAGTCAAATGGTTTCTTGGCTTCATTGGAAGTATGATTACACTTGATTGGGTTGTTTCCTCCAATTAGAAGTAGGAGTAAATAGCAGAATAAGATCGCTATACGAGCATGTAGATTCTTTTCAGTATGCTGGTTTGTAGCAGTATTTTTTCATTTCAGAGGTATGTGCTCAAATTTTGACAAAGTTGCAAAGATTTGGTAAATGACTTCATTGAACCAATGAATAAGGCACAAGGTCTAGAGGTTCTTGAAGCCTCACAAGGAGGACTTCATCCCGCAGCAAGAGCCAGATGTTATAACTAGATCTTGTTCTTAGTTTATCTATTCTTTTTTTCCTAATTTTCAACCGTTGGTTTAAAATGATTTTATATTTCATTTTGATTTTAATAATTTTTGACAATCAATCATTTTGGTTGGATTTAATGCTTTTAATGGTTGAATCATTTCATTATCTTAGTTTTAAGGTTTGTCTTTTGGGATTATTAGTTAATATGTACATCTTTAATCTTTCAAAAAATTATAATAAAAGTTCATTCCAAGTTTTGATTTATAATCTAACTCTCATTTTTTAGTCATTTGTCAAATATTTTCATGAGGAGATTCCTGTAGCAGCTCTGTTTTTCCTGTTTTTGTCATTGTCATTGGGAGCAGATTATGAGGAGATGGAAATGAATTCAGGAAAACCAAAATATTTTTTTGTCCAAAACAGACTCATTCACAAAAACCTCTCTCAGTTTTGCAACAGCTGTTATCGTTTGAGAGATTCAAATTCATATTTGTGGCCTATTTTCAGGGTTTGAATTATTTAATAATTTCCTGTTTTAGTCACAAATTTGCAGAACATATTCTGATCAATTGAAGAGGAATTTTAAAAAACCAAGAGAGGTTTTTGTTCATAACATAATAATTTAAAAAAACCTCTCTCAGGTTTTACACAAGTGTTTCGGATAGAGATATATGAAGGCGTCTTTGAGACCCCAATTTCCCCAAATCCAATTTGCTATTTTTGGGTTAATTATCTTTAAAGATTTTGAGTTATCATGTAACTAATTGATGTAAATATTTCAAATTTCGACCTAGAAGGTAGTTATGGAACTACTTTACTTTTGTAATGATAAAAGGAAGACAAACATAGAGTTTTGATAGAGGGATTTTTCACTCAAGGAGAGGCTTTTGGAGTTTTGATTTCTCAAGCTAGCACTTATAACTCTTATGTAAGTGGATGACTGTTATTGATTATATATAAACTGATAAGCCCTTTTACCTGTCATGCTTTTTCATTTCTGATCTATTTGATTGCTCAGTCTACAATTTCATTTCTTGTTTAAATTTTTATTCGTGTAAATGCTTGTAGCCTGTGGGTGGAATTAGTATTTCATGTGTAATGTTTATGGCTTATTGGGATGTGTTTAATCCCCAGTTTATCCAATTTGCATGATTCAATTCTGTATTAGCTTGTGGATTTTTATTTCCTCCTTGCTGATGAAGTTTTTTAAAACCCTAAAACCTATTTTATTTAATTTTACTTTTGAGATTGTGTTGGCTTGTTCTTCTGGTAGTCTAAGAATAATTTATGGCTCAAACAGGAAGAATACACATATGGGGAAGAACGTGAAAGATAAACATGATGTTGATGCTTTTGTGATAGAGAGTTTGGATTTGAAACAATTGGTGTACTTGGGATAACTAGACTCGAGAATAACCATATAGGTAATCGTATAGTAAATACAAGAAGACTTAACCTAGACATGAGAGGAGGACCAACATTTCCAAATGAAGGAATAACAAAAGGTTCCCCTGGAGAATGGGTCTCTTGGTTGGTATCTCTTGAAGGCATAGCCATAACTACGTAACAAAACTACCTCTCTTACAGGCTTTTAACTATACAGGAAACAAGTGCTACCCAATATAAAGAAACAAGCAAACATGTCAAAGGAGTGGATAAAAATTTAGGATCCTCAGAACATCACAACTCGTTATATACCATAGGGTCAAATCGTAAAATGCGACAAGTAGGATTGGATCTATACCCTTACCTGAATACCCAACTACTTGGATGGTATGTGTGTAGTAATCTCCCTGATTGTTGTTCTCGGTGTATTGTGACAATAGGACAACCAAAGGGATTTTTTCAGATGGTGAGTTAGGATCCCCAATGGTGTCTCATGATATACCCAAGGTACATGAGATCTAAAATATGTAGTAGTTTTTTCTAATGCACAATTGTACGAAAGGGGTCTTCCTATATACCGTTGATTACATGAAGTACCTTTCTAGTTACCATGAAAGTACGTGAAAGGCCGTTCAATATACCAATGAGTACATGGAAGAACTGCATAGTCCCAAATATGTAGTGTAGGAAATAAATGACAAATCCTATACTTAAATACATTGGAACACGTCTCTAACCTATCACAGATTTCTTGCTAAGAATTTTGACCCAACTAGCGCTTATTTTTATCTGAAACAGTTAAGTTGACACATGGAGCGAAGAATAATTCAAAAACCATGCAAATATGAGATCCAAATCTTTCACTTTTTATTTTAATAGATTCCCTACTTATGAGAGAGTAAGATGTTCTTTTCTCAAATGTAAAGATTGAATAACATACACCTAAACTTGAAACTAGAATTCTATTTCGTATGTTTAAAACAAAAGTTAAAATCATATCTCTAGGAAGAAAAAGTTCTAATTCACATTTCCAATAAAAAAAATAAAGCAAAGAGTCTTTACAGATTATGAAGCTTGATTTTTTAAAACTTTTTTCCTTTATATAAAACTAATATTTAACAAAAGAAAAATTGAAATAAACTAAAACAAGTTCACAATATTTTTTCTATTTTCAAGTATTTTTCAATCTAATAAAGAAGATCAAATCAGAACTTTCTCTTTTAACTATTGAGGAATTGGAATATCTATTTTCCTCTTCTACAGAGATCTAAGGAAATAAATACTAATCCCAATATAAGAGAACTCAAGACAAACTCAACACATGCACACAAAAAATGAAATGCAAATGTTTGAGTTTCAATGAATAGAATCCACATAAAAGAGAAAGAGGTTTCAAGTAAAGAAACAAATATAAAATTCAATTCAAGAAACATAAACTCTTTTTTGAATGCAAAAATGATATAATTCAAAGATACAACAGAATATACGATTCATGCCCCCCCTAAAAACACCCTAGAGTCGATAAAAAAAGGTCACCGAATACCTACCTCGACGCACTTGGAAGGACTGAAACATGGTGTCCCTAATAGGTTGGCGTACTTTACTAGCTGTGTAACAACATCGACAATGCTCTGTCAAAACACACCGAAGGCATCAATGAGGTGTCGACACTCTATGAAATAGGTGCGTCGGTGGATTTAGAGAATAAAAAAAAACCTTTAACATAAGTAATTACAAATAAAATTGGAATTTCCTGAGTATAAAAAACTAACCTGAGGAGGTAGATGGAATTGTCATAAGATGAATTTCACACCTTAAATCCTTAAATGAGAAAGAAATAAATTTTTGAGAGCTTGTAATAAAAATAAAAAACAAAATTCATAGATCTAATCGATACCCTGTATGGTCACCAATTTTGTTACCATAAATTATCAATCAATGCGAACAAAGATTGTTTCCCTAGTCTACATGGGGAAAATCTAGAACAAAAGACTCACAATAATGCATCCTCTCCCTAGATTGTTAAGCTACTTGAATGTCTGTGAAGGTGATCCTTTCCTTGTGAATTCTCTTGTGATTAGTTATACCTATAAAATAATGTAAATAGAAAGATACAAAAGTGAAAGAAACAAGATAATTCAACGATATATGCTAATTATCAAGGAGAAAATAAATGAATAACTCATATCAAGTACAAAGAATTCATGGAAAATGGGAACATATTTGTATTAACAGAAATAGATAAGAAAACAACAACCAAATCCTTGATGTTGAAGCCTTGTTCTCACAATGACTTTTGCATCACTTTAACACACTCTACAAAGTCTGCCCATGTCACTCACAAAGCCACACTCTTTTCCTCCTATACTAGTAATGATTCTAGCAACATAAGGGTACTCTCTTGATCCTCTCTTATCACGATCCATGAAGCTTGTATATATAGTCCAAAGAGGGGCCAAAGGGGTCGATGTTCTTTAGGAGGAAGGTGAGGGATCATCGCTAGAGGATAGGGGTATGAATTCCACGTACTCCAGGTAGTTGGGATAAGCCTCCGCAAGGACTTTCATATAGAAGGTTCTCGAAATCTTCTCTTTTTCCATTTTAATAGGGATGACAGTCCTTATGCACTAGCAGGAGGCATGTTAATATTTTAAAAGTTGTTATATCAAAACAAAAGGATATTTGAAAGAATAACAAGCACAAGAAAACAATGGAGAACACAAAGATTTATCCTGGGAAACCCTCATGGGGAATAAAACAAAACAAAAATTCATCTATATAGACTTCAACCAAGTATAGTGTAGGACCCAAAGAATAAGAATAGATTGCTTCCTCTCCTCTAGATGAAATGCTCCTTCTCTATATAGTGCAGCTGCTTGAGTGTTCTACTTATCTAAATGAGGGGGGCACCTCTCCTATTTATGCTAATTAGCTGAGAGGCCTAATAACCCAACATGGCCAAATTATCCTTGTTTCCAGGTCTGACTTGCCTTGGAAGACTCAAAAATACATTTCAATAATAATTTTGTGGGTACTACAAACCTGACTTACAAATAGAGGTTTTACCTCAAGAATTTACATGACCAAATACATCAATGATATCCCTAATCAGATGAACAACATCTTTAGAAGTGGTTATAATAATAATAATACAAAATAGAATATCTTTCGTAGTTACATTTCTTTAACAGTCCCTCTGAACAAGGAATACATTCTACAACAATACATATGTATAACTGACTGGTGAATATACATGTCATAGGAACTTTTCACAATTACATCAACATCATCATTATCACATAAATCTATGGCATCATGTTGAGCATCATAATCTATGGAATTATCTTGAGCATCATCATATTTGGAATCATCTCTCGCATCATCATTTCTGGCATCATCTCGAGCATAACCTGCACTATCATTAGTATACAAATGATGAGATGAATCACCCATTATAGCATAAACTAATGATGGAACATCATCATCTGTAACTGAATGCAGGAAATCATTTGCAAGTGAATGTTGGACCAATCTCCATATGATAGTACTATAATTTGTAGGACCATCCTCTGCCGGTAAGAGCTAGGACCACTCTCAACAAGAGATTTCTCTTATCTACAAGACCATCCTCAAGTATGATACTTTCAACGTCAAATGAATGCATATCTAATCCACAAATGAATGCATGACCACTCACCATATGAGAGTATTATCATCCGCAAGACAATCCTTAGCTGATAAGTGCGAGGACCAATCTCAACAAGAGAGTGTTCTTGTCCATAGGACCATCCTCAAGTAGGATATTTTTGTTTGCAAATGAATGTAGACATCATCCGCAAATTAATGCAGGACCACTCACCATATGAGAGTACTATCATCTACAGGATCATGCTTAGTTAGTAATTGCTAGGACAACTCTCAACAAGAGAGTGTTCATGTCCGCATAACCATCCTCAAGTAGGATACTTGAGTCTGCAAATGAATGTAGATATCATACGCAAAAGAATATAGGACCACTCTCCATATGAGAGTACTATCGTTTGTAGGACCATCCTTAGTCAGTAATTTGTAGGACCACTCTCAATAAGCGAGTGTTATTATTTGAAGAACCATCCTCAACAAATGAATGCTAGGATACACTCATATGCAAATAAATTCCAGACCTCTTCAATATATGATAAGCATACTGATATAATCAACTGGCCTTTTCTGTACTAGCATACCATTACCATCTCATTCTCAATAATAATCTTATAATCACTCCCTCTTTCCAGGGAGGTCCTTTCGGACTACACCAAGCTTGTCTCGAAAGTGCTCAAAATTTACATGAGACAGAGGCTTAGTCAACACATCAGAAAATTGTTCCTCTGTAGGAACATATTGGAGCTTCACAACTCCTCTTTGCACCATATCCTAGATGTAGTGATACTATATCTATTTATGATATGACTTATCATGAAAAACCAGGTTCTTTGTAAGCTTAATGCAACTCTAGTTGTCACAATAAATATTAGTTGCGTTTATCTCGGCATCAAACAACCCTGTCAATAATTTGCGAAGCCATATTGCTTCAATATAGGCTGAACATGATGGAATGTACTTAGATTTAACTATACTGAGGGAAATATTGGTTTGATTTATGCTAATAAATGAGATCATACCTAATCCCAAACTGAAACAACATCCTGAGGTGTTGTTTCTGTCTTTAGCACTTACTTCCCAATCTGAATTAGTATAGCCATACAATCTGAACTCACTGTCGGCTACATATCTGCAGCCATACTGCAATGTACCTTTTAGGTACCTGATCACATGTTTTTATTCAACTAGATGAACATTTCGTGGCTCCAACATATATTGACTTAAGGTGTTCACAAAAAAACATATATTTGGTCATGTATTTGTCAAATATATAGAGAGCCAATAATCTGTTTGTAGAATGTGACATCTACTCTTTCTGAAGAACCATCATTTAGGAGCTTCAAGTTTGTCACCATTGGAGTTTTCATTTCCTTGCAATCCAACATCCCAAATCTCTTTAGGATCTCAACTGTATATTTTCCTTGGTTTAGGAAAATATCATCTGGAAACTGCCATACTTCAAGACATAGGAAATTATGCATTGTGCCAAGGTCTTTCATCTCAAATTATGCTGGAAGTTTATTCTTACATTCGCTGATGAGCTTCTCCTTTCTTGTCAAAAATAGATCATATACATAGAACATATTCAAACTTATAGTAAAGTTTGGAATCAAATTTACTTTTGGTAAAGCACAAGTTCATAAAAAATCCAATAATTCTTCCATACCATGCTCTGGGTGCTTGTTTTAACCCATATAGATATTTATTAAATATGCATACGTGTGCCCCCTTTTCACGAGTCTCAAATCCTGGTGGTTGTTCAATATATACTTCTTCATATATGACACCATTTAGGAAGGTTGCTTTTTATGTCCTATTGATGTAGCTTCCATTTCATCTTTGCTACCAAGGAAAGGATAGTTCTAATAGAAGTATATCTTGCTACTGGTGCAAAGGTTTCTTCAGAATCAATTCCTTCTTTTTGTGAAAATACTCATGCAACATATATTTCTTTAAGCTTTTCAAAGCTACCATCTGATGAATTCTTTGTCTTGAAAATCCACTTTGAAGAAACTACTGACTTGTCCTTTGGTCTTGGAACCACATCCCAAACATCATTCTCTATTATAGATTGGCATTCTTTGATCATGGCCTCCATACATTCCTTCTTCTTCGAAGCTTCTTCAAAACACATGGCCCTCTTCGTCAACAAGGTGTTGCTACTGCAACCACTACCATAAAAAATTTCCATGTTTTCCCCTGCCCCCTTTAATTTCTTAGCTTTTGGTTTTCCTTAGAATTTTTCTGAAAGTTGTTGTTCATGACTTGGTTTTATCTTTGATTAATCTGAAGGAGTTTTTCTTTTTTACACCAAGTATGAAAACCATTTTGATCCGATATGTCATAAACAGTTTGGCCTTTTCGTCGACAGAACATATATTTTGTGCTCTTCCTTCCGACGTTTTCAAGCCGATTTAATAATGATATTTTGATCCACTATGTTGGAACATTTCCTGAATTTTCGCTGATGCAACGGAAATCATATTGCCTTGTGTCTTGATGCGTTCCCTTGATTTTTTACAATGTTATTTACACGGTGCGTCGGAAACGTTTTCGTCTTTCCATCGACACAACGAATACCTTTTGGTTTTTTATCCAATAGCCTACCAAATGATTATGCGATTTTGACTCTGCGGGGTTTTCAACCTTTGAAGTGTTTGAGTTCCAGCTGCAACTAGTGGTAGAGTCTTGTATGTGTAGCCGATGTCCTCTGTCGAGTCGTTTTAGTCGGGGAGAGCCGGTAGCGGCGAATATATTTCTTTTTTTGGAGCCGATGTTAGTGGCCATTTAAGTGTTCTTGTTGTCAGTCGTGTCTTACGCTGCCACATCAGGAAGGTCATGCAAAGGCCTGGGAGGCTGATTTTCAATAGGGGGGACTGATAGTTGTAGCAGGATTATGGTTTTTGAGCCACCACAGTAGGAAGGTTCTTCACTTAGCTCGTTGATGCGGTCTTTCCCATGGTTTCATTTAGGCGCCAGACGAAATTCCTTTACACTTGTGTGGTGTAACGACTTCACCAACCACATTTAAGTTTTTCCCCATGCTTTATTATACATAGCATATGGGATTCATTGCCATTTCACAGTTTTTTTGCAAGTGTCAAGATTTGTTGAAGATTGTGGAGCTTACCCATTTTGAGCGTCCGTTACGGTTGTTGAAGACTGTGGGTGCTACCTCCTGTTCTGAGTGCGTGCCTATCGAAGCTGCCACTTGGAGATTACAGGGATTTTGGCATGAAATTTTCATTCTTCATCGAGCTTCTCTTTCCAGGAAGGATCTAACCCATGTCGCATCTCTATTTTTATTTGTAGAGTGGGATCTATTCTTAACCTGTCATGGATCGAGCGTCTAGGTTTTGGGATTAGGGTTGTGTTTTTTTAAGGTTCCTTTCCCTGGATCTTGGTTTGTTTCTACTCCACCATCCAATTGTATTATTTGACCTACTTTTTCCCTGGTCTTAGTTTTTCTACCTGCTCCCCACCTTTTCTGCCTCAGACAGCCCAGACTACTCAGTCATTTAAACATGGCTCGCTTAGGGCTCTGGTTATGCAATGATGATGTCGAGATGACCCAAAATTTCCACTGAACTTTTATTGACTTATTTTTATCTGTTTTCTACGAGAGATGTTGTTGAATCCATGGAGCTCTAGAGATTTTGTGTTTCGTCCGTTTCATAACCTCATTGTCGACATGTATAGGTGATTCCATGATGCTGCATTTAGGAGCTGAATTGGCACCACTTCTCTCTTCTGGTTTGTATCATGGGACCTAGGTCTTATAGAGGGGTCGTGCATGGGTTCTCCAAGGTTGTTTTGATCAGTACCTGGCATTGTGCTTGCAAACGATAGGTTTAAAATCTCGATATTGTAGATAGAGCTCACATGCGAGCTAGGGTTTTTTTCCTGGTTTTAATCTTACATTAGTTTTGGTTTGAGGGTATGCAAGCTTTTACGGTGCAAAGTCGTTTCTGATGGGTAAAGATGATATGGTAAATAATATACTGGTTAATCTTGTTCTATGAAGAAATGATTTCTCAAACAAGATATAGCTCCTACAGTAGTTATTCAATTTTCTTATACACATTGAATGCATGTGGTTTCTAACAGTAGGGATGCTAAGACATGTTTTATTGTGTTTGCTAGAGGATCAATCTATATCCGATACAATGCCTAAGAAAGGAAAGAAGAAGGCCAAAGTCACAGACAAATAATTAGATGTAGAAATCATGCCTCAAGTAGAAATAATATATGAGGACCCTAAATCTGTCACCGGGGTTGAGCTTGAATTCAAGTGGGGGAATATTTATCATATGCTCCAGGATCAGAAAGCTCCAGACGTCAGATTGGAGGATCTAACCCTATTTGAAAATATATTAATATCAGGAATTACAAAAGTATCCACATGATCTGAGCTGTTTCCTTGCTCCGAGGTGATTGGATGGATTTTGTCTAAGGTTGATGTGAAAGGGATGATTATGTATAATGTTGACGATAAAGGATTTTCTTCTTTTACCCATGCATTCATAGCCAAAGCTTACAATATGCCAGTTTCAGAAGTCAGCATGACAACTGATTGGATAAATAGCTTGACCATTGATAACATTGGGAGTGCAAAGATGCTGACGACGAAGGGAAAGTCCTTCCGGCAAAGGGCCTCTGGGGAATATGAGACTTCCAGTATGTGCACCCCATATATGCTAGTATCCCTAATGATTAACAATATCTTCAGTAGAGATGATAGAATATTTTACAAGATTGGGTGGATACCACTAATGTACCATGAAACGATGGAGGGGACTATGTTCAATTGGGTAGATATCATAGATAACAGTTTGTCCTCTTGTATAAATGCAACACAGGAAGGATTGCACCGAAGGAAGTCTGATTTTTATATGGGATCCTTTCTCATTGACTGTATACTCTTCTTACATCCATTTGAGAAGCTAAAGCGTAGCTGGAAGGAAACAAAAGCACCCATCTATGAAGCATACCATATTTTATGGGCTCACAAATATCACAGTTTTTACAAGCGTATTTGTGAGGAGTTCTTAACGCCACTGTACCAGTTAATTTTCCTTGAAGAATGTAAATGCCTGTCTGAAAGTGCTTTGGAATCCATAGGGGAATTTGGAGATTATTTCTTCTCTGAAGAAGGTACTTACTTGAGAATGTATGGAGAGACTAAATCCCCTTCACTACTTCCCAACTATGCTACTGATTACGTAGTACATAAAGAAGCAGTAAGACAACTCTTCTTGGATGGTTTCGGGAGTTATTTGTTTGACATGAAGAAAGTTGTTTTCCCACTGATGCCATTATATGTCGGTAGCTATAAGTTTTCCAAGGTTAAGAGTGCACCAGATTTCATGAAATATTTGGAAAATTTTCATTTTGGTGAAAAGAGTTTTAATAGAAATAATTCTCAAGGAAAAGTTGCAGTGCACCGTGCACTCTTGAAAGTGAACTTCGAGTACGCTAATAATTTGGATAAATATGAAGAAGTTTACTGAAATGCTTGGAATATGAATTCCCTGAACAAGCATCTTAGGAGGAAAATAATAGTGTTAGGAGGCAAAGGCAGCAACAACAATAACCCTGAACAGAAAAAACAAGAAGAAGAAGCTGCACAGAAAGAAAAGGAAGAAACAACACGAAGATTAGTAGAAGGTGCAAGGAAATTGTTGTTCCGAACAGGCCAAGAGAGAAAAGTAAGAGGAAGACCAAAGAAGGAAAGAAGAGGAGAAGAAGCAAAAGAAAGAATGAAAATGGAATTAGTAGACAAAGCAGAAGAAGAATCTAAGAATATAGCAGAAGATCCCAGACAAAAGGAGCAAGAAAATAAAGACAGGGAAAACCAAGAGATAAATACTGCTAAATATAATCCATAAAATTTCCCTTCCACCTCCGGAGTATATTGACATGAGGTCACCTCCCTATTGTTGAGTTAGGGCTGGCACCCTTCACTCCATCGAAGCAACATGAGGTTGCAAGCTTGGATAATGTATTCTTTGAACCTAAGTGGAAAATCATCATGTGGAGATCGGAGAAGACATCGAAAATGGGTAACCAGCCTGAGGTTACCATAGTTATTGAGAAAAAGGTTGTAAAGAATGAAGATGAAGATACAGAGAATATGGATTCAATTGGTGTTGCAATTTCACATGCGAATTCTTATAATGTTAGCAAGTTGAAAGGAGCAGTTAACCAATACAAGGACAAGATGGCACAGATGAAGGAGACCCTAAGGAAAGAGGAGAGAGTAGGCCGAGAAACAAAGAGGAAGTATGATGCCACCCTTTCGGACTTAGAGAGGCCCCAGGAGGCCTATCATATTTTGGAAGCAGAAAGGGATGATTTGATATTGTCAAATACCATTATTAGTGGAGAAAAGAATGAATTAGAAGGCAAGATTTCAGGACTGGAAACAAAAATGACTATGGTTGATACTCAAGAAGAGGAGTTAAGAGCCTGAGTTGTAGAAATAGAAGCACAAAATAGTTCTTTGGAGACTCTGTTAAAGGCAACAAATGAGAAAAAAATGGACATCACGCCTTTCCCAGAGCACGCCCTCTTGCTTAGATGGAAAATTGATCAAGTGCAGTTAAAACTAGAAGAGTAAGTCTGAAATATTAAGCAAGCCGAGATCCGATTACAAGAGATCTCAGTTATATCGACTGAATTCAAGACAAAAACTGAAGAAATTACAGAAGTCATCCAGGGTCAAATAACTTCGCTGGAGACCAATACAGAACTTCCAGAACATGCACCTCGAAAGAGCATAGAGAATTTGCATATCGAGCATGAACTCATGGATTTCAGCAGCAAGGATGCTGCAAAAATGGCAGTTGCAGTTGGGAAAACATTGGATAAGTGCATGGAATTTTATAAAAGAGTTCTAACCACACATAATAGATGCTAGACCTCCTCAACCAAGAGACTTCAGGAATTTCCAGGACACGAATAACACATGAAGTACCTGCATGACAGGCTGCAAGAAGATGAACTCATCATACAGCAGGTTAAAGGCTTAAATGAGCAGATAGTAAATAATTTGATTGCACAAGCTGCAATGGAAATTTCTTGCTGGAGGACCAGCTTAGAGTCACTCCTCAAAGGGTAGCAGAGATAAAGTCATAGTTGGCTATGCATGAGGTGTTAGTTAAAATACTAGAGCCTATGGATTTCAGGACCATAGGGGAGGATGCAGCTGCATGGTAGCAATTCGTGGATGGATTGGTTGGGCCCACCTACACTGTTTTGTTTTCTTCACATATTTTTATGTAATATTTTGTATTTATTCCAATTTCCTAGTGAGCACACTAGAGGAAAAAAAATTGTAATCAAAGAGTTAGGGAATCCCAAAGGGCATGGATAACCAAAATTAATTTTTTAAATGTATAAGTAGGAGTAGAGTAGAAGACATAGAGGACATTTTCTATCTCTCATATGATGAGACTTTTTGTAAGGAGAAATTTTTCTTTTTATAATAAATAGACTGAATATTCGCTGAAGGAAGGACTGTATCAGATTCAAGATGGTTGTGTGGATCGCTGGATGAGGAATTATTTCTGTTTTGGGATGTTGTACAATTTGTGAGATTGTTGTAAACTCGCTAAACTATTTTTTTGTTTATAAATGATTTCATTTTATGTTATGAATCTTATGCAATAAAATGAGTAATAAATTTTTTAACTTCACAGAGCTATCTTTGTGTTATTTTTCTGCTGTATTTATGTATGAAGAATCTAATGGCTTCCTGTAGGATTCTGTGTGCAAACAATACAATATATTTACTCATTTCAATATAAACTTTGCTCCCTGGGGATAGTTAGAATTAGTTTAAAAATATATTAGTTGTTCTTTGCTTTCGTAGAGTGACTATGGGGAAGGAGCGGTAAGACAGAGGGAAGACCTACGCATCTCTAGTGAGGTTCTAACCCACTATCACTTGCATTTAGTTTAGGCACTTACATATCATTCATAAAACATAAGATTACATAAATGGTGTACCGGGACGCAACTAGTAAAATAGAATTAAACATTCCTTTAATTCTACGGTATCTGAGCCGCTAAATGGATGGATTCCCCATTCCAAACGATAAATGATCAATTTGGGAACGGTTATTGGGGAGAATCCCTACTGTCGGTGCCTGTTATTTTCCAGGAATCAACATAAGGTTTCCCATTAATGTCACATAGTTTGAGTAGATTCTTTGTCTCTTGCTTCCTTCTAGTGCACCATATATTTATTCTTCTCTAATTATATCATGATCCTAAGCTGGTATTCTTTTTGTCGAGATCTTCTCGTGAGTTGTTTCCAAGGGTCCTTGGGGTTCTTCTAGGTCATGACCTTTTGGTATAGTATCTTCTTCAATGTTTTTGACAAGTGGTCTAGTATCTTCTGTGGTTCTAGGAGTCTCCTCCTATTCTTCTTGATCTCCATTTACATAGATCTTTCTGGACTTGGTGAAGGTTGTATCTTCATGAAATATAAAATCTCTACTGATCTCAATCTGAAAAAAACCCTGGAATGTAGATTCTAAAATCTTTTGACTGTTCACTGTATCCAACAAATATACCCTTCTTTCCTGAAGAGTCCAATTTTGATATTTTCTCCTTTGGAACCTGTAAGTATACATGAAAACTGAATATCTTTAGGTGGCTTACTTCGGGATTTTGACCAGTGAACATTTATTTTGGGGTTTTGTTTCCAAGAGCACTATCATAT
Organism: Pseudotsuga menziesii; assembly: GCA_001517045.1. Taxonomy (NCBI): domain Eukaryota; kingdom Viridiplantae; phylum Streptophyta; class Pinopsida; order Pinales; family Pinaceae; genus Pseudotsuga; species Pseudotsuga menziesii. The sequence goes on along the minus strand of LPNX010309544.1, from coordinate 48,412 downwards.
ATTCTACTTTGAACATAGATTGTGGTTCTCGCTGGTTCAACCCATAAATGCATAGGTATATCTCGATCATAGATCATTGCTATGATTGCTTCCATAATAGATCTATTATTTCTTTCTTCCACTCCATTTTGTTGGGGATTAAAGGGTGTGGTAATCTCCCTCTTAATCCCAACTTCCTTACATAAGTTCTTGAATTAATTTGAAGTGAATTCTCCTCCATTTCTGATATTAAAGTATTGATCTTCATTTTGGATATATTTTCCACAAGAGATTTAAATTCCTTGAACTTTCCAAATAATTCATCTTTTCCTTTCAAAAAAGATATCCAAGTTTTACGAGAGTAGTCATCAATAAAAAATACATAGTATACATACCTGCTTAACGACGTGGCTGACATTAGTTTGCACACATATGAGTGTACAATATCCAAGATCCCTTTTGCTTTGTTTTTACTGCTAGGGAATGGGTTCTTGATTTTCTTTCCTTGAGCACATCCTTTACATACACCTTCATGATTGATATGGATCTCTGGTAGACCTGTCACTACCTTACTCATAATTGGAAATACTTTGTAGTTGACATGAACAAGTATTCTATGCCAAAGTTCACATGGGATGATGGTACTGGATGGAAGGGATGAATCTATGTGTCCCTTCAATTTGCAGAGTCCTCCTTCTTCAACACCAATTATAGTAGCATCGTGTATTGTCTTTCCTTTCAGCCACATAAGAAATTCACCATCTACAAAGGAAACCCTAAAGCATTTCTTATCTAGAGTTGAGATAGAAAGAATATTCTTCTTTAAACTTGGAACATATAACACTTCTTTCATCTTCATGAACTTTCCATATTTTAATTTGTAAGAGGCTTCTCCCATTCCTTTGATGGGGCACTGATAATCATATCCAAGTTGTACCTTGTGTGAATAGTCCTTTTGAGTAAGATAAGATATTGAATATTTGTGACATGTCATATGTTTGGAAGCACCATTGTCTATAATCCAAGTGCCACTTCCATGAGAGATTGATCCTATGAGACATGAAATTAGGACATACTCTTCACTAGATTATTCATCTTCTCTAACTCTCTCCTTATCTGATTCATTTTATTCACCTACATGGGCATGGTACTTCCGGTTATTCTTCTTGAACTAATATTTATTACGAGGACAATGTCTAGCAATGTGTCCCATATTATGAAATGAATAACATTCAAAGGAGAGTAATCCTTTCTAGGTTTCTTACTCCTTTTGAATTATTGTGGTATTATGAAAGGTGATCCTTGATTCTTCCTTTTGTTTCTCTCATTATTAGTGTGATTAGTTAGATCTTGATATTCATTATCATTTAGATTCTCTTCTCTATTGGCTATTCTTCCTTCTTCTTGTACACATTCTTCACATAGTTTTCTAAACTTGGTTAAATTTCTTCTATCACATATTCCTCTAATGAAGGATTCCCAAGAAACCATTTAGGGTAGTCATCACCACTTATTATTCTTCCACCATGTCACCAATGGATTCTAACTATTCTTTGAATTGAGATACTCTTGATAAGTATGATTGCATAGTTTTTGAATTTTGTACCTTCACACCATTGAGTTGGTTTCTCAAGGTCATTCTTCTATTGATGTTCTTGACTTCAAACATACTTGTTAGTTCATCAAACATTTCCTTTGGATTATTCTTTGAAGATACCAGGGGATCAACTGATCTTTGATGGAATTGGCTATGATATTTATGAATTTGATCATATCCTTATTGTGCTTGGAATTTTCCTCCTCTCCCTTTGGTTCCTTAACCTCATCCTTGATATAGCCTTCTAGGTCATGTTCTTTAAGGATGAGCATGAATATGTAGTTCCATGATATGAATTTCTCTGCACCCTCAAGATTGGAGTTGTTTGTCATTTTTAATGAATGAGAACTTGAAATGGAACTATAGGGGATAGAACTTACCAATTTGAGGACTAATTCTAGAATCTCCTTTAGGATGACTTAGGGTTTGACTATAAAACCCTAATTTTCCAACTGGGATCACTTATAGATCTGATTGGAGGAAAGAATGTGCCTCCCAAAGATGAGATATACGATATCTTTCTTTTCTGTAATCCATGGATGGAACCTTGAGAAATTTGGTGCCCTAGTTTCTCCCGGCAGTAGTGGTAGGTCAAAAAATGAAAATCCATAGAATTGAAAACTGCTTCGATAGAAAGATGCGCCCTCCTAGGGAGAGTTTAATAGTTATTCTTTTCTAACTGAATTATGGAAATATTTTTCCATAATAGTAAGCCCTAGCTTGTTGAACTACAAGAAAAACTGTTGCAAAGTGTCTTCTTTCAAGTTAGCTCTGATACCATGTTAATATTTTAAAAGTTGTTATATTGACACAAAAGGATCTCTGAAATAATAAAAAGCACAACAGAACAAAGGAGAACAAAAATATTTATCCCAGGAAACCCTCATGGGGAAGAAAACCTAGCAAAACTTCCTCTATATAGACTTCAACCAAGTACAGTGTAAGACCCAAAGAATAAGACTAGAGTGCTTCCTCTCCTCCAGATGGACTGCTCCTTCTCTCTCTAGCATGACTTCTTAAGTGTTATACTTGTCAAAATGAGATAGGTGTCTCTCCTACTTATACTAATCAATTGAGAGGCCTAATAACTCAACATGGATGACTTCTCCTTGCTGCCAGTGCCATCTTTCCTTGGAAGACGCAAAAATACATTTCAATAATACTTTTGTGGGTAATACTGAACCAACTTACAATGGAGTTTTTAACTCAATACTTTACATGAAAAAATACATCAGCAAAATACCTAATCAGAGGAAAAGCATCTCTGAAAGAGGTAATAATAATAATAATACAAAATAAAATATCTTCCATTTTTATATTTCTTTAACAAGGAGTTGACGCTCCTTGTCAATGGAAAACAAGTGTCATTGGGAAAGAGGCTTCAAGCAAGGATGATTATCTATGTCAGAAGGAAAGTGGATTTATGCCTCCTAGGATTGAGCAAAAATATCCTCCAAAAGATGGTTTGACTAGGGAACTTTAGGGGATTGAAAAAGTGAAAATTTTTGCATGTAATAGTTACAAAATTTATACCATACTGATATATTTATATCACACCAATCTCTCAAACATCTATGATTACAATGAGGGTACAACATAATCTAAGTCATAAAACACCTCCCGACACAATAAATTAAACATACATATTTTTTGGAGGGGATTGATGCACAAATTTCTTCATAACTCATCGGATGATCCAATACTTATTGTATTAAAAATTTATTCCCATCATTAAGAAACTATATTTTGGATGGACATTTTGTTATCATGTAAAATGGCACTTCTCGGTCCGAGTACTGACACCCAATGTGTCGACACACAAAAGGACAAAATGGATTGACGTAGCCAAAAAACTATAGATAGGAATTATCTTTGATACATCATTCTCTTGCCAGCTGAACCTATTTTTTGTATGGACATTAAGGTGAAGACGCGAATATGATCATAGCAACCCGCATATCATACACGAGTATTTATATTTAAAATCGCGTATATATAATTAGGGCTTGCACCTGCGGGTTTACCTTAAGAAAGTCATGTCTCATACATGACTTTATAGTATTAATAGTCGTGTATGCCTTAATCCAAATTTAAAAAATATAAACACAATTAGTCGAGGATAGTTGTGCCCTTAATCATAACTATCCCATTTTCCTCAACCATCTCAAGCTTCGTAACCTCTCTCTTTTCTCATGTATAAATAAAGGGTAGGGATTGAAGCTAATCAATCATGAACTATAGAGAAAAGTTATGCTGTTGGTTTTCCTTTAGATATCTTGGAGAAGTAGAAATCATTGTGCTTGGCTAACAGAAGAGCACTTGTCTGAGATGTTGGGTTGTAATCTTACCTCACTTATTTATCAATAAAGAGAGTCCTTCTTTCGATATTGTGTCTTTGCACTCTTGTATATTGTGATTTCGGAATCATATTATTGTTTCGTTATAAGTATGTTATTTCATTAATCATTCATATAATACATAAGATATTGCAGGAAATATCTTTCTCTTTGTAGGTGATTGGAGATACCCTGGAAGCTATGGAAGCAATTTGAAGAGAAGAAGAGAATGTAGGATTGACCCTCATAAATAAGGTATTCCCAATTTCTTCCTATTTCTATTTCAAATTATGAAATAGTTGATTGTATGCAATTTAATTTAGTAAGTTGGTAACCCCATAGACCCTAGGTTATAAGGGTGTTTTTTCCTGAACAATAGAATTGGTGACTCTGCTGGGGACTCCAACCTGTTGTGGGTCCTCTATTTAGGCTTCCTAACCAGTTTTTGCTCTGTTTGATTTGTTGAGTGATTTGTTTTAATTTTACCTATGATTTCCAGTATTTCCTATTCAGATCATATCTTTTAGTTTTTTTCTTTTTGAAAATTTTTGACAGCATACCCCAGTTGCATTGGTAATAGTTGCGTACTGCACTTTGTATACGTGGGTTTCTTTAGTGACAATCGTGTATGGTATAAAAACCGTCTTGTTGACAGTCATGTATTCCTATAGGTGTCTTTGAGTCCCTAAGGTTCTTGCTTATCCTTGTTCTTGTGATTTATCATATGCTTGTGAAGGTTCTATTTTTGGCATGATACTATGTTGTTAGGCTTGTACATTTCACAACTTGCTTGATTAGTCAAGTATTTGATTTTTTTGTTTGACTTCTTCATTGATGAATGTGTTAGGTCCTGTTAGGTCCTGCTGCTTGATTAGTCAAGTCTTTGAGTCTTGTAGTTTCTCTTTTTGTTTAAGATTCTCATTAGCTTGCATTACAAAGAAAAGGAAAAGAAAAATTGGCATTGTATTTGCATTTACTTTGAAAGTTTTTATACATCATTTACTTTCTTTCTGCTGAGTCTATAACATCATACAGTCTCGTTCTGCTACCTTTGACTAATATAGCCCATTAAAAAGAATGATTAACTAAAATTTTACTAGTAAGTTTCTTTTTTCTAGGCTCATACATCAATGAGTTTTAGGTTAGTATTTTGGACTAGGGAAGTTTAAATTGTACAAAATAATTTGACTTCAAACGTAGTCACCTTTCATTAGGTATATCCTCTTATACAAGAGACCATCTAGAAATCTCCTCTCATGCAAGAGTTAAGAAAAAGGCTGCGTGAGAACCTGGTCAAGGAGATAACCCTCCCCTTCCTTGTTTGATCATATCTCAGGATTTTTATGTGTTTGGGGATCTTGTCAATACCACCTCTTGGGACTCGTGCAGTGTCAGTGTTGACAGGGTTTCAAGCTTAGCTACCCTGCCCATGCATAAGGATCAAGCTTATAACTGTTCTTCCAGACTCTCGGTGTAGTTGTGGTATCCTTTACTTTCTTAACACTAGGGATCATACATAGGTGCTATTGGAAGGCTATTTCCAGTAGAGCTTGGACGGACTTAAAAGGTACCCTGATAGAAAGTTTGGGAGGGAGGTTGGGTGATTCGAACTCTTTTTCCCAGTAACATATTCATGGTATGCCAAGTAACCATTATTCAGTATTCACTAGTTTGACCTGGTCCCTAATCATCCCAGGCTTTCCTTTGGAAGGTGTACCTTATATCTGCTATGTCTGAGTGACTTTAGGACATTTTTAGTGAGTGCTCTTTGGTTTTTCTGTGTTTAGTTGGCATTTAGGAGTATGTGAGTAAAATTTATAGCTATGGAGGACCAACCTCTTCATAGGTCAAGAGGGTTGCAAAACATTCCTCAATCTGTTACAGTGGATCCTCCACCGCCCCCTCAAAGGCGGAGACTAGATACTGATGGTTCTTTTAAACCAGTAGGAGTTAGTGAAGTTCCAGGTGAACTGGAACTTAGGATTAACTAGGAAGAAACTCTCCAATAGATATTGAAGACTTGTAGGCTGACAAGTTTGCAAGAAATTTTAACCCACCTCTAAATCACTTAAACGATCCTATGATTGTCTAGGTTCTCCCTTTTAATTCACATGCTATTGGTGTTCCTTTGAGCAGAGATATGTCTAGATCTGGAGAAGGTATTTCTACCCCAAATTCAACCATGTTGGATAGTGGAGTCCTACCTCCCCCGGTTAGTGCTCCAGGACCAGGTGCATCTACTGACCCCTTTCACTAAGTAGACAAGTGGTTCAAGCCTCGGCTCCCTCTAATGTGGTATATCCATCTAGTGGGGTGGTCATTGGTATTCCTAGTGGACCTTTTGCTTCTCCTTCCTTTATGCATCCTGATTAGAGTGGTCCAAGTGGACCCTCCTCGTTCATCCAGGGTTTCCAATGGAATGGGGGGAATATTCCCCCATACACTTCTTATGTAGGTCCTACCCCTGCATATGTGGGCATGTAGTCTGAAAACATAAATATTTTCGGTCATAATTTCCAGACACTGGCATTAGAGGAAATTTGGGGTCTAAAATGGCCTTATAAGAAAACGTGCCAAAATAAGTTTTTGTGAGTTGGAATTCAAGAACCAATAGAATTTCAATAAAATAAGTCAACCATAATGGTTGAATTGACATATTTGTCATTAAAAAAAACTACTTTTTTTGTTCGTATTTTTGACATATCTCATTGTGTTTTTACTCAAATTTCAATCGGGAGAGCTCGTTGGATGTGGAATTTGATTCCACATCCAACGAGTACCCACACTACATACTTTTAATGGACCCCTCTACCCCAAAAACAATAAATACCTGAAAAAATGTGATGATGACATCATCATCACATTTTTTCAGGTATTTATTGTTTTTGGGGTAGCGGGGTCCATCAAAAGTATGCATTGTGGGTACTCGTTGGATGCAGAATCAAATTCCGCATCCAATGAGCTCTCGTGATTGAAATTTGAGTAAAAACACAGGGAGATATGTCGAAAATACGAACACAAAAAGTAGTTTTTTTCTTTCTTCCTCCAAAATTAATCAATATTATTTTATTATTTTAACTATTATTTTATTTTTAACTATTATGTTATTATTTTCCCTAGGAGGCCCATTTTAGACCCCAAAATTCCTCTAATGTTTCGTCCCCTTTCATGAGATCTCCCTTTTCTCTTTTCAGTGGAGGGATACCTTCTCTTGTCTTTCAAACTCTAGTTTCATCTGGAGAAGCACAAACCACTTATAGTGCACCACAAAAAAGTAATCCAGTGGATTGTCGGTGGAATCCTTTTTAGAGTAGTCCAACTACATCAAAACCGGCAACTGGGGGAAACCCCACATTTTCCTTTTGGAACTAGAGGGAATGTTATTCTACATCCCAGAATCCTTATTTTTAGACCCCGATTAGGCCAAATATTCCTTTCTTGACAAATTTGAACTTTCCAGACTTCTCCAAGTCGATGAATGACCTCGTGCGGCATAGTGCGGCATGACCACCTGTTCTCATTAAGTTACCTTCAGACATTCCTACGTTTCAAATTCAAAGCTGGCAAAGATATAGGTGTGCACATAACCACTTTTCACCTTTGGTGCTCTTCAAAATCACTGAATGATGACTCCATTCGGTTGAGGCTTTTCCAAAGGACCTTAACTCATGTTGCAGCAAAATGGTACATTGAACTTACCTCTGCTGCATATGACAATTTTTTGGATTTAGCAACTGTGTTTCTCAATCATTTCCAGCTTCCTATCCGGTATGATGCCGACATAATTTTGTTGTCTAATTTTTGACAAAACAAGGCCACACATATCTCAGATCATATCCAGGAGTGGCGAAGACAGAAGAGGCTTATCAAAGCCAATATAACTCCCAAGTTCTTATTAGGGTGGTTCTTAAAATATTTACTGCCTTATATCTCTAAGGACGTATCCACTTCGGGGGTGATAATAGAAGAAGAGGCTATCCTCAGGGCCCAACAGTTAGACTTGATATATGCTTAGTCTGGGATATTGTATGAAACCCAAGCCTGGACCCCATGCCGATGGTGTGGTTGGTTCAGTAAGTTCTCCCATTGTAGAGTCACTAGCTAAGCAACTCCATGAGTTTTCAGTGAAGCAATCTGCAGTAGAGGAAACAAATGATACCACCCCGTCACCTCAAAGTGCAACTATCTTTTCACTGTCTTCTCAAAAGAGAAATCAACAGCCCAATGGGAAAAAGAAGAAAGGGAATAAGGGTGAGGGTAATAAAAACAAGAATAAACCCACAAACAATGGTGATGGGGGTAAAAATGATAAGAATAAGGTTAAGTTTCCTTGTAAGTTGTGCCATGGAGACCACCTGACTCATCAATTCCCTCTTATGTATCAAGCTTATAAGTTGCTTAAAAATCAACAAGCGGTTGTCCTAGAGGATCCATTTCCTCAAGGACAGAACACAACTTCTGTTTCAAATGTAGCCGGGGGAAATTCTAGTGCTCCTCCTGATCAAAACTATATAAATATGATACAATATAACACCTTACTCTAGAAAAGAAACAAGAATTATGAATCAGAGGCTTCAGAGAAGGATAAGTCTACTGGTGAAACTTCTAACCTTCTCACTTTATAGAAACCTGCTGATCCGATGCCTAAGATAATGAAAGGTGTCTTTAAAAAAGCATTTCAAAACCCTAATTCTAGGGTTGCTTCTAACTAATATGTAGCTGAATATTTGGCTCAAAATCCTAGTGCAATTTTGACATTGGAGGTGTTATATATTTTTCTAGCTCAGCGGGATTCCCTCTTAGCAGCTTTAGGCAGCATGGATTCATCGAGCCTGCTGGCAAAGTTTAATCTTTCAGATGTTAAGATACGACTTCTGTATCATGTGGCTATGTCAATTGATGTGGCCCATGGAGGAAAAACCATTGGATGTACAGTTGTTGATGAAGGTGCTTCCACGTGTGTAATGTCAATGTCTTGTTGGAAAGCCTTAGGTTCCCCTGAGCTAGTTCCATCAAACACTTTACTTACTTCTTTCGACGGAAGGTCTTTCCATTCTCATGGTATCCTACCAGATTTCAAGATAAAGTTGTCAGGAAAAGAAGTGGATGTTGAAGTAGAAGTGATTGATACCCGATTGGATTATAACTTGTTGTTAGGGATAAGCTAGAATTACGTCATGTGTGCGATTTCCTTGGCTATTCTTCGAGTGGTAGTGCTTCCACACGAAGGGGAGTTGGTTACTATTGAGCAAGTCAATTTCACTCGGAAGGGCTGTTTGGAGACTAATAAGTCCATTGTACCTTTGATCAATCAAACTAAACCGAATAATGAGTGATTGGGGTTTGGAATGTATGCATATCTGATGGGAACATTTGATATTCCAACCCCTATTAACTATCTAGATTATATGAGTGTAGGGAAGTCTATCATGACAGTTGTTGATAGAACTGATCCTTTGGTCCTTCCTTCCCATCATGAACCTCAAGTGGCCTTATCTGCAATGGAAGTGGCTTATCAATCTATTGTTAATACCACTATTGATTCTATCATGAATCCTTCTACAATCTGAGAGGAGTTAGAAAAATCCTATCTTCCCATAAGGGCAAAGAACTCTTTACATTCATATGACTGCTTAGACATGGTTTTTCTTTCGGATGAAGTGATTTTGGAATCCATTAGTGGGTGAGATAATATTTGTGAAGATATTCACCATAGGTCTTACTTTCTTCTAGAACTGATAAGAATTGAGAACCAAGAGTTCCATGTGAGATTGGCGAAAAATGTTAATTTACCGATTAATCCTTTACCAAAGGAGGGAATATTTGATGAGGGGAATATGGAAAATATCTCTGTTACCATTCCAATTAACATCTCTTCAAACCCCAACGTCATAGAAAATGTGCATATCGGTGCAAATTGCTCTACGGAGAAGATTTCCATATATACTACTTTATTTAAGGAATTTTGCGTTGTGTTTTCCTATGCATATGAGGAGATGCCGGGAATAGATCCACCTATTGTAGAACACGAAATATGGAATTGCCCTGATGCTAAACATTTTCGACAAAATATTTGACCTATTAAACCACGAAAAGTGGCAGCCTTCAAGGATGAAGTGGAAAAGTTGCTGAAAGCATGGTTCATTTACCCAATTGCTCTGAGGGAATGGGTATCCGACCCCGTTAATGTCAATCAAAAACAAGGGACCATACACATGTGCACTGATTTCCATGACCCAAATAAAGCATGTGCTAAGGACAACTATCCCACACCCTTCATTGATCAGATCATTGATGCTTGTGTGGGTAGCGAAGTATTTTCATTTATGGATGGCTTTTTCGAGTACAATCAAATCCAAATCAATCCAGAAGACCAACATAAAACAAATTTTATTTGTACTTGGGGTACCTTCATGCACAATAAAATGCCCTTCAGTTTAAAAAATGCAGGAGCTATATTTCAGTGGGCAATGAACATTTCCTTCCACGACATCAAGAATATTGTCGAGCTATACTTGGATGATCTTCCTGCCTATTCTCGTAAGAGGAGGGACCATCTATATCACCTTTGCATGATCATTGAACTATTTAGACATTATAAGATATGCTTGATTCCCCACAAGTTTTTTTTCTGTGGCGATTCGGGGAGGCTACTAGGGTTTATTGTGTCAAATAAAGGAATTTAGGTGGATCATTTGAACGTAGAGGCTATTGTAAATTTTCCTCCTCCTCATTCCATCAGGAAACTTTAGAGCCTACAAGGAAAATCTAATTTCCTTCAGTGTTTTATAGTCAATTATGCCAATATAACTAAGGGTTTCATGCGCTTTCTTAATCAGGACACTCGATTTCTATTGGATGAAACTGCACAACTTGCATTCAAGGAATTGGAAAAGGATTTACTGTCGGCTACTTTATTACGTCCACTAGATTACTCTAAAGATTTTATATTGTATCTGGTTGCGTCAGAGTTGACAATTCTAGTAGTATTGGTTCAAGAGGATGATAAGCTCCAAGAGCATGTTTTCTATTATCTCAATCATGCATTAGCTGGCCTAGAACTCAGATAGTCCCACGTCAAGAAATTAACATTAGCAGCTGTCTATGTTGTTCAGAGGCTGCATCACTACATTTTACTAAGGACAACCACAGTGGTGGAAGATGTAAATTATTTTCATTATGTTTTGTCCTGATGCATAATCGAGGGAAAATTCAACAAGTGGATAGTCATTCTCTAAGAGTTTGAATTGGATTTCCAATTTGCTAAATCCAAAAAATCCTTAGTTTTTGCAAAAATTATCTCAAAATTTCCTATGGAAGAAAATGTAGTAGTGGAGGATGACTCATTCCCAGATGAGTATATATTTCTTGATTTCCACCTATGATTCCTGGTACAGAAATATCCTTATATATCTCCAGACTTTGAAGTGTCTTGCCTCCTTCTCAAGGGAAGAGTGACATAAATTGCGTGTGAATGCGAAAAACTACCTGATCATCAGTGATACTTTATATCATAGATGAGTAGATTTTAATTTGCGCCGGTGCCTCACCCACGAGAAGATTGAGCATGTCCTAAATGATTCCCATAGAGGAGTGTGTGGGGGTCATTTATCTGGGTTAGCAATGACCTAGAAAATTTTACGTGTCGGTTATTTCTGGCCCACAATCTTCAAGGATTGTGTGGAGGCTGTGAAGTGATGTCATTCATGTGAGCTCTATATCAGGAATATGTGGTTGCATCCTACTCTGTTGTTTCCCATCATTGCGGTGGGACCTTCACTAAGTGGGGAGTGGATTATGTGACGTGCAATCCAATTTCTGCTGGGGGGCACAAATACATCATTGTCACTATAGAATACTTCAGAAAGTGGGCAGAGGAAATGCCTACGTTCAAAGCAGATGGTGAAATGACAACTTACTTCATATTTAACCAAATCATTACTCTTTTTGGTATACCAAAAGAGATTGTCACTGACCATGGAAGTCACTTTCATAATACCATGATGACTGAGATGACTACTATGCTTAGGTTTAAGCAATATCACTCATCTCCCTTCTACCCGCAAGCGAATGGAAAAGTAGAGGTAGTTAAAAAAACCTTTAAAACCATTATAAAGCATACCATTAACGCAAGCCGGTCAAATTGGTACATCATGCTATGTCCTGCACTTTGGGCATACCGGACTAATGTCAAAAATCCTATAGGTTTTTCACCTTTCCAACTCGTTCACAAGGTGGAAGCAGTCACGCTGGTCGGATGCGATATTCCATCTCTTAAGATAGCTATTCATGTACTTTCTGACACTATGGAATTAAAAGAACGTTTCCTTCACTTAGAAAATATGGATGAACGACGTAGAGATGCATTGACAGTAAACAAAGCTCACAAGAATAGGGTAAAGAACCAATATGACAAAGGAGTTAAGCTAATTGTTTTTTCTAAAGGGGAACTTGTTTTGCTCTGGGATCAAGACAAAGAACCCCTGGGGGTAGGAAAATTCAAGTCTATGTGGTTAGGTCCCTACGTCATGTCAAAGGTTTTGAAAAATGGAGCGTACAAATTGACTGATGATGATGGAAATAAGTTGTCTGAGCCTATAAATGGGCTCTACCTAAACAAACACTACGCTTAGGCATGGTGCTTCTTCTTGTATTTTTATTGCATGTATTTTACGTACAATAATTAGCTAGTTAGTGTTTCTTATACAACCTATTGGTTGTTACATATGTTAGCTGATTGGTTTATAGGTTTTCCAGATGGTGCTAGCTTCCATACTTGTAACCTGGCTTCAGCTGCATGGGTTATCTATTCACCCTCAGGACAGCTAGTTGCCTCTGGTGGCGCTTTCTTAGGTCGTACTACTAATAATGTGTTTGAATACAGGGAAATTATTGAGTTGTTATGAGATTCTATCCTACATGGTATTACCCTCCTAGAAGTCATACTTGACTCTCAGCTTGTGGTTTCCCAACTCAATGGAGATTATTAGGTACGAAGCCCTACTTTTCTACATTAGTTTTTGCACGTTAGATTACTTGAAAGAAAGTTTGAGTATATTTCATTTAATCAGATTTCAAGGAATGGAAATACAATTACTAATGCTTATGTGAAATACATATTAGATTGGCACTTGACACACACTTTGTAGCAATACATTTGAAACACATGTGAATAACTAGAAACACACACACACACACACACATATTATGTAAAATATGTCCATAGATATATCAAGTTTTTGATCCATAGATCCTATCATAACTGTATAAATATACAAAAAATAGGATCGTAATCCATATGTATGCCTATAGATCTAAGCTTGTTCCTTAGCATTCTCGGCTGCGACTGCCTCTTTGGCCTCCATGTAATGAATAATGACCCTAGTTACCCTTTTAAAAAGGTGTATCTAGGTCGTCAAAATCCCTACTACAAACTCCTGCATAATAAATGGGTTCCGCTCTATTCGCATGGTAGGGACCCCTTGGGTTAGCCTGGCCGACTTCCCCTTAACAAATCATAATATGTTTTTGTCCCCACCTCATGTGGGTTGCACAAATGTCCTAGGATGCCCATCGAGGCGTATAGGTTCGACATCCGCATTAAAAAAAACATTTAAAAAGGATCAAAACTCTTATACATGTGTATATACATAACTTTATATTTAAAATTCATAAAAAATTAAATAACATAAAAAGATAAAAGTACCTATCTCTCCCCATGCCTCCCCTGGCAGGAGCACAAGGTCATTGTCTCCTCAGAAGTTCAATCCGGCGTATGGGAATTGTTTGAGAGATGGTACTTTCCCACCACAGATAGAAATCATCATCATAAACACTTTGGATTCAACCTACGCCACCTTGAAGGAGAAACATGTCTACCCATCTAGTAAGTTTAGGATGGCGAGGGGAGGGTGGTGGTAGGGATATTGCAGGAATGATAGTGTTGGAGACATTTACCACCAAACACACTCATTTTGGTCAATTTGGCCTAGTTGAACCACCATCCTAAGTTTTATTGACTTAATTGACATCAGAGGAGCACTGTATGACATCAGCATGAGCACACCCATGCCTACCTTCAATCAAGGAGTCTAACTAAGCCTTCTCCTTCATTCGGGGAGGCTAACTAGAGCACTCCGGGGGTAATCTGAGTGTCATAAATGCACTTTATTGCTAACTGATGGTTACAATCAGTTAAATAGAGCAGTGAAGGCACCTCCTTTCATTAAATTGATTATTTAATGAACTGGAGTCAACAGGGGTGCCTCCAACCACTTCTGATGGTCAGTTACACTTCAGTTAACCTCATCGGGGTTCATTGGAGTCATTTATGCACTACCACTTGTTGGTTGGCTTGCAGTGACATGTGTCTGAGCTACTTTCAGTTAGATTTAGTCATTTATTGCACTCCGACTTCAGTTAGGGATCAGTTGAGTCAATTAGGGTTTTGATCAATGGTTAACTTGAGTGTTTGTTGTTGCTTTCATTCAGTTAAGCTAGACTCACTCATTCAATTCAAATAAGATCCTTGGGAATCCAAATTGTTTTGGCATTCATGCATTTGGCATGATCATTGTATTGTATCATCATTCTTTCATTTGATAATACAGAGCTACTACTTCCATTGCAGCATCATTTTGCCAATTTTATGCATATTTGTCTGAATTCTTTGTGAGACTGTGTTTCATTAGAGGAAATTTGGGGTCTAAAATGGGCCTCCTAAGGAAAATAATAAAATAATAGTTAAAATAATAAAATAATAGTTATTAATTTTGGAGGAGGAATGAAAAAAACTACTTTTTGTGTTTGTATTTTCGACATATCTCCCTATGTTTTTACTCAAATTTTGAGCGGAAGAGCTCATTGGATGCGGAATTTAATTCTGCATCCAATGAGTACCCACACTGCATACTTTTGAGGGACCTTACTACCCCAAAAACAAGAAATACCTGAAAAAACATGATGTTGACATCAACATCACACTTTTTCAGATATTTCTTATTTTTGGGGTAGTGGGGTCCATCAAAAGTATGCAGTGTGGGTACTTGTTGGATGCGAAATTAAATTCCGCATCCAATGAGCTCTGCTACTTGAAATTTGAGTAAAAACACAGGGAGATATGTCGAAAATATGAACAAAAAAAGTAGTTTTCTTTTATGACAAATATGTTAATTCAACCATTATGGTTGACTCATTTTATTGAAATTTTATTAGCTTTTGAATTCCAACTCACAAAATTTGTTGTTGGCGCATTTTCTTATAAAGCCCATTTTAGATGCCAAATTTCCTCTAATGTTCAGTTCCTAGACCACTGTGACAAATTAATATGGTATCAGAGCTCATGGTGGGATGAAGCTCAGATCTCTCAAAAACAATGTTTTTGACAGATCTTGCATGAAAAATTGAGCAAAGCTAAAAAATTCCAGCACTGCACCAGAAGCCAAGGCTTACCACTTAATACCCAAAGTAAGGAAATTGTTGATCAAGCTTGCTTGATTGACTATGCTGGGTGTGATTAAAGCCTAAAATGTGCAGGTTGTCTGACCTTATTGTGCCCCTTTTGTTGTGATTTTCAGGTTTTTAACAGGTGAAAGCATTCACTCCAGCAGTTTCAGATGGCTTCTTCCGTAAAACTCTTGACTCCATTCAATTTCCACTCATGGAAAGGAGACATGGATATCCAGCTACGTGCCAGAGGAATCTATAGGGTCACTATGGAAACTGAAGAAGAGCCTGCTTCTATGACAGACAAAGCTAGATTCTTGAACAAGAAAGATGAAGCATTCGGATTCTTGTGCCTCTCTGTTTCCCAAAATCTTCTTTTCCATCTTTCAGGATTGAAGAATCTAAAGGAAATCTAGGACAAATTGGAAACCATGTATGGAAAGTAGGATTATTTGAGAG
This sequence comes from Pseudotsuga menziesii, assembly GCA_001517045.1. NCBI lineage: Eukaryota > Viridiplantae > Streptophyta > Pinopsida > Pinales > Pinaceae > Pseudotsuga > Pseudotsuga menziesii. The sequence continues at coordinate 32,596 of LPNX010309544.1, read as the reverse complement.
TATACTAGATTGAGAATGAGTTGATGTCTCTCCAGCCTTCCAATTTCGATACCTTGAATGACTTTTTCACAAAGTTCAAGAACATTGTCTTACTGTTTAAGCAATGTAAAGTGGAGAAGGAGGATGATCAGCTCATCCTCGCCATACTCTCCAAACTTAGAGCTGATTATTCATTTTTTGTCTCTACATTCTGTGCAGAGAAGATCACAACCCATGGATGGAAGATGCCTTCACTCAATGCCTTCATTGAGTCCCTAACAAGTGAACATGATAAGCTTGTCCAGATGGGGATCATTAGATCCTACCATGATCAAGCCCTCCATGTCTTGGGGCCCAAAATGTCTGAAGGGTAAAGGAAAGCAACAGAAGAACCCAAAAACTAAATTCGAAGCTCCTAAGCCTAAAGTTGAAAACCAGCAGCATGAAGAGTCTTCCGGCTCAAACAAGAACAAAGGAAAAGGGCATCATGGAAAGGAAAAAGTCAAGTGCTCATATTTCGGGAAGGGATTCCACTCTGAACATGCCTACATGAAAAAGAAACTTGATGAAGCTACCTCTCTCCTTAATATTTATCACATCAATCTTCCGGAAAGCTTTCGGAGGAGAGATCAGCAAGATCGGGAACCATAACATGAAAGAGGTCATGCCCTCATGGAAAGCACTTCGAAGTCCAAAGCACTCTTGATAGATTCTGGAGCTTCAAACCACATGATGGCTGAAAGAGACTCCTTCTCATCCTTAGAGACTGGAAAATCAATTCCCATCCACATGGGAGATGACTCCACCATTATTTCAGAAGGACAAGGTACTGTTGATCTTGAGAATGGCTATTTTTCAAATGTTTTGTATGTACCATCTCTGGCATAAAACCTCCTTAGTGTTTATCAAATGACACATATGGGAGTGCCCAAGAGAGTATCCTTCAGCCTAAATGATGTAGAGATCACAGAACTTTCATCCGGGAAACTTGTTGCAAAAGGCCTTACAAACCATCATCCAAAATCCTATGAGTTTTCCCATTTTGTGGCGGATGCAAAGCCCACCGCACTACTGACTCATGGAAATGAATTTATTATATTGTGGCATGAGAGGTTCAGCCATATCAACTTCAAATACTTGTATAAATTATAGAAAAATTCTATGGTTGAAGGCCTCCCGGTCATCAAGGCAACCACTGGAATTTGCAAGGGCTGTGTTGTTGGAAAGCACTCTGAGCATAAGTTCGATCGGGGGAAGGAAAGATGAGCATAATGCATCTTGGGACTGATACATTCTAATATCAGTGGTCCCATTCCTGTCACATCCATGAATGGATCAAGGTATCTTCTGACCTTCATTTATGATTTTTCTAGGTACACATGGGTCTTCTTTATCAAAAAGAAGTCTGAAGTCTGTGAAAAATTCACTGAAATGAAGGCCTTGATTGAAAATGGATCTGGACAAAATATTAATATATTGAGATATAATAATGGTGGGTATTATGTCAGTAATGATTTTTTGCACATATGTTTCAAAATTTCTATTTAGGTCCAGGATTCAATTCCCTACACTCCCCAGCAAAATGGTGTAGCAGAAAGGAAGAATCGGTCTCTCAAGGAGATCTATATGTTGGAATAAAAGAAGTTGGCTGAAAATTTGTGGGTTGAAGCCATGCATTCTACAGAATATGTTTAGAACATAGTTCCACATTCATCCATGAAAGGGAAGACCCCTTTTGAAGCATACTTTGGACACAAGCCGGATGTGTCGAATCTGCGGGTGTTTGGGTCCACTGCATGGGCCCGAATTCCACTTGATAAAAGGAGGGATTTGCAGCCGCAAAGCATAGAATGCTTGTTTATTAGGTATCCTGATGAATCAAAAGGTTTCAAGCTACTGGATATCAAAACAAAATATATCATCATCGAAAGGAGTGTCAAGTTCGATGAGCCTCTTCAGGAGGTGGAACTAGTGAAGGAGAAAACTGCTGAATTTCCTTCCTATTCTACTGAATATTTGGATGATGAAATTGGGGGTTATGACCCTAATTTGGATCCTATGATTTCTGATATCATTGTATAGCAAACATCAGATGCTGAATCAGAAACTGAATTACAAAATCATCTCCCAACTTGGGCCTGACAGACACTCTCCTCCGCAGGAGATAACATTGGAAATACGGAGGATCCAAGGAGAACCCGGTCTGATTTCCAAAGAGTAGGTATTGTGCTCTATTGTACTGATTATTTGTTGTATGAATCTTGTTATTAGATGATAAATTTAGACCCAAATTCCTACTACCATTCTTGGAAGGATCCGAGATGGCAAGTTGCCATGGATGAAGAGATGAATTCTCTTCAGAAAAACACTACTTGGGAGCTAGTTTCTCTTCCTCCGGGAAGGAAATTGGTTCAATGCAAGTGGGTGTTTTAGAATAAGGTTGCTGTAGATGGAAAAAACTGAAAATATAAGGCAAGGCTGGTGGAAAATTTTTTCTCCCATGTCCAAGGTGTGGAATACCACGAGACTTTTGCACCGGTTGCAAAAATGGACTCCATCTGCCTAGTTTTGGCAATTTCAGCATCTAAGCACTAGGAAGTGCATCATATGGATGTTAAGTCAACCTTTTTGGATGGAGATATTCATGAGGATATATACATGAATTATCCTGAGGGCTACATTTCTGATCCATCTTTGGTTTGCAAGCTAAAGAAGTCACTATGCGGGTTAAAACGAGCCCCAAGAGAGTGGTATTCCAAGATGGATGCCTTCCTTCTATCACAAAACTTCCAAAGGTGTAGATCAGATAAAAATGTGTATATAAAACAGTTTGATGGTAATTTGATTATTATTTTTTTATATTTTTATGAATTACTGATCATAGGTAGCACAATTGCTTCTATTTCAGTCATCAAAACTGCTCTCCACAATGCATTTGAAATGAGCGATTTGGGGCTCTTAAAACAATTTTTGGGGCTCGAAATTGAGAAAAATTATGATGGGATAATGGTCACTCAGTACAAATACATATTAGACCTATTAGTAAAGTTTAACATGGATGAATTTAGAGCTGCTCCATTCCCTTTCCTTTCATGGATCAGCCTTGAAGAAGGAAAAAGCACACCTCCCATGGACTGCACTATTTATTCTACAGCTGATTGGTAGCTTGTTGTACTTGACTCATTCTCAGCCTGATATCTGTTATGCTATGAATGTTGTATCAAGATACATGTAGCAGCCCCATGATCTTCATTGGAAGGCAGCCAAGAGGATCCTCCAATACATTCAGGGAACCAGGACCTATGGCATTCACTATGCTGCAGACTCCGAGCTAGAGCTGGTTGGATACACAGATTCTGATAGGGTGGGTGATTCTATTGATTAGAATTCAACTTCTAGATATGTCTTCATGTTTGGTGGTGGCCCCATTTGCTGGTCTAGCAAAAAGCAGGCCGCCATAGCATTGTCTTCAGTAGAGGCTGAGTATCGGGGAGAGGTGAATGCTTGCATCCAAGTTGTTTGGTTACAAGGCATTCTTTCAGAGTTTGATCTTGGTAGTACTTTGTCCACTATCCTCTTTTGTGACAATCGAAGTGCTACTAAGATATCCACAGATCCAGTTACCAGGAAGAGGACCAAGCTTGTAGAGATACACATGCACTGTATCAGGGAGTTAGTGTATGACAGGCCCATCATTCTACAATACTGCTCGACTAATGGGTAGATTGCAGACATATTCACCAAGATATTTTCAGAAAATAAGTTCACTCACCTCCGTTCACTATTGGGGGTGAGTTCATCAGGGTGATCCAACTACTTTCAGTGTTCAGCTTGAGGGGGGGGGGGTTCCCACTAGGTTTTCCTTTTTTTCCTCACTTAGTTTGTTTTTTATCATTGTTTGAGTTTCAGTATTATACAGTGTGACCTATGTCCTTTGTTGTTGTGGCCCTGGAATTATTATGCACTTTATGTTTTCTACTACTCCTAAGTATAGCTTAAGGGGGGGGTGCGGGAGACATTTACCACCATACACACTCATTTTGGTCAATTTGGCCTAGATAAACCACTATCCTAAGTTTTATTGACTTAATTAACATCAAAGGATCACTGTATGACATCAGCATGAGCACACCCATGCCTACCTTCAGTCAAGGAGGCTAACTAAGCCTTCTCCTTCATTCGGGGAGGCTAACTGGAGCACTCCAGGGGTGATCTGAGTGCCATAAATGCACTTTATTGCCAACTAATGGTTACAATCCGTTAAATAGAGCATTCAAGGTGCCTCCTTTCATTAAATTGATTATTTAATGAACTGGAGTCAACAAGGGTGCCTCCAACCACTTCTGATGGTCAGTTACACTTCAGTTAACCTCATCGGGGTTCATTGGAGTCATTGATGTGCTACCACTTGTTGGTTGGATTGCAGTGACATGTGTTTGAGCTACTTTCAGTTAGACTCAGTCATTTATTGCACTCCAACTTCAGTTAGGGCTCAATTGAGTCAATTAGGGTTTTGACCAGTGGTTAACTTGAGTGTTTACTGTGGCTTACATTCAGTTAAGCTAGACTTACTCATTCAATTCGAATGACCTCCTTGGGAATTTGAATTGTCTTGGTATTCATGCATATGGAATGATCATTGTATTGTATCATCATTCTTTCATTTGATTATACAGAGCTGCTACTTCCATTGCATCACCATTTTGTCAATTTTATGCATATTTTTCTGAATTCTTTGTGAGACTGTGTTTTTAGTTCCTAGATCACTTTGACAAATTCATAGATAGTAGGAATTCTCTCAAAGAAGAATGCCACCAAAATGCTTGCATAGTCGAATTTCTTCCTACGTCCTCTTTTGCAGTCATAGAGTTGTTTTCTCATGATCAGGATCATACCCGAGCACTAGTCAAACACTATATCTTGCATGCATTCCACTGTAATCCGCATTTGAGTCCGAGTGTCCAAGTCAAGTGAAGAAGAACCAGAAATCCTTACCACCATGCATACCATCACTTGTAATGGAAAGCTAGTTATTTGAAAAATTGGGACACATGTCCCCTTCTTCTATGTACCTGGTGGGCAATCAATATCAATGTAGTCCTAAACACTCATAGTCACCACCCCTACCAGTACCCTCAAGGTTCACGGGAATGCCTCTGTGGGAAATCCCTGTAATGAAGTAAATGTCCTCTACTGTAATCTCCAAGATCTCTCCTTGTAGATCAAATTGACCAAGTTCATGGTCCTAGTAACTCATAAGAGTCTCTAGTAAATGGACATTGGCCCTCATGCTAGAGGTGCAGTAGAATTTCAACAATCCACATTGTTGCAAAGCTTGCAAAGTTGGGAATCCTATATTTCCTCTCGGTCCATATCCTTATGCTCTATTTCCCTCCACTCTAAGACCATTTTGTACCTACCCAATGACCATTTTCAACCATTAGAACTCATCAATGTCTTTTGGTTTTGGCCATTTTGAACCTTTTTCTAAGTCATGCAGCATACGCGACTGTGCTTTCAGCACATTGTGGGTCATCCACAGGTTGCTTTAAAACAACTCATGTATAAAACATGTATCTGCAATTGCGATAACAACATACCCGTGTATGCTGCGTAACCTATTTAGGGCTTGCGCAAAATCATAAAATTTTACACAAAAATAAAAAATGGAGTAGATAGAAATAAGGAGAAAGGAGAGATAACCAACCCGCAACTTGCGGAATTCGAGTTGGTCCAACATTTTTTCCTCGGTGATCAACTGAATTCGAAGGTAAAAACTTGCCCAGTTTAGCAATTTTCAAAATCATATGTCTATTTTTGTTTTTTGAACTATTTATAGAAAATGTTTCAAAATTTTGACCCATTTTCTACAGTTTAAAATCAATTTTTAATGAATGGACTAATACTATGGATTTTCGCTAACTGCAATAGGTCCAAGATCACTAAAATGTTGTTTTCTGTCACATATAGGGTAGGATTTGGCCATGGTTGCTGATGTTGCATCTATACCTTATCCATCATTAAACCCTAGTATCACTTTTTTATCCATGGACTATGGTGTCAAACCATTTTTCCTCTGTGGACAGGGCCTCCTTCTCATGGGTACCCTAATTTAAAACAATTTATTGTCTTTTCAATACCCATGCCGTAGTTGTGCTAGGTTTGAGAGAGCCTTTTTAGTCATTTTTTATGACAAAATGAGCCTCATTTTGCATATTTTTATGAGCTCTCCCTGCTATAAGGCTCCCTGCACTTATGGAGTTTTCTTTAGGCCCTGGTCTGACTCCTCAAAATAGACTAGACTGCCGAGTAAACTTGTTCATTTATACTCGTTAAGAATAAGTGAATGGGCATCCACCTTGGTGGTAGTTTATCACTTTTTTGGACCATGTGGAATATTTACAAAAAAGGAGCACTCTCTTTCGTTCGGAATTGAGAAGATTATCTCCAGGCATAGGTTTATCGCTTTTTCGAACCAGAGGGACTAAACTTATGGAAAAGGAACACCTGGTATGAGCTTAGTTTTCTCTTTTTTGTGTTTTAGACCCAAACATGAAAAATATTATGAGCGTACTTTATGTCTTTGTCATGCTCGCAAAACCTAAATAAAAAAGCATCAACTTTACTGTTGTAAGCCCCATTTATTGTATTCAAATGGATCTTTTCGAGTGATATTTCCTTCCTTCACACTCGTTAAACTTAGGCTACTTTCCGCTTCTGAAGGTGTGCCGATCTGGTATTAGTTTACCCATTTTTTGGACCTTGGCAACTAAGTACGAAAAAGGTATAACTTAGTCCTTTGGGAGCTAAGAGAGTTCTTCTATGGATTGTTTTATACTTTTTTGGCCTTAGGAGACTAAATTGTACAAAAAAGCACCCCCCTAGATTCTTCTTCAGAGTTTTTAGACTCTCAAAATATGAAAACACCAGCGAGCATGTACTAGTTTGGGCTCGTAAAATCAACGAATCAGTAAAATTATCAAGCATTATTCCTTCCCATCTTCAAAATTGTAAAAAATGAAGAGAGAATCGAGTTAAATTTCTTGGACTCGTTAAAACTTAATAGGAAAAATAAGGAAGAATTACTCTCTTTGGGTTATAAACAGTGGCAGCATGTCATCCTTGAACAAAGAACTCTCTGAACCTTCCGATACTCATGTCTTATTTCACTTTCAGCTCAACTATTAATTCAAGTTTTTACTCCTCCACTTGTCCTTTATACATGGGGAATATGATCATGTCTCCTACATTACAGAGAAGTCTAGTTGTCCTATCTGCAAGTCAAAATATTCCTTGGGTCATCTCTATTTCATGCTCACTGTTCAAGGATTTGTACCTTCATCTAATTTTTATCTTGATTCCCATCATTATCCTCTCTGATAATTACTTGTGTCTACCTTTCCATATTCAGTTCCCTAGTCACTCTTGTGATCTGTTGAAGGATTCATTTCCTTCCTCCTCACATCACGGTTTCTCATCAGCATATCCCGAAGATGAAGACCTAGAGCTTTGACGATGGTACCTTAGGATTCACTACCATTATGGTGAAATCCTTTGCTTCAGTTGTAAACATCATTCATTTACTAACATCCTGTTGAGTTCCTTCCATGTTCAACTTGAGCACATCTATTCACATGGTAGGGATTGTACTGGTTCCTTTGGATTTGGATGAAGACCTTTGGTTCACTCCTATAACCTAAGTTGTGCAAGATTGTGTTATGTTCAACTACAGTGCTTCCATATTTTGAAGACCCATCATTGTATATTGTGGCTTCGATTCACCTTTGTAATATACATGGTCTTGTTACTTGTATCATATGATGTATTCAAATATTGTAAAGGAGCTAGTGTTCTGATTTATTGAACATGGTATCCTCAGATATGATTTTATATATGAATTTGATATGTATTTATTTCAGGTACCTCCCTACTGCCTTGGTAACTGAGCTCTCCAAGATTAAAATATTGTAATGTATTTCAACCATCGCTTCCCTCTGACCTCACACATTAGGGGGCATCTGTTATCATGTAAAATGGCACTTCTCCATCTGAGTACTGAAAACCAATGTGTTGGCACACAAAAGGAAAAAATGGATTGAAGTAGCCAAAACACTTTAGATGGGCATGACCTTTGATACATCATTTCTTGCCATGGGAACCTATTTTTGTATGGCCATTAAGGAGAATACACGACTATGATAATAGAAACCCGTGTATCATACACATGTATTTACATTGCAACTCACGTATATATCATTAGGGCTTGCACCTGTGGGTTTCCCTGAAGCAAGTCGCGTATCATACGCGACTTGCCAGTATTAATAGTTGCACATTTCTTAATCCAAATTAAAAAATTCTAAACATGATTATCCGAGGACAGTTGGTCCCTTAATCATCACTATCCCAACTTCCTCAACCATCTCAACCTTCGTAACCTCTCTCTTTCCTCATGTATAAATAGAGGTAAGGGGTTGAGGCTAATCAATCATGAACTATAGAGAAAATTTATGCTGGTTGTTTTCCTTTAGATATCTTGGAGAAGTAGAACTCAGTGTCCTTGGCTATCATAGGAGCACTTATCTCAGATGTTGGGTTGTAATCTCACCTCACTTGTTTATCAATAAAGAGAGTCCTTCTTTTGATATTGTACCTTTGCACTCTTGTATATTGTGATTTGTGAATCATCTTATTGTTTCATTATAAGTATGTTATTTCATTAATCATTCATATAATATATAAGATATTGCAAGAAATATCTTGATCTTTGTAGGTGATTGGAGGTACCGTGGAAGCAATTTGAAGAGAAGAAGAAAAGCTAGGATCGACCGTCATAAATAAGGTATGCCCAATTCTTCCTATTTCTATTTCAAATTCTGAAATGGCTGATTGTCTGCAAGTTAATTTAGTAAGTAGGTAGCCCTAGAGACCCTAGGTTATAAGGGTGACATTTTTTCTTGAACAACACATTTGAAACATCTAAATCTTATTTCCTGTCGTATGAGTGTTTTGGTACTAAAAATTGATAGATTTAATATTAAAAATGAATAATTAGCAAATTTTTAGAGGGTTTTTATATATTGTTAGATATTAGCTATTTTTACCTTAATATTCATTTTCCGATCCACTTATATGGAAGTTAGTTCAATCTCTCTATCTGCCTATAATTGTATCTCGTTTCCAAGCAATAATATGTGGTTTGTGAGTGGGACAGTTCGTCACACATTTGTGTGAATTGTATTGTGCATTTTTTATGTTTTTGAATTAGATCCTATGGCATGTTAGGTGGGACTCATGTGAGAGTCAGTTGTAGTGCGAGAGGTTCTTATGACGATATCATTGAGTTTTTCTATCCAAATCATTGATTATACATTGGTTGACATGTAGCTTGTTGAGAAGATAATTATGATTGATAGCCCTATGAAATTATATAGCCACCTTTGCTAAAAGGTTGCCACAAGACATAAAAAGTGTTCTATTGTTGTTTGTATTGAAGTCGTTGTTGTGGTATAACAACTTGTGTCTAGGAGAAGAGCAGTATCATGTGTGATAGATACGACCCCATGGAGAAGTGTAATTTCCCTAGTTTATTTATATATTTTGTAAACTATGTACTTATGTTGTTGTATTAGTTTCACAACAAATTGCATTAAATGTATTCCCAAGTAAATGTAGGATTTCTTGCAAACTAGGGATGATGTCAGAAAGAAGAGGATCCAAGATTCTATGTATTCCTAAGTAAATGTAGGATTTTTTGCAAACTAGGGTCATGTTGACATAGATCTGTCGACAGTGGTTCACACTCTGTTGACATCCCTCTTGGATGTGACTCCCTAAACACCAGCCCAGGTAGGTTTTACCTTGCCCAAAAACACCTACGAAGAAGATGCAGTTTCACCCGAGATGCTTGAGGGAGGGCTGCAGGAGCCACGTTTTTGTAGTAAAGAGGATAACTTGCACACTTATTTTCTCTCTATCGTAGTGTTACCCAGAGATCCAGATGAGGATTTTAGCATCATTTATTCATATTCAATCGCATAAAAAACCATTCATATCATATTAGTCATCACATCATCTTATTCATTCCACAAATAGATTGAAAAGTATGGAGTCATTCATCCAGCAAATACACCTCATTATTCATAAACATAAATCATATCGCAACATTTAGTCATTCAGATCGCATCGTTTAAAACAACAAACATAAGATAATAGACTAGGACACGGAGTTTCCAACATTATCTTCCCATGTAATATTACTTCGCAGGTCAAAACATGTTTCCAAAATACATCTACAGGTTGATAACCTTAGCAGAACAGTTCACAAGACAGAGCATATGATAATCCCAATCCAAAAGATGCCAAAAACATAATCTTTTTGACCATGGATTTATATCCTTCTACTACACTCCTAATTATTTATATAGGCTTGTGCCATTACAAAATGGTCCACATATAACTAAAATTATAACTAATTTGGACCAAAAGTACCAAAAAATTCCACTAAGATGACCCTTGTCGACATATTTTCCTTGCGCCATATTCTTTCATGTTTTTTCGTTATCGCACCATGCACATCAAACTTCTTGCCAACATACCCCCAACACAATATTGTGGCTCATCCTTGACAAATATCTGTCAACATGGGTTCACACTATGTCAACACCCCTCTTCGATGCGACTCCCTAAACACTGACCTGGGTAGGTTTTACCCTACCTAGCAATACCTACGAAGAAGATGCAGTCTCACCTAAGATGCTTGAGGGAGGGATGCAGGAACCATGTTTTCACAGTAAAGAGGAGGACTTACGCACTTATTTTCTCTCTGTCGTAGTGTTACCCAGAGATTAGACAAGGGTTTTAGCATCAAAGATTCATATGCATTCGTGTAAAAAAGCACTCACATCATATTAGTAATCACATCATATTATTCATTCCATAAATAAATAGACAAGTATGGAGCCATTCATCATGAAAAGACACCTTATCATTCATAAACATAAATCATATCCCAACATTCAGTCATTCATATCGCATCATTTAAAACAACAAACATAATATCATAGACCAGGACAAAGTGTTTCCAACATCATCCTCCCATGTCATATTACTTCGCAGTTCAAAACATTTTTCCAAAATACATATCCAGGTTGATAACCTCAGCAAAACAGATCACAAGACAGAGAATACAATGATCCCAATTCAAAAGATGCCAAAATCATAATATCTTCAGCTGTGGATTTCTATCCTTCTACTACACTTCTAAGTATTTATATAGGCTTATGCATTTACAAAATGGTCCACATCTAAATAACATTCTAACTAATTTGGACCAAAAATACAAAAAAATGCCACTAAACCGACCCTTGTCGAAATATTCTCCTTGCACAGTCTTCTTTCATCTTTTTCCGCCATCGCACTATGTGCATCAAACTACATGCCAACAGGTCAGTGTCGGGAAGAAAAGGATCCAAGATTCTATTAGGATATAACCTCACTTAGGAAGAAATAAAAAGAAATAAATTTACTTAATTCTAGTAATTAAGAAAATGGGAATATTAAATACCATAACTTAAAGATCGGGGACTAGTGTGTTCCAATTTTAAGAGTGAATATCCTCAACCTAATAATAATCCTCATTTCCTTAAGAAATGGAAAAAGAGGAGGGGGATACAAAAATAAAATCCTAATTAAAAAATAAAAATAAAAATAAAAATAAAAATGGAGAGTTACTTTCTTAAAAAAGAAAATAAGAAAGCATAAACTAGGAGAAAAGGGGGAAGTTAAGATATCAATTCCAAGGGGAATTTCATGGTTCAAGTTCAGTTGAGGTTTAGGGAAGCCTGTAAAAGAAAAAAAATTCTCTCTGTGGCCATAGAGTTTTTGCACAAGATGTGAATTCCGACAATAGCTGTTTTCATGGAAGGAATTGTCTCATGCACGATGGTAAAAGAGAAAATTTCATGAATTCATATCTAGTTTGGTTATTGATACTTCCAAAAAATATATTGGGAAGGTTAAAAAATGTGTTAAGAGAGCTAGTGAATATGCTATTAAATATCTGCATTTTGAGATTTGAACTTAAAGGGTTTCCCCTATTGGAATCTTGGCTTGACTCATGGGTGGTCCCTCAACAGAAGGGATACATGCTCTGGTTGACCAAAGGTTGGATGCACTGGTACTATGCTCACCCTAGTTTGGAAGAATTCACATTTCTACATATATGTACTCAACCCCCCTCCCTCTTGCTATTAAAATTTGGTATTTTTGATTTATTAGTTGTATATTGTTATGGTAAGCCTTATATTTGAATAAGCATAGAATTTATAAGCCTAAATCTTGCTATAAATTGCTAATTAGTGTAGAGTGATTCCTAGAATATTTTCAATTTTGGTTATATTTAATTATTTCCTATTGTTTTGATTTATACTTTAATGATTTACTAAATCTTGTCTGAGGGTATGAATTACCCTACCTTAAGAACAAAGAAAGTAGTTTTTTTAACCAAAATGAATAGTATGGTATTTAATAGTTGACTTACCTCATTAGAGTGAAAGGAAATATATATTTCCCATTCTATGAAATTAATAAGTAGCAATTAACTATTGAATATTTAGAATTAATATTTCTTTATTTTTATCCACTCATTGAATGAAACAGATTAAGGTCTTGTGGCCCATGGTCTCATTTTTTGTCTATTTAGAGAATCAAGAATAAAGGAATTAGTTACAATAAAGATAAATACAATTGAATTTAGTAGACATTGATTTACTCTAGTCGCAGAGAAGAGGATGAGCATTATATTTGTATTTGTGTGTAAAAAATAAAATTCCTCTAAAGTAATTTAGAAATTGTAAACAATACAAGTTAGCATAGGAAATGAAGTAGTGAGTACGTTGTTGTTGTTCCAAGGTGTGCTTGTCGGCGTAGCTTGAGCTACGACTTGTATTAGCATTCCTTGTGTTGAACCATGTTGCAATGTCATGGGAGTTGAAGGTGTTACGACGGGTTGAATTACATGTGATGTTTGAACCACTTCCTCCCTCATATAATCATTCTCGACATTCGACACAATATTTATATTATTCTCGACGGTTCCAGCCCATTATTCAATCTCGATGAATTGAACGCCGCGACTGATCATTACTTTCCTTGCGACAAGGTCATACAACTTGTATGCTTTTGTGTCTTCAAAGTAGCCAAAAAAAGCACATTTTTTCCCTTCTTGTCTAACTTCTTTCTCAGCTCATCTGGCACATGAGCATATGCAACAAAACCAAAAAAATTTAAATGAGAAACACTATGATTCCTACATGTCCACGCTTCTTGCAGAACTTTGTCCTTCATGCTCTTTGTTGGAAACTAGTTCATAACATATACAGCAGTTGTGACTGATTCAACCCAATATTCATTTGGAAAATGCTTGGCTGCCATCATGCTACACGCCATCTCCATAATGGTTCTGTTCTTTCTCTCTGTGACACCGTTCTGCTGAGGTGTATACCCCGTAGTGAATTTCTTCTGTATGCCATTGGTTTTGAAAAAAATTAGAAATTCATTTGAAACATATTCGTTACCTCTATTCGTCCTTAGGATTTTGATGTGGTGTCCACTCTAGTTCTCCACGAGTGCTTTGAACTGCTAAAAACAACTAAATGCATCAGATTAATGTTTCAAAAAATATACCCATCTTTTACTTGAGTAGTCACCAATAAAAGTAAGAAAATAATTGCATCCACCAATGGATGATGTCTGCATTGGGACACAAATATTAGAGTGTGCAATCTCAAGTGGTGTGTGTGCTCTATATGAATTTCCAACTCGAAAGGTCTCTCTATGTTGCTTGCCAAAAATGCATCCTTCACAAAATTTGTCTGGTTTGTCAATCAATGGAAATCCTTTTACCATGTTCTTTGTGTGCAATAGATTCAACCCACCAAAATTCAAATGTCCAAATCTGAAATGCCACAGCCAGGAATCATCCTAAAATTCTATTTGAAATGTTGCTTGAATTTCAATTCTATCATTTTCTTTCTTGTCGCAATGTATGACTTCTTCTTTACTTTCTTCCTTGAATGCATCTCTTGTATTTTCCTTTCCTTTCATGTCTAGAACTATCCTCAATGGAAACAAGCGATTTCTTGTCATTGGTACATTTTCTATTAGCTGGTTGCTTGGACGTATATCTTTAATCACACATTGATTTTCCTCCATGCAGACTCTGTGCCCTTTTTGTATCAGCTTTCCAATACTCAACAAATTATGTTTCAGACATTCGACATGATATAAATTAGGCATATACTTTCACTCCCCCTGTTTGGTTAGAATACTAATAGCACCTTTTCCCAAAAAAGTGACTTGGACATTATTTCCAAGTGTAACATTATTTTGAATTGAATTATCAAGACTTGAAAACAAATTTAAATTACCAGTCATATGATTGATGCAGCCTGAATCTAAATACCATGTGTCGCACAGACTTTCTTGGATGGTATTGCATTGAATTGGGGATGCACATGCCATCAAAATTGCGCTCGAGGAAGTGTTGATGTTCATCGACTGGTTCTGACTTTGTCTTCCTTGATCATATTGCTTCTTCCTACATTCATATGCATAATGACCAAATTTCTTACAATAATGACATTGAATTTTTTATTAATCAAACCTATGACCACTTGGATGACTTGGGTTCTTATTAAGTCCTATACCAGTGACATCCGCAGGACTGCTACTGCGTCCTCCTCTTTAGGAGTTTCTTCCTCTTCCCCTAGAATTGTTTCTCCCCCTGCCTATACATGGATGACTGTGCTGCAAATGCACCTTTTGATGATGTATTTGTTCTGTTGATTATGTGTTCATGATTGATGAGTGAAGCTTGCAACTCATAAATGGTAAAGACCAACATGTCTTTGTTTTCTTCCAAGGTTACAACCAAGGATTCAAATCTTGGGGGAAGACTTCTTAGAATTTTTTCCACAACCCTTTGGTATTCTATGTTTTCTCCATGAGATTTCAGTTGATTTATCAAACCAACAATTCTAGTATAAAATGAGTATACTGACTATGTTTCTTTCATTGACAAAGATTCAAAATATATTCTCAGAATCTGCAACTTGGGAGTCTTTACCTTGTTCAATCATTTATATGCGGTCTCCAATGCGTCCCATGCCTGCTTGGCGGTAATTGTTGATGCTACTCTTGGGAGTATGCTTTCATGCATGACTTGGTGTATGTAGAACATAGTTTTTCCATCTTTCTTCCTATGTTCGCTCAGGGCATCTTTCTCAGC
Organism: Pseudotsuga menziesii; assembly: GCA_001517045.1. Lineage (NCBI taxonomy): Eukaryota > Viridiplantae > Streptophyta > Pinopsida > Pinales > Pinaceae > Pseudotsuga > Pseudotsuga menziesii. Next base: position 17,331 of record LPNX010309544.1, on the reverse strand, counting down.
TTGTGTGAGATTGTTATATGCTGCTTGATCTACTAGTTCTACATAACCATTATGGACAATATCCCAAACATCTTGACCTCTCAAATAAATCCTTCATTGTTAGAGACCAATACTCATAATTATTTCCTGTAAAAATTGGAGTTTGTAAACTCGACATTTGTGAACCGAAAGTGGAAGCCATTTTTAATTTACCTTAGGAAATTACTTTTTTCTTTTAAGACAATATTTATTTACTAAACCTTCTTTGATACCAGATCTCGAGAAAGATGGCTGCTTCAGTGGTAGACTTGAGTTACCGCACAGACATAAAATTTTCTTTCCCTTTTTACTTTAACGAAAAATCTTGCGACCAATATACCCACGACAGAATTATTGCGACAAAGTTAGTGTGACAGAATTTTTATCGGACACAATTTTACCTCGACATGCTTAGCTTCAACTAGCTTTTACTAAGACAATATATAGGTTGCGACCAATTCCTGTGTGACCAAATTTCACTTCAACAGAACAACTTTATATTTCCAAGTCTAAAGACTTAGGAAATGGAAAACACTTTTCACAGCGGTAACCTGGGATAAAGTGCGACACAACTATATTGCAACTCACTCACAATATTATATAACCCAATATTAAATAAGACTTGTGTCAAACACTCTGCGGATAAAAACTAGAACTTTCACATGGATTCTTTGTTTCTTTCAATGAACAGTAAATGTAAAAAACATTCATTCAAGTAAATCAGGAGAAGATGTGCGACTAAGTAAAAACTTGCATTAAACCATAAGCTAATGGATTTATATTTCTTGTGACAACATAACAAAAAAAACTACATACGTAAATACAAACTTGGAACTTTACAAGGATGTTTCACCTTTTACAAAGCTTCGGCTCTCAATAATTTCACAAAACAAAGAATCCTGAGCTTCAAACTCTTCACAAAGTTTTTCCTTCTTCTTCTTTGCGCTTCTCTTCTCTGTATTTCTATTTGTTTTTCTCTGTCTCTTTGTTCCTTCTTCTCTATCTATTCTGTCTTGTGTATATTTTATCTTTACAATCTTCTTCTTCTCATAAAAAAAATCTACCGACTTAGATTAAAGACTGTAATAACTATCTACCTAGAAACTTAGCTTCAACAATTTAATTCAACTAGCTTATATACGAGAGATGTGAACTCTTCATCCTTTCAGACTGACTAACAAAAAACTGACTTGCTTCAGACTCTGGCAGAGTCAGATGATTTGCTATGTGGATTAGCGAGTAATTAATATTTCCAACAGTTCTGTTGTTGGAAATATCTTGATCTTTAACTGTATTGAATCTCCACAAAACTACTTTTGATAGACACCATTGTTCTGTTGTTGGAAATATCTTCATCTTTAATTGTATTGAATCTCCATTGTCTGCATCAAAGCATTACAATGATAAATATATTTATATTAGTTTAATATGATTATGTTATTACCATAATTATGTATGTGATGGAAAGGAGCAGTTTGGTTAGTCTTTCTAACGACCAGTTTGAAGGCAATAGTGATTTCTGGTATCAAGCCCCTCATTGTAAGGCTTGACATGTTATTTTCTAATCCCTAAATAATTTCTATTAATTTATCATTCTATTATATATTAAATCAAATTGGAATTGTAGGAAGGAATCATTGTTGGAGCAGTTTGGTTAATCTTTCTAACGACCAGTTTGAAGGCAATAGTGATTTCTGGTATCAAGCCCCTCATTGTAAGGCTTGACATGTTATTTTCTGATCCCTAAATAATTTCTATTAATCTATCTTTCTATTATATATTAAATCAAATTGGAATTGTAGGAAGGAATCGTTGTTGGATAAACTTTTTCCATCTCAATGACTAGGCAATAGACGCATCACACACACACACACACACACACATATCAAGTAGATATGGACATATCAGGCAGTTTTTGCGATAACATGTGTACATAATTATTAAAATAATATTTTACATATCAATTATCCTTGTTGGTCATGAAGAATTAAACTAGTATATTAATTTATCATTCTAAGCGAACTATTTTTCTAGAAAAAATAATATATGCAATCGACAGAGCTTGATAGTATTGTTTTTAAGCATTAGTCCCCATTATTGTTGAGGCTTTCATTTGATATTTTAAACCTATCGGCTAGGCATTTATATTTATTAATTAGCATCATGTAAATTTGCATAACACTTATCTATACTAACTATTCATCACAAAAGAAGTTACTATTTAGTTGTCCCGTTTGATTTGCATATACAAATTGCTCATAACAACATTTAGTCATGTTCAATAATATAATCCAAAGATACATACTTGATCCAATTATTAATTTCTAAATGTTTATTCTATCCATTTGTCATCAAGTAAAGTGTTGCTAAGCTTCTCTACTTTAAATGTTCGCCCATATAAATTANGAGGGTTTAAGCAGCATTGATTTCAAACTTACATAATTTATATAAAATATATATGACTAACCGAGAACAATTATGTCTTTTGTGCTACAAATGAACGATAAATAAATATTAATATAAGCTTACACTACTTCGAACAACATCTATAGATTCAATGCCCTTTGCTATGTATAATCACGCTATGGATTCGGAATGTTATGTGATGATAAACTTCATGCAAACTAATAATTAGTCGAAGCCCTTGAATGACATATTTTCCTTATTTTGAGAATTTGGTGCTCCTAGCTAGTTACTGGTCATAACTCACAACTATAAATCAAGAATATGATAAGATGACATTCTGATTAGTACTTCATGCACGTCTACCATGAAAAGTGGAGAGAGATTTTGATAAAAAAGAATTTCTTACATATTCTATTATATATATTGTATATCCAAAGACTAAGTGGTACAACGGACCATTTGGACAATAAAGTGTGGGTTTGATGTTGGATGGAATAATTAGAGGTGGTGTAAAGGTTAATTAATTGACCTTTTCAAGCTATTTTAAATTTCATGAAGGAATGTGAAATTTTAGCATCATAGTTTGAAAATTTCTATCAAACTTATTAGTTAATTTTCAGCATTATATTTAAACAAATTCATCACACTTTCTCTTCACTTCACACATTTCAAAGACCATTTGGTCTTCATAAACCATTGCAAACTTACTTATGCTTTTTTTTAGGTTTAAAACATCTTTTACATATTTAAGCTTTTAAAGATACAAAATCTGTAGTTTGCTGCTCAATCTTGTTTATATATAGTTTTTAAATACATTATTGTTCATATATACATCATTTTTTATACATAATCTTTAAATACGTCAACTTTGTATTTTGTTTTATCAAACCTTTAAATATTAGGTATGGATGATCATGAAGTATTAAATACATATATAATCATGGGTATTTTATTTACATATTTACATATAGTAATGATTTAATATTTACATATAGTAAATAATGGTGGTGATGGTTATTAACATTATCTAATATAAAATTTGTTTATCAAATATTTAAAAAGAATCACTTTAATATGGCTAATATAAAATAAATTTTGTTTTATCAAATTTTTAAAAATAATCACTTTTGTATTTGTTTTGTCAAATCTTTAAAAATAATCACTTTAATATAACTAATCTAAAATAAAATTTGTTTTATCAAATCTTTAAAAATAATTACTTTAATATGACTAGTTTAATAGTAATGATTTAATTTTTACATATAATAATGATGATGGTGGTTATTAATATCATCTAAAATAAAATTTGTTTGATCAAATATTTAAAAATAATCCCTTTAATATAACTAGCTTAATGTTTAAATAATTTCATATTTTAATAAATTATATTATGTATATAAAACTATATATATCTAAATGATTTGATACCTCCATTTGATCAAATAAGACAAATGTATCTGATACCTCCACTTGTTATGTGTCTATCTTCTATGAGGATATTCAACAGTGGGTTACTCTACGAGCCATGTGACCTACAAACTAGAATAATCGAAGAAAATGATGGCAAAAGAAAACACTTGTGATCACCAAACAATATTGGAAAAAGACCAAGCGCTTTTGATAACCCTATATCTTTAATATTAAAAACCCTTTTACTAAACTACAAATATTTTATATAAAACAAAATTGTATGACTGTACTAAACTACATAAATTTTATATAAAACAACCCTATTAATAAACTACATATCTTTTATATAAACAAAATTGTATTAAAATAAATGTATAATTTTTTTTTCATATTTTATATAAAACAAAATTGTTTGAGTGTACTAAACTACATAATTTTTATATAAAACAACCCTATTAATAAACTACATATCTTTTATATAAAACAAAATTGTATTAAAATAAATGTATAATTTTTTTTTCAAAGCCTCACATGCTTCGTCCAAATGTTTTTTATGTTCTCATTGAACGACACAATGTCATCTAGATAGATAATACAAATTTTGTTTCAATAATGTTATGACCACATCATTCATGAAGTGAAAATGGTGATGAAGTGAAAATGGTGGTTGGTGCATTGCACAATCCAAATGTCATAACAAGAAACTTATAACTATGATACCTTATTACATAGGATGTCTTTGGCTTGTCTCCTTCTGCAATCCTGGCTTGTAGTATCCTTATTTTAATTTAAGTTATGATAAGGATTTGACCTTATCGAATTTATCAAAGAAATCTCTTTTGAAATGTAACAAGTACAAATTTCTTATGGTCTTCTTGATCAATACATAATACTCCAAGCACGTCCTTAACTCTAGGTTGTCCTTCTTCTTTTGCAAGAGAACGTGTGTGCCATGTGGGGACCTAGAAGGTCCCATGAATCCAACAACAACCAACTCCATTAGTTTCCTTCACAACCCTTCTTATGTACACCTTGAAAGTTGGTTAGGATCCCTTGTTGGAGGAGAGAACCCCAATTCAACCTCAATGTGATGCTCAAAAATACAACTAGGTGGGAACACTTTTTGCAAATATTTAGGCATCTGATCGAAAAACTCTTTCAACAGACTAGAAAGTCTTGGAAGAATATGGATCCTCGCTCCACCCCCATCCACTTCCCTAGTGATTGTTGTATAAAGTTGTGATTTAGGGTTAGTGGTTTCCCTCTTCATGCTTAGTGTAGATACTAGTTGCATATATCTATCCTAAATCATTGCTACTATGTGCAAAACACAAGTCTTCTTCCCATCAAGTATCACCTACTTCTCCCCAAATGGAATTAGAATGTAATGCATTCTTCTTAGGAATTTATAACAAATAATGAATTTTGGTGAGGTCAATCATATACATCACCATGACGTCTTCATGGAACTATATGTGAACTTCAACTTCCCCAACTATATGTGACTTTTAGTCACAACCGCAATTGCTACATTCACATTTGAATTGACCAACTTCACTGAAAAATTTGCATAGTCCAACTCTAAGCCCAATTTCACTTTCCAACTCCTCGAAGAAGTGGTGAGAAGAAACAAAAATCCACCAGTTCCTACACTACCCATCATTTGACAATCATATCAACATAACAAAGTTAGTTATGGTTTTACATTTTTCCGTTGTCGAAGGCACCAATCCTTTGTAAATATTTCTATAAAAGGGGCTTCTCTTCTTCAACCACAAAGGAAATTTTTCGCTCCCAACTCGTTATAGGAAATGAACTATGAAAATAAAAAAGAAAATTTTTACCTCTTCTTGAAGTGGCTTTATTCTGAATACCAAACAATGTCAGCTTTACAAGGTTTGTTGTACAATGTATTGCACCTAAGAAAATATTGAGTGTGTTGTATATTGAAACGGTATGCATCTTAACTTGGTTGAAGTGCACCCTATGTTGTGATGGGACACTTGTCGAGGTTTCTCTTCGACCAACTATGATGTGTAGTACCAAATGTTGATCATCTTTTTCCTTGAGCTAGTCTCCTTCATCCATAATGAACCTTCTAAACAAATGTTTAAAGAGAGGGAACTATAATAATTGTGCCAAGTGATGCCTTAACATGTTTCTTGTTAAGTTTTCATATGCTTGACTAGATTCAATAGTATTCAATACAAAAATCACATCAGCATATCAAGAATCAATGATAGAAAAACAATCACAAGATAGACACAACATTTATCCTGGGAAACCCTCAAGGGGAAGAAAACCTAGCACAAACTTCCTTTGTATAAGATGTATAAAAGACAACCCAAAAAATAGTTCTTCTTCTCCTTCAGTTCTGTCTCTCTCTCTCTTATGTGCTACACAAGTGAGTGAGTATGTCTTCAAATAAGAACCACAAATCCTCTATTTATACACATGTGTCAACTTGACTTTTGCACTAGACAAGTCGGCCCCAGTAAACTGTCTGGGCTGACTTCACCTAGGAATACTCAAAAACAATATTTTATATTATTTATTAGGGCACTAAAGACCCGACACAACTGGAGGCTTTAACTCATGAATCTATGATGACCAAATACAATAGTAATGCCCCGTTGGAGGAATAATAACATCTCCCTTGGGTTACATCAATGAAATACATTTGGAATATTCTTTGAAGTTACAATATTTCAATACTCCCCCTTAACGAGAAGGTTATTCGACTGACAACATCATTACAGACTATAGGAGTACAAAGAGACAATTACAATAGTACATTGAGGGGATACATCTATACGCCACAGGAAGTTTTTCACAATTAGTAACTTGGAACAATTACTCTTTATCCTCTGCATCACATGATCACTTGATCCTTTTTTTTGCAGCAACGCTTCGATATTTCGATCCTTCATAGAAGTACTTCGATGTTTTGATCCTTTGTAGTAGCACTTCAATCTTCTCGATCCTTTGTAGCAACACTTCGATCTTCTTGATCCTTTGCAGCAACACTTTGATCTTCTGTAGTAGCCTTCAGATCTTCTTGATCCCTTGTAGCAGCAATTTGATTCTTTCGATCCTTTCTATCCTTTGTGGAATCACTTCAATCCTTCTTGATCCTTTGGAGCCGCACTTCTATCTACTCAACCCTTCATTGTTGTATTTTGATCTACTTGATCCTTCACTGCTATGCTACCTGTAGTACACATGATTTACTTGTGGGATGATAAATCCCGATCACTTTAGGACATAAGTCCAAGGATGATGCAATCCTCACATGATCTAATTACGCGATGATCAATCACTATCACTTTAGGACATAAGTCCAAGGATGATGCAATCCTCACATGATCCAATTACGGGATGATCAATCCCTATCACTTTAGGACATGATTCTAAGGATGATGCAATCCTCACATGATCCAATTGTGGGATTATCAATGCCTATCACTTTAGGACATAAGTCCAAGGATGATGCAATCCTCACATGATCCAATTACGGGATGATCAATCACTATCACTTTAGGACATAATTCCAAGGATGATGCAATCCTCACATGATCCAATTATGAGATGATCAATCCCTATCACTTTAGGACATAAGTCCAAGGATGATGCAATCCTCACATGATCCAATTACGGGATGATCAATCCCTATCACTTTACGACATAAGTCCAAGGATGATGCAATCCTCACATGATCCAATTACGAGATGATCAATCCCTATCAATTTAGAAAATAAGTCTAAGGATGATGCAATCCTTCATTAGTATGATCCATGAAATTGGTCAGCTGAATCGTCTATAAATAAATGTAGATCTTTACCACACTCAGTGCTGATCCTATTATCCATGAGGAATCATCATAGACAATCCATACCACACATGTTAGGACCACTCACAATTGAGTGTTATATATGGTATCTACACTTATGCCTAGGAACACTCTTCCAAGTAAGAGTATAGTTTGCAAGGAAAATCTCGACTTCATACATAATATTAGTCCATCATCACCATCATCCATCATTGATGTCAATCTCATCATTTCTCCCTCTTTCCTAGGAAGTCTCAACCTGCTCCCCCTATGTTTGAGGAGGGTTCATGATTTGTAATCCCATCACTTTTCCTCCTTGCAAGGAAAGTATTTTCGAACTACACCAAGATTGTTGTAGAAATAGTCGAACTTCATTCGAGAGAGAGGCTTGGTCAATATATCAGCAACTTGCTCATAGGTACTCACACACTGGATTTTGATGGCTCCCTTTTGTACCATATCCATGATATAAAAATATCGGATTTCTATATGCTTCGATTTGTCATGGAACACCGGATTTTCTGTCATCTTTATATACTCGAGTTGTCACAGATAATTACTGTGGTGTCCACCTCCATGTCAAATATTCTTGACATCAGCTTCCGAAGCCATATCGATTCACAACAAGCAGATCAAGCTGCAATATACTCTGCTTCATCTGTGTTGAGAGCAACACTGGATTGTTTCTTACTAAACCATGAGATTATGGCAGATCCCAAACAATAACATCCACCTAAGGTGCTCTTTCTATCTACGACACTTCCTACCCAATCTGAATCTGTATACCCATACAAATTGTGGTCATGATCTCTCCCATAGTATAGTCCCAAATCTATTGTAGCTTTTAGTGAACTCATCACATGCTTTGCAGCTATCAAGTGAACTCATCTAGGTTTAACTAGATACTGACTCAAGGTGTTCATAGCAAAGCATATCTCTGGCCTTGTGTTTTTTAGATACATTAATGACCCAATAATTTGTTTATAGTGATGCATGTCCACTAGCTCGAATGTCTCATCAGACAGCAACTTTAAGTTGGTGTCCTTGGGTGTGGCCATGAATTTACAATCTAACATATCGAATCTTTTCAATATTTCTACTACATACTTTCCCTAATTTAGAAGGATTCCTTCTAGGCTCTGCCACACTTCCAGCCCTAGGAAATAATGCATTAATCCAAGATCCTTCATCTCGAATTCTTTAGCTAGCTTCTTCTTGCAATTCTTGATCTGTTTCTCATTTCCAGTCAGAAATAGATCATCCACATATAGTAATAGTATGACTGGTTCATCATCCATAATATTCATATATATATTAGGATCAACTTTACTCTTGGTAAAGCCCATTCCTATCAAGAAGCTATATATTCTGCATACCAAGATCTAGGAGCTTGCTTCAGTCCATACAGAGCCTTTTTCAACTTGCATACATGAGTCACTCTGTATTCAACTTCAAATCCTTGTGGCTATTCAATGTAAACCTCTTCCTCAATCACATGATTAAGGAAGGATGTCTTCACATCCATTTGGTGTAAGTCCCATTTCATCATGGAATCAAGTGCCATGATAGTTTTGATGGAAGTATACCTTGAAACTGGAGCAAATTTTTCTTCATAATCGATCCCCTCTCTCCGAGAGAATCCTCTATCCACAAATCTTGCTTTTTAATTTTCAATACTTCCATCCACGACATGTTTTATCTTGTAGATCCATTTCGAAGAAACCACACTCTTTTTTTCTGGTTTGGGAACTATATCCCAAACATCATTCTTCATGATTGAGTGGTATTATTTTGTCTTTTCTTCAACCCATTCTTTCTTTTGTGAAGCTTCCTCATCGTTGTTGGGTTCTTGGTCTACAAGATCACACATCAAAGCTACATAACTGGAATATGGGTTTGATATTTTGTTGGTTCTTATAGATCCTTCTGGTGCTCCATATCTTTCTACTTCTTGTATGATTTCTCTTAACCAAGCAGGTTTTCTCTTTTGAGAGATATCCATAATAGAGGGCTCCTGAGGCTCTAGCATGTCATAATATTCTGATGCTACTATTTCAGGAGTTGATTAAGCTTCTGTCCCTCTAGGAGGTACATATTTTTCGTGTACTTCTTCAAGCTGTCACCTTCTGGATTTCTTAAGAGATACCTCTTCATTGAAGGTTACATCCCTACTAATTTCGATATGATGGAATCCTGAAATGTATACCTTGAAGGCTTTGGAGACTTCACAGTATCCTATAAATATTCCCTTCTTTCCAGAAGTATCCAATTTGGTTCTCTTCTCTTTCGGAATATGTACATATGCTGGAAAACCAAATATCTTGAGATGGCTTACTTCAATTTTCTTTTCGGTATACATTTCTTCAGGAGTCTTGAATTCAAGAGAACTGTGAGATAATATGTTTTGCACATATACAGTTTTTCTTGCAGCTTCATTCCATAGGTGCATAGAGAGGTCTTGGTCATGAATCATGGTTTTTACTACTTCCATGATAGTTCTATTCTTTCTTTCTGAAACACCATTTTGTTGGGGATTATAGGGAGTGTTTAGTTCCCTCTTGATTCTTTCCTCCTTACAGAATGTTTCAAATTCTTTTGAAGTGTATTCTCCACCATTATCTGACCTTAGTGTCTTGATTCTCTTTTTTGACTGGTTCTCTATCAAGGATTTGAATTCCTTGAATTTCCTGACACTTCACTTTTATTTTTCAAAAAGTGTATCCAAGTATTTCTTGAATAATCATCAATAAATGTGACATAGTATTCATATCCACTTAAGGATATGGAGGGCATAGGACCACATAGATAAGAATGGATTAGTTCCAATGTACCTTTAGTCTTTGTGTCACTTTTCGGAAATGGATTCTTGATGTTCTTTCCTTGTGCACATCCCTTGCAGGTTCCATTAGGTTCTATATTTAGATCTATTAACCATGTTACCACCTTGCTCACATAAGGAAATGCCTTGTAGTTGATGTGAGCAATTCTTCTATGCCACAATTCACTTCAGATGGTAGTCTCATGGGAAAGGGTTGTCTCTAAGTGCCTTTGAGCTCGTAAAGTTCTCCATCTTCTTCTCCAATGACTATAGCATCTTCAAGTGTCTTCCCTTTGGACCACATGAGTACTTTTCCATCTATAAAGGCAACTCTATATCCTTTCTTATCTAGAGTTGACATGGAGAGTAGGTTCTTTTTTAAACCTGGTGCACACAATACTTCCTTCATCTTCATGGAGGTCCCAGAGTCAATATTGTAGCTTGATTCACGAATACCTTTGATGGGATATTGATAGTCATCTCCCAACGATACCTTTTGGGAAGAGTTATTTTCTTCAATATTTGATAGAGTTGTCTTGTTTCCTGTCATGTTCTTAGAGGAACCACTATCAATAAGCCATGTATCTTCTCCAGGTGTTACAAACCCAGAGAGTGCAGAGAATAACACATATTCTTCTACATCTTCACCTCTAGTTATCTTTCAAGGTCTTTCTTCATCCTCATCTTCAGCTAGATGAGCATGATGTCTTTTGTTTTTTTTGTTCTTTGGTGATGGACATTCTTTAGCAATATGTCCTAACTTATGAAAGTTGTAGCATTGATAAATTGAGTAATCCTTCTTCTTCTTCTTCTGGAATTTGTTCTTTGAAGGATTATGATTACTCCTCTTGAAGTTTGATTGTTTTCTTTCCCCAGTTGGGTAGCTAGAGCTTGATCATCTTCTCTGAGAAGAGCTTCTCTATTGGATACTCTAGCTTCTTCGTGTATGCAATCTTCCCATACTATGTCAAACATCACACTTTCTTTTATAGCAAACAGAGTTTGGATGAATGAGTCCCAAGGTCTAGTGAGGCCATGAGAGCAGTCATAACCAATTCATCCTCATCAGAGTATCTCCAATAGCACTTAGCTTCTCTTTGATCTGGGAGATCCTTGTGAAGTAATATTGAAATGATTTTCCTTCGCTCATTTTGGTGCCCTTAAATCGAGTTCTTAGATTCATCTTCCTGTTGATGTTCTTCCCTTCATACATTCTGGAAAGTGCATCATACATTTGCTTAGGTGTCTTCTTATATGACACTTGAGGGATCAAGTGATCCTTAATGGAATCAACAATGATCCTCATTTCCTTGATTAAGTCTTGTTCATGCTTATCCTTAGCTTCAATTTCTTCAGGTTCTGCAATCTCATCCTTGATATACTTCTCAAGACTATTCTCTTTCAGAATGAGGCCAATCCTATACTTCTAAGCCAGGAAGTTTCCTAGGCCTTCCAATTTGTCCTCAAGCTTAGTGCTTGGGGCCATCTTGATCAATAAAGTCACTCAAAAATGAAATTTATCAAAACAAGAGATTGAACTTACCAGTAGATGCGCTTGGAGGAGGCTAGTTGGTTGATACAACTATTTTTTGGAGATCCCTAATATTCAGTCTTCAAATCCTACTTGCAAGGTTGCATCACTACAGTTTTTCTGGTTCATTTCCAAACTAGGGTTTGCTCTTCCTAGAGATCTAGTCACCCAAAAAATTCGATCTAGGGCTCAATAGATGCGCTTTGGGAGGGCGCAAATTTCTATTCAAGCAAATATTCAATCCTCCAACTTTTGCAGAAACCCTAATTTCTTCTGGAGAGAGAGGAGGGAGAATTTCACCTAGGGAAAGCTGCTCTAATGAAGTTAGCTTTGATACCATGTTAAGTTTTCATATGCTAGACTAGATTCAATAGTATTCAATTCAAAAATCACAGTAGCATATCAAGAATTACTGATAGAAACACAATCACAAGATAGACACAACATTTATCCTGGGAAACCCTGAAGGGGAAGAAAACCCAACAAAAACTTCCTCTGTATAGGATGTATAAAAGACAACCCCAAAAACAGTTGTTCTCCTCCTTCTATTCTGTCTCTTTCTCTCTCTCTCCTATGCACTACACTTGTGAGTGAGTCTATGTTCAAATAAGAACCACAACTCCTCTATTTATACACATGTGTTAACTTGACTTTTTCACTAGACAAGCCGACCCCAATAAACTGTCTGGGCCGACTTCACCTCGGAATACTCAAAAAAAGTATTTTATATTATTTATTAGGGCACTAAAGACACGACACAAGTGGAGACTTTACCTCATGACTTTATGATGACCAAATACAATAGTAACACCCCACCGGAGGAATAATAACATCTCCCTTGGGTTACATCAATGAAATACATTTGGAATATCCTTTGAAGTTACAATATTTCAACATTCCTTACCTTCTTAACTACGTTCCTTAGAGATAAAGGATTACAATGTTGTCTTGAATTGGTTGAACCACCCTCCAAACCTATTACACCCATTTAGGACATTTGGTGAAGGACACCCAACAATATCTTGAAACTAACTTTTGATAAAAATTACACCCTATTTCCACCTTTCCACTAAAGAAAGAGTGGAGGATGTTCTCTGAAACCACCTCTCATTGGAGTGACAATCGTGAAGAGCATCATGGGAATCCTAGGTTTTTCTCTAACACCAACTATTAAAAACCTAAGGGTCTTTCCCATTTTTTTTTGTCATCTTCGATTGTGTGGCAATATTTTTCCTTGTTCACGATGGCTTAACTAACCTATGCCTCCTACAACAAGACTATGCTTCTTTTCTTAAGGTATACCCATAACTTCAATTTAGACTAGAATATCATAGATGCACATCTTTAGTTCCACAAAACCAAGTTATCCAACAATATGCACACATCCAACCATAGAATTTAAAAAATTCTATAAATACTTAGCCAATATTGCAGTAGTTAGTCATCGCAATGCATTACAAGAAACATAAAAACATTGATCTAAACAAATAGAACACAAGGAAGATGACTTAAACATTATTAGATGAAGTACGTTACAATGTACAACACTGGAGCCATTCCAACTACTTGTCGCTAATTTTACAGATTATAATCACGAAAGGCATCTCTTGTCCCAAATTTTCAATCAAGTGCTTGAAGCTACTGCAAGCCTAGCTCCTCTAGGTATTATTCGCTTCTTTTTTTACTTATTAATTGCAAATTTTCCCTATTGTGCAAAACCCATAGCTTATCACAATAAAATATCTCTTTACACTAGTGTCTCAATCTTTCCAAGATTAAACACCATAGCCACTTTGAGGTATCCATTATATATATGAGTCTTACCAAGATCTTGCAATCCCCTTACTTCTAAGCTTGACTAGCAAAGGTTCAGGCTCTACGAGAAAAGAGGGGAGTGGATTAACATGTTAAAAAAAATATTGGCAAAGATGATGGATCAGTGGTTTCCAAGAATGGTTTAATTTATAGCCACCTTCACAATTGAAGTTTGAGGGATTTTTTTCAATCTCTAAGGCTTCCATGATCATTCAGGTGGAGTAATGCGTTGTGGAGGCTAGAATTTTTGCTTTATTGGAACATATGTGATGTTTAGTGTTAAACAAATGTTCGGTTATACTAGATTTATTAATGCAAATGTGGTTGACCTATTAGCGATGTGTTCTTTGAGACGAGTTTGGATGGGCCTTCTGTTTTGACCTATGTATGATTTTCCACAAGAAAATAGAATTTGGTAGACACCTTGGGACAAGAAAGGATCATATCTATATTTGACACTCCCAAATAACTGTTTAAGTGTCTTATGGGGTTTAAATATGGTTCTTATGTTTATTTTAATAATAATTTTGGAGATGTGGTCCTCTATAAATAACTTCTTAAACCATCTCAAAAGTATCTCCCCTCATATCTAGTTCACTATAGAAGTTGAGCATGATGGCTCTCTTCCCTTTCTTGACGTCTTGGTCACTCGACAACTAGATCACTCTCTTTCCCATCAAGTGTACCGTAAAAAGATCCATACCCATAGATACCTTCATTCCCAATCCCACTACCATCCCTCTCAAAAATATGTTGTCCTTAAAACTTTGATCACCGAGCTATTCACATATCTAATCCCAACATCTTTCTCAAGAAAGATCTCACCTAACCAAGGCTCTTATGGCCAATAGATACCCTAAACACCTAATTAACACAACTTTTAAATAAATTTTTCATCCTAAACCTCCATCCCAGAGCTCCCCGTTATACAATCTATATAGTTTTTGAATAAATTATTATTCATATATACATTATTATTTATATCTAATCTTTAAATACATCCCTTTTGTTTTATCTTACCTTAAAATTAAATATTTTATAGATATTGATCATCATGAAGTTTTAAATAGGTAGTTTTTAAATAAGTTATTATTGAGATATACATCATTATTTATATCTAGTCTTTAAATACATCATTGTAGTTATCAATTATATATAAATATGGGTATTTTAAAATTTGATTTTTTTTCAATAAAAATATATAGTAATGATGATAGTAATTATTATCAACACTTTAAAATAAACTTTGTTTTATTAATTTTAAAACAATACTCACTTGAATAAATTACTTTAATGTTTAAATAATTTCATAATTATATATATATATATGATTTGATACCTCCATTTCTTCAAATAGGTCAAATGCTGTCGACACCTCTAGTGATTCTGCGGCCGATACGATACGAGCCATGTGACCCACAAACCAAGAAAACAGCGGTGACCACCAGACGATATTGGATGAGGACCAAGTGCTTTTCATAGCCTGTCACTAAACGACAATCTTATAAATAAAACAAAATTGTATGAAAATAAATCTATAAACAACATACTGTTAGAAATTATTATTAATTTTTTGTTTACAATATTTGAGTTATCACTGAAATTGCGGAAAAGGATCATATACTTACAAATACATGAAAGTTTATTATTGATTTTATACATGAAACTAGAGACAGATTACAGGTCAACCCAGATTAGAAAACAGGTAGAACTCAATTCCATATGAAATCTTAAAAATGACAATTCAAAACCTACCTTTGGCCAAAATCCAAATGTATAAAAAATAAAACAATACGATCTTAAGAGTTTAAAATTGATTGCATATACGAAGGAAAGTCTACTCTGATTTAATAGATTGAAAAATGATTACAAGAGAGTAAGCCAAATGATTATTGTCTGTATTGCTAGGTAATTAAATAATATTTTTAAGTAGTTTGGTTTTTTAATAATATGACAGCGATTTATGAAATTTTTTATTATGAAATTACATTTAAAATAGCTTTATTGGAAATTTATATTACATATTTTTAGTTGATATTATTTTTTATTTATTTTTTAAATAAATGAAATTATAAATTAAACATGTATATGATTTAGATTTAGATGTAATAAAATTTATAAAATATTGATTAAATAATTAGATTAAAATAATTATTTTTATTTTCTCATTTAAAAAGTGTAATTTAAATGGTTAATATAAAAAAATTGAATTAATTAGTATTCTAACTTTAAACGAAGCAATATAGTATCTTTCCTCTTCTCTACATGTTTGAGATTGAATTAATTTCTTTTGAACACTTATTTGACTTCAACTTTGTCCATTGATATTTGATATTACAATGTCTATTCTCATGGTGAATAGTTTTCTTTTTAAAAAATTTCAATGTTTGCAAGCATTCAAGATTCAATGAGATGGCATCTATGTACATTCATAGGGTCATGAAAAGCGTGGGTAACATTTTGTTAAGAAGGGGTAATCATTAGTGAGTACAACGAATTTTTTTATATTTTGTTTTTATTAGGAAACCAACATCATGGTCATGCAATAAAATTGTTTCTCTTTGGCATTTGAGGTAATAGCAGACATCATTAGATAGAAAGGTAGTTGCTATAATGACTTGGTCGTCCAAGCAGTTGTAAAAAGGTTCAAACAAGGGTGTACACACAAATTTTTTTTTTTAAATGGCTTCTATTCTACTAAAAAATATTTTACTAAAATGAAGTAGCTTAGATAAAATTGAGAAAATTTTATTTATATTTAAATATGGAAATAAGAACAAAAAATAAACATTTTGTATAAAAAAGAGCATGAGATGAAATTATTTTCCTAAGTACTTGACTCTAAAAGGATATACAAATGATAAAATTGAAAAAGTTCTATTTATATTTAAATATAGAAACCAGAAAAAAAAATAAACATTTTGTAAAAAAAAGCATGAGGTGAAATTATTTTCTAAATACTTGACTCTAAAAGGATATACAAATGTTCCAATAGACACCAGTGATTCAACCTTTCAAAAAATGGTCATTCCATTATGGAGGCTGCAAGATATACTAGCCATATATAACGACTTTTTTAAATAAACACATGGGAATTCATCCATGGAGGAAGAAATATTTAAAATCTTCTCCCACTTATAACTAAACACATGACTATTATGTTTTTTCTCATTATTTTCAAATGAATAATGTGCATTTAATATTTTATCTACTTTATAACCCACCTACATTGTTATGTCCCCATTTTTTTATGGTTTAAAAGTTGTCTAAGTTATCTTAGGAAAAAATATTAAAAATTATTAATGGTGACAAATAAGGGGAGAATGCCCAAGTATGATTCCTAACGATTAATTAAAATTTCCTAAAAATAATTGGAGCCTAAATAATATTTCCTAAAAAAATTTAATGGGCAATGTGACCACCACAAGTCCCAATCAAAGTTTAGGGAAGAGAAAATAATTTAATTAGGAATATTAGCCAACAATATTATGCACAAGTTTATTT